>JACYFF010003369.1:54345058-54369811 GCA_017589665.1 Selenicereus undatus
ATTATTATTATTATTATTATTATTATTATTATTATTATTATTATTATGTATTTTTCCTTTTCGTGTAGCCCACAACATAGTGTGGTACTTCCACAAAAACTTGGATTAAAAGTTATTCATTAAAGAAGTATAAGTAAATTTCACTCATTATTTATTTATTCAAACTATGACCAATCTCTCATATATACTAATTAAACTTTGAAATGCTAAACCTTATGGTATGTTATTAATAGATGTACCTGACTTTAGGAGTTTAGTTAAGCATTCTCCAACCTCCATCCGCCTTTCTCACTCCTTTTGTTTGACAACTGCAAATTAAGCGAGAAAGAAATACTCTTCAATCATTTATTAATGCTCAATATGTGCCCAAAATGTAACCCAACTTGCAACTTCATCTTTGAAATGACTATTATGCACATTTTCTTTTAAAAATATTGAACTTTTCTATTTTCCACCTGTTAGATCTTAGAGTATCCTACCACAAACACCTCTAGCGTTATATATGACAAACACCTCTGTGACGTGTTTGCAGAGGGTGTTTTCAGATGTAGCAAGAGCGAAAATTATCAAGATAGATGCGGAAATTAAAGCACACACAATTTTTCACGTGGAAAACACCTCTAGCCCAACTGAGGTGTGAAAAACCACGACCTACCTCGTGTAGGATTTAACCACTTCACTAAACCGGGCTTAACACGTTACAATTGCAACACACCTTGCTACAACCTTGCAACCACGTAATCTCCTTCTCAAGGCAGATTACACCACGTCCAAATCTCACCAGATTGGACACGTCCAAAGTCCACACGACTAGGACACACTCACTCACTTTTGACTGATCTGAGATCAAGGTCAAGAACACCTTACTGGGGTGCTTCTCACTAAGCAGATGTAAGGTACAAATGAAGATCCTATTATGCCAATATATTGAAAACTTGCTTTAAACACAACTTGAACTGGTTTTTCTTTTCTCAAGTGAAGCTCAAAAATTCTTTTCACTAGAAAAACCTCTTTTCAAATTTTGCCTTTTGGGAATGTTGCGTTTCAAGATTTCTTTTTGCTTTCTTCTCTCTATTGCTCAGTATGTCTCTTTATCTCTGTGAAAACGGAGCTGTTTTTAACCAAAAATTCCAACGGTCAAGAACCAAGGAGAGGAAAGGAAATCACCTAAGTTTGGAAGGTGATTTTTCAAGAGAAAAAAAAAAAAAACTCCCAACGGCTAGTGATAAAACATTTCCCAAAATCTAAGGGATTTTTTATCTTAAGAGATAACCTTTATCTCCTTATAGCCGTGGGTTAGCTTTAAGTAAGGCAACCAGAAATCTTTAGCATTTTAAAAACTTTATCACATCCGAAGATATGGGCAGAAAAAAAATCTTCCAATTTTGGCAAATCTCCCAAAATCTATTTTCCCAAATCTCCTATAAAATATTCAAGAAATATTTTTTCCAAAAGAATAACATTTGAAAATATTATGGAGATTTTGGCCAACCGAAATAATTTTTTTTTTCAAAGATAATCGGGTATGGCCACTTCAGGTCAGAAACACCCTAGGCACCCTGTTTGCAGGGTTGTTCGCAGTCTGGTGTTCTGAAGCACTTTAGCACGAATACCGATTCAAGAGATGTTTAAAAAGCTTTTTCAATATTGGCATATTAACAAGAGTCTAAATAAATAAAGCCTATGTACCCAAGACTTCTTGTTTTGAACTAGTCATCTTGTCCAAGATCTGTATAGATGCCGTGAGCACCAAGGTCACCTTGTTTGCTGGGATTGTTCTTTGTCTTGCTAGACTTCATGAATTGCTTCTCGTACAATCAACTCAATCATCTCATGGAGGTGGTGATCTTGAGAGTGAACCATTAGGTATGAGACCTGTTCTCAAGGCGTGTTCTCAACATTCAACAAACAGGTTAATGCGCATTGTTGAAAACATGTTCTCAGCACATTGTTGAAAACATGTTCTCAGGACTTGTTCTCAATAATCAACAAGTTAAAGCACATTGTTTGAAAACATCTTGTTTGGAGCAACATTGCTTTAGGTTTGTTATCATCAAAACATAATAATGGTTTCAACACCACCTCTCTCCCTCGTTCAACCTAGTAGCTCTCTTCTTTCTCTACAAGCCCATAAATGGACAAACTCTAACACGATATCTGTTTTAGGAATTTCTTGGGTTGTTGAAGATGGCGTGCATTGAATGCGGGCTTACGTGATGGTAGGTACGAAAAGGTTGCTGGTCTTCTCCTTGGGCACTGGATCTGCAAAAAGGGCACCCACAGGTTGTGGTCCTGGGAATGCCCCTCTGATGGTCAAGTCAATGGAGGGTCCCAAAGACAAAACAGTAAAGAGAGAATATGTGAAGAGTGAGAAAATATGCCAGAAAGCACATCCTTTTTGCGTGGTAGGTAGGTGGGCATTTATAGCACCTGTCCCGAAAGGTAAAACAGTAATTTCCCCATGGAGCTTTCCCCAATGGCATTACCCAGAAGCTTGCTCCATAGGGCTCCCGGTTAGGGCCCCAAGGGTTTCATCAAGGCTTGCTTTGTCTACCTGGGCTTAGCCCATACTTGGGTATGTGGGGGCCCACTCGAGTAATCATATTTTCTAGATCATTTAGCCCTTCACATTTTGCCTGCACATAGGACCAGACTGATAATCAGGCAAAATGTGGAGTGCATATGTGCAATAAAGGTCGGTGGCCCTCGGGAAATGGCTTATTGATGGTTGGGCGCCCTATCCTGGACTGACACTTGGTTGTCGTCCTCCAGCCTGTTGGACTTTTTGAAACAACTGAGTTCCCAAGGCTAGACAGTGACCTGGGAAATCATCCACTCTAGAGGTATAAAATGGGGCTGCCAAGAATTGCATTTCATGCTTTGTGTGCAAATTTCACTTTTACAAGAGGTTTTCCAAGATGGGGTTCCCTCGTCCACTGAAGATGGATGAGATGACCCTCGACCTCTTAGAGAACTTTGAGTGGTATCGTAGGGAGGTTGCCTTTCCTCCTCTACCCCTTTCGTCCAATTATGAGGACCTTTGCCCGGATTTCAACCTTATCATGGCTGAGGAGGTCGCTAGAGACTTTGGCCTTCCCAAGATGCCCTAGGTGGTGTTCCTTGCAATGCTTCTTAATGATGTTGTGAGGTTGGGCATTTTGTGCGGATGGATGATTAGCATAATGTGCTCGACCCTCAAGGAGTTGCGGTGGAGTACCTCCCAAGCCTAGGTGGGGTGTAACAGCAGCAACATCTTATGGGCCCGCTGTTCAGAGACAGACAACGACCAGGAGGAGGAGGAGGAGTATGGCGATGCATCTCCCCTTCCTAGTGATGACGGCGAAGAGTAGAGTTTAGGCCTGTTGCGACCTTTATTATGCTTATTCCCTTTCTTCCATCTTGCCCTTTTTCTCTCTTTTTTTTTTTTTAAATTTTAATCGCAGTGTACTCCTTGAGCTTTAACAATAATAAAATGTCGACTTTTTTCTTTATGGCATGTGTTTCAATCATCTACTTTTGCATGTTTAACTTAGCCTACGGGTTGTGCCGTAGGGGACGGATCCTTTGGAGTCACGCAGCCAAAGGGCTGTCACCCATGAGGCTCAATTCACAAGTTCATGGTGGGAGTGACCGGCCGTAGGGCCCTGTCGTAGGACCCTCGGTTAAGCAACGATACGAAATCGCGGCGGCTAGCCCATGGACTGTGCCACTGAGTCATGGGCCCCTTCTGGGGGGTTAGTGATGATCAAAGTAGGTCTTGAATACTTGGGTGCCACGTGGCTTAGGCGAAGTGATACCTTGGTTCTATAGCTACCTCAACGGGCGTGTTGTCTTTTACTCTCCCTATTCCCCTCTATAAAGATAGAGTTAGACTTCTCGTGGAGGGTCACTTGATCACACTTCCAAATCCTTTCATAGAGAGAGAAATAACTTTTTTAAAGAGAGAATCTCTACTGTTTTCTACATCATAGGGTTTCTTGACTTCCTTAGTACCGAGCAGGCACTCGACTAGGTTAGGGAAACTTTTAAGTGGCACTTGAGGGGGGTTGCACGCCCTCATCGGGCTCTTCCTGCAAACTACCACGAGCTTTGCTCCACTTTGACCTCGCCGTGGCTGAGGAGGCTGCACATGACTTCTACATTCCCGAGATGGTCCAGGTCGTTTTCTATGCTATGGTGGTCAACGAGGCTCTCGAGCTGGGTGTCTTGAGTAGGGACCTAGCCGAGCACCTGAAGTTGTGCATCGAAGGTCTGTTGTGGTACATGTGCGAGGTTTGGTTGCAGCTTGATAAGCTCGACCTTTAGTTGGCATAATACCGTAGAGGGGCCAATCTAGGGGCAAAAGTTGCGCCATCGGACGATCAAGAACAGAACTCGGAGTCAAGTGACGCTTCGCCAACTTCCAGTGATGACGAGTAGCTATAGGTTTCTGTTGTAGCTTGCCTCTACATTTTTTTTATCTCGTTGTAAAGTCATCTTGTAACCTATGAGATTAACAAAAGGTCTTTCCTTCACATAAGGACTTGGTTTCCTCATCAATGTTTTTTGTTCTTCTTCCTGTAATGCTTTTATAAAGGTGCAAAGGCCAGTTTGTAGGCCATGGCTAGGAACACAGAAAATGACCAAAAGGTCGTGCTTGAGAACCCTTGGCCCCTTTGGGGGCTAAAAGGCATAGCGACCAGCTCTTAGGCCATGCTCGAGGACCATTAGTCCCTTTTAGGGGCTAAAGGTATAGTTGTCGGCCCTTAAACCGTGCTTAGGAACTCTTATCCCCTTATGGGGGATAAAAGGCATAGTTATTGGCCCTTAGGACGTGCTTCAGGATCCAGGATCCTTAGCCCATATTTTGGAGGCCTAAAGGTGTAGCGACCAACCCCTAGGCTGGGTTATTAGACCCTTAGCCCCTTTTGGGGGGCTAAAGATGTAACAGTCGGCCCCTAGGCCGTGCTATTGGACCCTTAGCCCCCTGTCGGGGCTAAAGGTAGAGCGACCGGTCCTTGGGCCACACTATTGGACCCTTAGCCCCTTATGGGGGCTAAAAGTGGAGCGACCGGCCCCTAAGTTGTACCTTTGGGCCCTTAGCCCCATTTGGGGGTTAAAGGTGTAGCGACCAGCCCCTAGGCCGCGCTATTGGACCATTAGCCTCTTTTGGGGGCAAAAGGTGTAGCAGCCAGCCCCTAGGCTACGCTATTGGACCCTTACCCTGTGTGGGGGTTAAAGTTGGAGCAACCGACCCCTAGGCCGTACCGGAGAATCCCTTACCTTTGGTTTATTATGTGTGCTTAGATGCCACATGTTGGGGACTGAGTGGTGTTCATACCCTTTAGGCGTCTTGGGAAGCACATTATCCCTTCCTTCTCCTCTATAAAAACGTAGTTGGATTCCTGGGGGAAGGTCATTTCAATTTCATCTTCAAGCCCCTTTAGAGAGAGAAACAGGTTTTCTAAAGAGAGAGCCTCTGCTCTCCTTTCGTCCTCATTCAAACTCACTATTGCGTGTTCTACTTCTTCTTTAAATCTTTAAAGGGGATGTGTGTATCTTCAACCTCACCTTCAACTCCATCCTCAACCTCTTTGAGTTCTCACAGGTACATGATTCCGTGCTTTCTTTGAGGGTTGCATCTTGTATTATATTGTATGAATATATATTCATCCTGTTCATCGAGTGGGAATGTTCTTGAGAGACCGACCGACCCCCAAATGGGGGCCCACCACCCTCAGTTTCCAAGCCTTCTGGCCCTAATTGATGGTCGGGTGGTTGCACACATTGCCCAAAACAATCAGTTTAGAGAGCCTAAGAAAATCCCTTATGTCGGGCTTCATGATCTAGTTGTGAATATTCTTCCACCCCCAACATCCTTAGCATTGAAGAAGAAGTTATGTATCCTTGGGAGATTGACGTAGCTATTTTCCTTATGACAGACGTTCAGAAACAAAGGCCAACACTAGTTCCTCCGTCGGGGGGAGGACAGTAGTTCGTCCTGTTCCTGCTCGTCCGCTTCTCGTTCCAGGAGAGGCCATGCTTAGAAGAGGTTAGTACCAGAAGTGGTGCCTGAAGGGACAGCCTTCCCCAGGGCTGCCGCATAGTCAGATCCTCTACACGGATCGAGCACTCATTTCCCCAATCCTAAGGTTGTCATCTCCCTAAAGAGACTGACGCTGGAGGAGAAATACCTCTTGCTCGCCGGGTACAAATTCATCATCCTTGATGCCGGCACTACCGTTAATAAGCCGACCTCAAAGTGTATAGCCATCTATCAGGCGGCCTTCTCTTATTGCGTAAGGTTCCCACTCTACCCGGTCATCATGGAGATCCTAAACAAGTATGAGTTGGTGCTTCCGCATATTCTACACACGTCCTGGCACAACATTTGTTCTTTCATCGCAACTTGCGAGTTGCGTGGGTTAACCTGCACGGGCTGTGCTTTCGGACTGGTTCATACAATCCAAAGGGCTACTTGCGAGACTGGAGACCTTGGGTGGTGTTGTTTTAACAATAAAAAGGGCTATATGATGGCCATCGAGAAGAAGTCTAAAGTAAAGAACTCAAAGTATGACTTCCTTTTCGTGCGCCGCAAGGCAGGTTGAAGGGACCTTCTAGATTGGAACAATGGAAACCCAATCCACAACCCATTTGCGGAGCCGACCACAAAGGAGAGCAAAACCACCCGCTACATTCAGTATTTCCAACGGGAAGATGATCTTTGAAGGCGATCCCATCCTTTATGTCCTAGATAGTGGACGTAGGCAAAGAGCCCGAGTGCAAGCGGATCAAGTCGACCGATAGGGAGCCCTTCAATTGGCTTCGTAAGCTGTCATACTTCGAGAACGACGTTTTCCTTGTCGTTGCAGACCTCCTTATCCTTAAGAATTGTTCTAAGGGTGCTTTACGTCCCTCCATTGCCCTGTTTTTTCTTTGGTTCTAACCTAACTTTCTTTTGTTTTGTGCAGAGCAGGCACGGAAAATGATCTCTCCCTTCAAGAGCGGACAGGTCATTGAGCATGAGATTGCAGCCGAGAACGAGAGGCGCCGCAAAGAGGAGAGGCGTCATCGTATTGAGACTCAGACACGAAAGATCCGTCTGTTGGCTGCGTGGTGACTTCTTATGAACAAACATAAGTCAGTGTCAACTTACTTCCTTATTCCTTTTTTACATGCGCCAAAGTTAGGACTGCGTGGCTAGAAGCCTCCTGCGATGTCGGTGAACCTCCATTCGATAGATACGCGCAAGCACCCACACGCAGAGGAGCGCCAAGGCATGGCTGCGACTTCTGCCTCTACCCTTCTAAGGGCTGAGCCCCCTCCCTCCAAAGGCAAGGGGATTGAGGGGTCGTCCCCACAGCGATAGTCTAGGGAGCACTCAACCTTCAACAAGGCACTGGTATCTCCTGCTGCGGGCGGCTCCTGGGAAAGCCAGCAGGTTGCTCCGCGGACTATGGGGGAGCCCTCAGTAAACACTCAGGCTCATGCCGTGGATTTCTTGGCGGCTGATCTCTCTACCAAGTATGCCTTGGTGGAAGGCTTGACTAAGTCGTGGGCTCTAACCCCTTCTCGCTCAGCGGAGCCATTAAAGGTCACGAAGGAGCAGGTGGCCATTGCTGAGGTAAGGCCAAGCCTTCTCCTGCTTCCTTCTATCTTGTTACTTGTTCTCTCTTTGGTTGACCTTATAGAGTGTTTCACCAGGCATTCGCTTGTGCGCTAAAGGTTGTAGGATTGACTCCGTCCGTTTCGATCCTTAAGGGGCGAATCCTCGATCTCCAGGCGGAGCGCCAAAAGTCAGAAGACTCTGCGACCAAGTACAAACACCGCTGGGAGAAAGGTGAAGAAAGAGAAAGAGGCCTTAGAGGCTTAGAAGGGAGACCTGCAGCACCAGCTGGAAGAGGTTGTTTCTAAGGCAGAAGTTGAGGCAGCGGCAGAGGCTGAGAAAGTGGCCAAGGCCGAGCATTAGGGCTACTGGCGGGGACATGAGGACCGCACAGAGTTCTTTCGTGAACTCTTTGTGACCTTGGCCCCTGACGCTTTCAACCAGTAGGGCTATTTTGAGGCGTACGCAGAGGATCGTCGTCAAGCCTAGGCCGCGGGTCGCGATCCTGAGCTGGTGGATTTCAACCCGCCTACAATTGATGAAGACGGTCCGGGTGATGAGGAGACTACGCCTCTGGACGGTGAGGCTGTAACCCCTAATGACGAGGGCGATGAAACCGCGGCGTGCGGGGACAGTGATGATGATGAGGATCCCAACGTTTGACGTATAAGGGTCCATGTTTACTTTTGTTCTTTTAGTGCTCGGCTTACTGGCCCCTCATTAATGTTTGTACTTCTGCATTTTATCTAATGAAATCTTCGAATTTTTTGCAATGAAATTCTCGACCTTGTCATTTACTTCTTCACTTCTTGTTTTGCTTGTGTCTATACACTTTCCATTGTTGGTGCTTTGTAGTATCGTGGCCCTTAAGGGAAACAGCAAGTGAAGAGTGACGCTCCTTGTACATGAATTCGGTAAAGTGTAATGATCCTTAGCCCCTTTTAGGGGCTAAAAGGTATAGTGACTAGCCTTTAGGCCATGCTTAGGAACCCATAGCCCCTTTTGGGGGCTAGAAAGTATAGCGATCAGCCCTTAGTGCCATGCTTAAAGACCTTTAGCCCCTTTTAGGGGCTAAAAGGTATAGCGACTGGCCCCTAGGTTGTGCTTGAGGAGACTTAGCCCCTTTTAGGGGCTAAAAGGTATAGCGACTAGCCGCTACGGCCATGCTTGAGGACCCTTAGCCCCTGTTGGGGGCTAAAAGGTATTGCGACCGGTCCCTAAGGCGGTGCTCGAGGACCCTTAGCCCTTTTTGTGGGCTAAACGGTATAGCGACCAGCCCTTAGGGTCGTACTTGAGGACCATTAACCCTTTTAGGGGGCTAAAAGGTATAGCAACTGGCCCCTAGGGCCGTGCTCAATAGAAGAGTTGGACAAGCGCAAAATGGCCTTTGCGACTATTGTATTTATTGCAGAAAACGCACAAGTACATAGGCATCAAGCTTTTTGTAGAGAAAAATTCGCTACTGATAATACTTTCGTAGATTACTGTTGTGCCAGGTTTGCAGAATGGGGGCACCTTCAGGGGTCTCTAGACGATATGTACCTAGTTGTACTTGATATGTTACTTTATATGGACCTTCCCAATGGGTCGTGAGCTTGTTGTGCTCTCCTGCGTAGGCCACAACTTCTATGTGGTGAAGGATAAAATCTCTAACCTTTATGGGATGGAGTTTGACTGTGTGATCATGGAGCCGCGAGACGTAGAGTTTGTAAAGGGGTTTTCGTTGCAGGGCATCACCCCGGATAGAGGGGAAGAGGTCTAGAGCTTCTCTGAGAGCAGCGTTGTTAAGTTCTTCTTGGAACATGGTGAGACGATGGGCGTGGAGTGCTACTTCTACCAGAAGCACTACCTCGAACCCATATGTTAACCTGAACGGTGTTTCTCCCATTGCTGTCTTTTCGGTTGTGCGGATTGACCAACAGGATGCCATGCAGTTCGTTAACCCATTTGCCCTTAGCTTTATCTAGCTTTTTCTGCAAGTCATGCAGGATGACCTTGTTTGCGGCCTCAACCTGGCCATTTGTCTGAGGTGCACAATGGCGATGAACTGAGCTTGACACCCTAGGGTGTTAAGGTACTCGGTGACTTTTACCATGTCGAACTGCTACCCATTGTCAAAGATCATCGCCCGAGGAACGCTAAAGTGGGTAATCATATTTTCCAAAATAAACTTTCGGACTTCTGCTGTGGTAATAGAGGCGACAACCTCAGCTTCAATCCACTTAGTGAAGTAATCCACGGCGACAAAGAGGTATTTTTGTTGGCCCGTGGCCTTGCGGAAGGGTCCGAGTATGTCCATACCCCAAGTAGCAAATGGTAAGGGATTGATAATCGGCGTCAAGGGCGTGGTGGGCCATCACTGGATGGGGGCGAACTTCTGACACTTGTCGTAGGTGCGGACCAAAGTCATAGCATCCTCTCGTAGAGAAGGCCAGTAATAGCCAGTTCGTATCGCCGTGACTGTTAGGGCAAGGCCACCAATGTGTGAACTACATACCCCTTCGTACAATTCTTCTAATATCTTCCTTTCCATCTCGGGGGTCATGCAACGTAGCAGTGGCCGGGCATAAGATCGCTTGTATAAGATCCCATCATACAATATGAACCAATTCGCTAATCTCTTTAGGTGGTCAACCTCCTTGGAGTCTGTGGGCAACGTGTCGTCGACCGGGTAGACTCATATGGGATCCATCCATCTGAACTCCTATCCAGCCACAGTACCTCATAAGGGTCAATGCTTCTCTCCATAAAAGTCTCCCATTGGATTCATTTCGGCTTCCTGTCCTTGGAAGAACTGGCCAGCTTTGAAAACGTGTCGACTTGCTGGTTCTCCGATCGGGGAATATGCGTGATCGAAAACTACTTTAATAGCTTCATGGCTTCGTGCACCCACCAAACGTAGGTTGTCATAGTGTCATCCTTTACTTCATACTCCCCGTTAAGCTAGCTAACCAATAGCTAAGAGTATGAAAATGCTCGGACTAAGTCTGCCCCTGCGGTATAACACAATTCCACGCCCGCTATCAGGTCCTTATATTCAGCCTCGTTGTTCGGAGCATGCTTGTGCCGCTCTCCCTAGCGGCTTTCGATAATTAGTCCGGTGCCATTGCCATCCTTAGTGGACTAGCCATCCACGTAAATTTTCTACTTTAACTTTTCAGCCAAGTAATTTGGATATAAAATGCCTAAATTTTCATTTTAATTCATTCTTCACCAAGCAATTTCAAGACACTTTCTCTCTCCTATGTCTCTCCTTCTCTCTAGCTCACCGCAGTAGCAACCTCAGCAGCAGCACCACCATTTCAGCCACCAAACAGCCACCAAACAACCACCACTCACCACCCCAAGCGTCCCTCTCACTCCTTCAAGCACCAAGAATTATTCATACCTCTCTCTAAGCACAAAGTGAGTAATTCTTTTCACCTTCAATGCTAATTTTGTTTTTGATCTTTGATCTTGTTGGTTTTTGTTCTTTATTTTGGTTGTTTTAATGATGAATTGTGCTGTTTTTGTGGTATTAAGAATCACCTTGTTGAGGGTTTATGGTGGAGTTGATTTTGGATGAAGTTAGGGTTAGGGTTTCATCTTTGGTATGCAAGCTTCTTGTTCAAGTGATATTTATGGCTTGTTTTCTCCTTGTTTTTGCTTATCTTTTAATGTATTGAAGTTTATTATGGTTTTTATGATGTGTTGGAAAGATGAGATGGGGTTCAAGTTGACCCAAAGTTAGGGTTTTATCCATGAATGCATGGTTTGGACCAAATTTGTGTTAAACTTGAGGTATGTATTTATGTGCCTAGAAAGTAAGCCTTGTTGGATATATATATGAAGTGAATTTGAGTGTGGTGATCTTGTATGATGTTGGGATGTACCATAGTGTGCTTACATGCTCTTAAGAAAGAGTTTAAGTTGAGGTTTGGTATGTAAAGTGGAAGACCAACCTAAAACAGTGAGGCTGGAATTTTCAGTGAAACAGGATGAACTTTGGATCAAAACTGGTAATAATCGGCCCAACCAAAAATTCTGATTTTTGGTGAGTAGATAGGTATGGATGTTATCTTTAAGAGGAATTTTTAATCGCATTAATCTGAGTTCTGTGGAGGAAGTTATGGCCATTTTACGGAACCTGGGCAGAATGAATTTTTCAGCACTGAAATCTGACATGTTGGTGTTTTGACCCCATTTTATGGAACCTGTCGTAGTAATCTGGTTATGTGTCCTTCAAGAAAGTTTTAGAGGACCTCTTAAGCTTTAGATAGTGGGGTTTTGCGTCTCAATTCGAGGTCGGGAGTTTAAGTTTTTCTTTATTCTTTCTATACCTCGTCATAAGCCCTTACCCCTTAAACTCTCCACCGTGCCTTAACCCCGCATTTTAACTTCAGCATCTTAGTTTAACCTATCAACTGGTTTGTACAAATCCTTTAAAGCCTATTTCCTTTTTATTTAAATTTATCCATTATAAAAATAAGTTCATTCTAACCTCATATGTCTATAATGATTTTTGAACAGAATCAAGGCCTAAACGCTCATTCTTTCCATTTTAGTGCATCTATTTATTCTCTGATCTAGCTTTTAAAAATCCTAGGTACGTTCATTGACTGTATCTTCAGAAATCAGCACGTATTTATCGAAATTATAATGTTTTGGTAAGTACATCAATGAATCAATTGAACAAGTGATTTATCACATAATTAGTTACCCCATCAGTTATCAGTTACAGGGCATTGCCCTTCAGTTACCCGCGCGGCTTCAGGTCAGGTCTTCCGGTCGGCTTGGCAGGTGTACACCTATACATAGATTGTAACAGTTACTAAGGGGGTGCACCAACAGATAATAATTGGCAATTTTTCATTTTCAAGCGAAGCCTTGTCCTTGCGGACGGCGGTAACACCCATTCATTGATTTCTTGGTGTTAAGTTTAAGTAGGTAAATGCAGCTATGATTTATGTATTATTGGGGCGTTACACAGCTTCCGATTGGCCATCACCAGTGTGGAGGCTAACTTTTCGATACGAGGGTAATTTATTTTTTCCACTGCTTGAGATTATAAACCGGGATCTACTCCTTGGCTGTCTCCACCACTAGGACCATGCTTATGGCCTGTTCTGAGATGGCCAAGTGGAGTAGGAGCGTCTTCCCAAGGAGCGAACTTGTTATCTTTGGCAAATGAGCCAAGTAGGTTTTGAGTGCCTGAAAGGCCTCATCGGGTTCCTCATCCCGCACAAAATCAGTACACCTTCGCAGGACGCGGAAGAAGGGTTGGCATTTGTCGGCAAATCTGGACATGAAACGTCTCAGGGCCGCGAACACACCCAGTTAGCCGTTAGACTTCCTTGATGTTACGTAGTGGCTTCATGCCTAACACGGCTTGGATTTTATCTATATTAGCCTCTATCCCCTGGCTACTGATCATGAATTCGAGGATTTTGCTTGATCGGACTCCAAACACACACTTCTTCGGGTTAAGTTTCATACCGAATGTCCAGGGTATATTGAACGTTTTCCGTAAATCCAAGCCATGCTTAGTGTCAAGCATACTTTCAATGATCATGTCATCCATGTATGCGTCTGTCGTCCGCCCGATGAGAGGTTTGAACAGTTTGTTTACCAACCATTGGTAGGTGGCCCTCACATTCTTTTGCCCGAAGGGCATGACTTTGTAGCAATACAGGCCTCTGTCAACTACGAATGTTGTTCTTTCTTGATCCTCTAGGCACAAGGGTATCTGATGGTACCTTGAGAACGCATCTATGAAGCTCAGCAAAGTATGGCCGACCGTGGCATCTACCAGCCTATCAATCTTTGGCAGAGGGTAGATGTCCTTTGGCTACGCCTTGTTCAGATCAGTAAGTCCACGCACATTTTCCAAGTCCCATTGGGTTTCTTCACGAGCACCACATTCGAGATCCACTCGGGGTATTAGCACTCTCGAACGAAGCCTGCCTCTAACAACTTTTGCACCTCTGCAGTCGCTGCTACGACCCGCTCGGGTCACATGTGTTGCTTCATCTGGATCACTGGCTTGTGTGCAGGGTCCATGTTCAACCAATGCTCCATTACTTTTGGGTTGATGTCGGGCATCTCCTCGGGGTTGAAGGCGAAGACATCCTGGTACTCCAACAATAGCTTAATCAGTGAGTGTCGGAAGGATGCCTCTATCTCCCAGCCCAACTGAATCGTGCACTCAGGATGCTCTTCATCTAGAGGGATATCTTCGATGCAACTAGCAGCTTCTGAACGTGGTCGCTCGAGCTTAGTGGAGGCCAACATGTGTATTACTGAGGCTACGGCAGGAGGGGCTATGGTTCATGGCTTCTGGTCCGAGGGCGGAGGTCCTGTAGGTTAACACTCGGCCGACCTTTCTACTACGGTCGGATATTGATAAGGTAGCATTCACAAGCTGTTCGCTGGCCTCCTTGTAGTTTTCCAACGCCTCTGTTATCGGCCTTGAACTGAAGCTAAAGTAGGTATGAGGCAATAACAGCCTTCACCTTATACAGAGGGGGCTGTTCTAGGATGACATTGTTGGTCATGGGGACGTGAACTACCAAGAAGTCCACCTCCACATTTCTTGCCTTGTTCTTATCCCAGAAGCACAGTGGGAGGCAGATGATCCCCGTGGGATTCAGTTCCTGCCCCTCAAAACCCAAGATGGGGTTGTACCAAATGAACGATTTCTTTTCCCGAACACTTAAGTTTCTTTAAACATTCCCAAGTGTTGATGTCTACCAAGCTTCTGGTATCAATCAGGATTCTTCGGACAATGGCGATGGCAACCTTCATTCGACCACCAGCGGGTCGTTGTGTGGGGAAGTGAAGTGCGAGCCCTTCCCCATCCCCAAACACCATTGTTGGTACTGTGATTTAGCTTCCCTGTTCAACCATGAGAACTTGCTGTGCTCCCTGAAGTTGAGCCTTCCAGGCAGACCGAGTGCAATATTCTGCATATCCCCCGACAATGGTGGCCAGTATCTCGGCGGAGCATTCTTCATCTCAAGGTTCGGGGCGCGCAAGGCTCGCGTTCCTTTCGAAGGAACTGCGACCCTCTCTTCAAGAATCGGTTGATCTATCCCTTATTGGCCAGCTCATGAAGGGCCTTCCTCAACTTTCAGCACTCAGCAATCGTGTACCCAATTTTCTTATGAAACTCACAATACTTCCGCACACTGTAGGGTTTAGGTGACGAGGTCATCGGCTGGGGCCTCTTCAGCATTGGGTGTTTCTTCACGTCCATGAGTATGCTCCTGGGATCCATGGTGAAGCGGGGGTCTACGGTCTTGAGCTTGGGCCTCCGACCGCCTCATCCCGGGTTCCTGTCGACCGGGGCCTTGGCTTTCTTTGGGGCATCTGTGCTTTCAGAGCAAATTTCAGTGGCAGGAATAAAGTCGGCGGCTTTCCGCAGCGGCTTCACTAATGTGGTCTTCTTTTGTTTGGCTAAAGAGAACTTAAATCGTCCGCTCTTTAGGCCGTCCAAGAATGAGTTGTACCCTACCCCGTCTTCCAAGTTTGGAGTCAAGACCACTTCCTGGTGGAAGTACTTAACGAAGTCTGCTAAGGACTCCTGCGACCCCTGCTTAATCTTGGATAGGTGGATGCTGGTCCGCCTCTCCTTGTGGCTAGCGAAGTCTTCGAAGCAAGAGACGCTTCTCGGTGTTAAGCCGTTAAACCATAACTGGGCTACCCCTTTTAGGGTAGCAGGGAAGTATTGGCAGTACGCCGCGTAGTCCACGTCTTGGACGTACATCTGTGCCTTGCACACCCCCAGGTGCTCTTCTAGGTCTGGAGTCCCATCATATAGGTCTACGGTGGACATCTTTACTTTCCCGCAGTGCAGGGCATTGATGATCTCTGAGCTAAACGGGGTAGAGAAGGGGACAGGCCCCATCCGGGCAATCGTACCAAAAACCTTAATAGGAGTGTTCGGGCGCCTCTTTACCTCCACTAATGTACTCCTTCGGATAAGACTGGCCCTCGGGGATCTGGGTGGAGACCGATCGTTTCGACGGGATCTCTAACTACGCCTGTCTCCAGGGGGCTGCAAGTGCGTTTACGACCCGGGCGATGCTTAGGGGTGCGTCACTATCCGGACGTTTCCTTCAAGGTCACAAGGTTTGCTCCTACTCCTCGAATTAGGCGGTTCGTCGGGAGTGCGTAGCGTACGACGTCGAGGCCATGATTGACTTTGCCAGCTATCGCTAGCTTGGGTGATGACTCTATAAGGCATCTGCCCCAACGGACGGTCGCGGTTTTCTCCACGTGATAGGCTGTTTCTGTCTGGGTGAGCGGCCTCTCTCATTCTATCATTGTGGCGATGCGACATCAGGGGGGCGTGCCTATGGGAGGGCTCACAGCTTGTGGTAGGCACATAATCAAAGTGAGGAAGAGCCCTCGCGGAACTCGCGGCTTCCACTACCTTTTTCACTTGTTCCGTCACCTACTGCATGATGGTGTCGGTCATGGTGGACATGAAGTTTTTAAGTGCATCCACCATGACGTACGCCTCTCACTTAGGCTGGCGTGGCCCAACCGAGTGGGGGTTCGCCCTAGAACTTTCCAATAGAGGTGTTCAAAAATATCCGTAACTAAGAACCTGAACTGAAAACCCGCTATCCAATCCGAATTTTGGGGTACCTGAGCCGAACTATTTGAAAATTTTGGTTTGGGTACCGGATCCAATATTTTTTTCGGGTTATTGGTTCAGTTACGGTTCGACCGTTTTGAGAATTCGGGTACCCGAAAAAACGAAACTTTATTTTAAATTTTTTTCAAAACTTTTTTTATATTATTCATTCCCTAAAGATTTTATAAGTCAAATATTCCTAAACCCGAAGAAAAGTACTTTGACTTCGTTGCATGTTTTGTTTGACTTAGTTGGGCATGAATATGATGTTAATAAACTTACGCCTTATGGAGGTGTGGGCTAATTAAAATATAAATCGTGGTAAGATATCCGGACATATTGTCATATTGTGTAATAATTTCAAGTGCAACTTGGCGCAATACGATAACGTTTTATAGCATAAATAGAAATAATTATATTATGGATACAATTAAATTATTAGACAAAGTAGGAAAAAAGATTTTAGAAAAAATGCGTTATTGGGCAACCGAAAACCCAAATCGAAATTATCGGGTACCCGAATTTCGATTATCCGAATATTTCAGTTCGGATACGGTTCACAACTTTGCTGACCCGAAATTTCGGTCACCCGAACCGAAATCACTTTTGGTTCAGGTACCTGAACCATGAACACCCCTACTTTCCGAGGCATCATACGACTCAGGAGGTGCCGGGCTTCGGTTACTGGTGCCTTGTCTCTTCGGGCCCGTGCTTGTGTAGCTTTGCTAACTACCATCGTTCACCGTTCTTTCCTCACTAACAGCACCAAATCTGTTTTAGGAATTTATTGGGTTGTTGAAGATGACGTGAGATAAGAGCAGACTTACGTGATGGCACGTATGAAAAGGTTGCTGGTCTTCTCCTTGGGGCACTGGACTTGGAAAAAGGGCACCTCGACTTGTGGACCGAAGAATGCCTCTCCGACGGTTAAGTCAATGGGGGATCCCAGTAATAGACAAAGCAGTAAAGAGAGAATATGTGGAGAGTCAAAAAATACGTCAGAAAGCGAATCCTTTTTCCGAGGTAGGTAGGTGGCTAGTTATAGCACCTGTCTCAAAGGGTAAAACGATAATTTCCCCATGGAGGCTTCCCTAATGGGCTTAAACAGCAGCTTGCTCCACTCCCGATTAGGGCCTTAAGGGTTCCGTCAAGGCCTGCTTGTGTCTACCTGAGCCTGGCCCATAATCGGGTATATGGGGGCCCACACCAGAAATCATATTTTCTGGATCAATATCAATCACTAGATTTCCTACAAAATAATGGCAACTCATTATAAGTTTCATTCATATATATCCAAAATTTAGGAGTTCAAAACCAAACTTCACAGTCAATTCGACCCAATTCAATTTAATATCCAATAACCTCTATCTGCTCAAACAAAAAAATCATAACGATTAAACTCAAATTTGCTTGGACAAAAAGAATACACAGGTAGGTCATCTTCATGGACAAAAGTCCTGCTACACTAGAAGGATGTGGGAAGTGTGTTGAGCTTTTTACCTTGAAGAGCATGAAGACTTGCCAAGAAAAATACACGAGTTTTGTGGTGGTTGTGAGGTTAGGCTTCGGCAAGTTCCTAGCGGCGCTGGTGGCAGCCTTCAACTTGAGGACAGGGTTGTAACTGGCGGGCAGCGGCAGAACAACGGAAGATGACGTAGGAGCCAAAGTCTTATTTGGACTCGTTTTAGTTACTTAATTTTCCTCTCCAAAAAAAAAAGCCTGCTCCCCCTCCCCTATCCCCTTTCTTATTCCCTAGCTGACCGACATACTTTCTTTCGGCATAAACAAATTGGGCCCAAAATCTTTGGTTGAGTTCATCTTCCACTTCACACATGCACAATACTCATTCTCAGTCCTTAACCACTAAATTTGATTCCTTATATTTTGTTTGCCAATCTTATGTTTATAGCTTTCCTGTTAAACTTAAATTTTAACATTCTATTTTTATAGAGTTTGAGTGTACACATTGCACAAATCAATTTAATAATATTTTTCACCAAAATTAATCACATTTACCCATCTCCATAAATATATATCTCTCTATATGCATTTTTAAAGTTCTATATAATTGAATGAATGATATTGTAAATCTTAAATTAGAGGCCACTAATGTCATCAAAGCCCTGCAACATATAAAATTTCAAAAATTGAACTGAAATGTTCGCTCTTGATTTTATTAAAGTCCTTATAATTAGAAATAATTAAAATGGGTTAGGTTCGAGCTATTAGGACATTATTCCTTAAAATAAGTTTCGTCCCCAAAACTTACAAAATGAAAGAATTATTTTTCGAAACAACTAAAAATATTCATTTTCATATCTTTCTCTATCTCTCATGTGGCTTCCAATGAGATGTAATTGACCCACAAAATTTTATTTAGAGGAATGCTCTTGTTATATGGTCCAATATTTGCACTTGGTCTTCCTAATGTGCGACGCTCCTACAACTTCCTTACGTTGTGTGACATAATTGTGACTTGTATTTAGTATATACTTCCTAAGATGTGAAGTATAGAAAATGTTAGGTATATGCTTAAATGCTAATAATCCTAATTTATAGGTCATATAGTTCAGTTTTTGAAGAAAATGTATATCAAATATTCTTTTTCTAGTGTAACTAACATTTGGACCCATGTGATTCTTACCACCATTCATTCTTGCATTGTTTACGCTTATAGTTATTTTCATACTACCTGCCTCATAGTACCATTTTCTTTACCTATTATTTTGTAATTTACTATCTGCTCTTCTAATTAGAATCTTCCATTAGCAATATCTTCATTACTTTTATGCCATTGACTTTTTTCTTCCTTGGTTATCTTGATTCGTTTATTAATATATCGTTGCTATTGTATGTTCTCTTGGCCCATACCATTTTGCTAAAAAGGGGATCTTATTTGTCATCCAAATCCTACCGGATTGGAGTCGCATTTTTGAATTGATGCTTTTTCTCCTAACACTTCTCATATTCATTAATTTGTCTTACCTCGAAGATTGGCCTCTTTACGGTGTTACTTGATTTTTCATTTCATTTCGGCCTTTAGTTTTTTGTGAATCCTTAAGAGTACTTGTATATTCTATCTAGCATGATCAACTATGTCTTTGAGTCTTTTTCTTCTTTTTTTTTACCATGGAATGCATTATTTGACCTTAAATGGTTACTAACATTCTTATACTTGTGACTTAGTCTGCACCCCATTTATTCATAGTAATAAGCTCATAGAACTTGCTTTAATTAAAAATGCAATTCGGTTTTCCCTAATGTGGGTAGATGTTTGATTGTTGTAATTCCACCATTTTTCGTACTACATACCACTTCTCATAAATGTTCTTGATTCTCCTATATTCAATCTTGTGACTTTACTAAAATCTGCTTCATATGAGCAAGAGCATATTCTTGTAAATTCATTCTATAATAAAACCAGGATCGTCAACACTCTGCTTATCCAAGTCAATCTATCACACTTATCATATCGATTTCTGGCTAAAGGGACACCTTGTTAAAACTCAATCGCTACTATTTTGGTTGTAGTTCAATTGTTAATCCCAAGTATAGTTGAATCAGCTTTCTCTTCTAGGATTGCTCCCCTCTTTCCTTCATAGCTCTCTTTGGTCGATATCTATATGCTTATGTTGGACATTGTAGTTATTCCATTCTTTATAATATCATTACTAAATTTATAATTTTGACATTTAACTGTGCCATTAGTGTGAAAATTATATGAAATAGTCTACTTTTTATCTCTTGTATAGCTTAAATAACCCCAATTCATTTCCATTCATGCGCTAGCTTGAACAACTTGATTGAATAATTAATGAGAACTCTTAAGTAACATCAAGTAAAAGAATAATTTTATCTTCTTATTTTGGATATCTTAATCTTTTCTTACCTTATAAATGGCACAATTTGACCTTTAATTCAAGTTTCTATTTACCCATCCTGTTGAGATGATGTAGAATGCTCATCTTTTTGTTTCTCTTGTGGTCTACATTCACAAACTAGGGTTCTTGTGGTCCAAGAGATGTCAAATATCATTTGGTTTTTCTTGTAGTCTATATTTGCGAACAAGGGTTCTTATGGCCTCCTATTTCTGAATTCTGCATACAATCCTACCTATCTTTATCCTAGTCATTTCATGGTGATCCTTTATTTATCAATGACATCAAAATTTTTGATTATTTTTTCTTTTAAGAGTAACGATTCACTTGGTTGCCATTTTCATCATTCTTATCCTTTTGCTGTATGACAGAATACAAGATATCCCTTCGTTGTTAGCCTCAAAAGGAACTATGGACTCAAGTTACAAGAAGACATCAAATCTCGGGACATTGTGGATAGCGCGGACTTAAGTGGGAACATGATATAATTAAGAATGCAAAATGAGGACTTTTTAATAAGAAAATGTCAAACAATGCCTAATTATGTTGAAGTGAATTGGATGAAACATTGATTATGAGGCTGGGATTGTTTAGAAAACCACTACGAAGGCGAGGAAGATACAAAAGCACATTAGGACTAGCCGAAACTAAGAAAAGATCTACACCAATAAAAAAAGAGACCATTAGAATTTCAGATAGGAGATACAATATTCCTTAAGGTATTGCCTATCAGCATGAGGATAAGAGATTCAATGTCAGAGGAAAGTTGCGCTCTAGGTACATTGCGTCCTATGAAATCATCAAAAAGTTTAAGGTGATGGCTTATAGACTAGTTTTATCAGCAAAACACAGGCATATGTAGAGTTTTTTTTTCATGTTTCACAGCTTAGAAAATATGTTTCAAACCCAAATCACGATGCCATGATGGAGCCTATACAGATCGCCGAAAAACTTGGTTTATGAGGAGTGTGCTGTGCAGACACTAGATTATAGAGTCAACACAACTCTACCATAAAGCATACCTCCGGTTAGAGCTCTATGAACTAACCATGCCTCATCATAAATCACCTAGGGTACTGAGGAAGAAACAAGAAACAGACATTCTAACTTATTTTGAGGTAAATCAAGTACTTCTTTCGAGGAAGAAACTTATCTTAAGCGGGAAGGTTATAATGGTCGAAACCTAATACATGTTAATTACTTTAGTTGACTTCAATTTAACAAAGTTAATCATTGCATTAGCCAAAACTAACACCCAATAACTTTAGTTAATTTCAATTTAACAAAGTTGAGCTCCATACTTCAATTTGACATTTTAAAAAAGTTATTATGCAGTCGTAGATTGAGGTGACAAATTGTCCTCTAAATAAAACTTAGTCATGCTTCGTATAAAACCATTCAGAGTTTATAAATAAACAAAACTTAAAATTAGCCTGCTTACAAAAGCGGGCAAAGGTAATGATTTTCATGGATGTATATATGCAATTTGCTAACCTATTTATGTAAATAAAGCCACAACGTGAACAAGTGAAATATTAATGTAAGCGGGCAAAGGTAATAATTTTCATAGATGTATATATGCAATTTGCTAACCTATTTATGTAAATAAAGCCATAACATGAACAAGCGAAATATTAATAAATAGAAAAGTCGATGTCACTAGATATGGTTGAGGTTATAATTTTCTTCTAAATAAATTTATGAGAATGCTAGTAATAGCCTAAATATTAGACCAAATGCTTATTAGATCAAAAGGGTAATTGTTTTACTTCTAACAAAAGAGAAAGTGAAATCCAGATTTTTGAGGAAAGGGTATATTAAAGTTGGACTCAACAAATCCACCCCATCTTTTTAACACAACCCATGCAATATGCTCCTCCCCATTCACGCATGCTTGCCCCTCAGTTCCTGTGTTTTCCATGCATTCCCCTCCCCCCCTCCTCTATTCAAGCCAGTGCCCCTGCTCACTGCACCTCCCAACCACTACAGGTGGTAATAGATCTTGGATCTAACCCAGATACATGAGATCCGCCCCATTTGGATCAATCTAGACCCATCATTTTTGGACCCAATGGATCATAAAAAGTATTTGAATCTTAAAAGGGTGTAAAGATGGGTCCATTGCTTAGATCTAGATATGACGTGCTAGACCCATTGGACCCATTACTCTCTTAACATAAAAATCCAACAAATAATTCTTTTAAACTTACTCTCTCTCTCTCTTTGTGCTAGACATATCGTGCATTGTGAGTCTTCATTTCTAGGGATGAGCATGTGTACCTGATGAATTAGTATCCAACATTATCCTCTCTAATTTCATACACCCAATAGTAGTATTAAAGGACAATAATACGGTTGTATAATAAAAAAATAAAACTAATCGTGTTTTGAGGAATTTTAGAATTTATTAGCAAAATTCAACTTTAACAATTTAGATTAAAACTTGACTATCTGATAACAAATATTAAAAGGAGCTCGAGTATGAATTTTAAGTAAAATGTATTCAAGTAGGGACAAATGTTAACTAGATGAAATAATTTGGAGCTCAAAATTCATATTTAAGTTTTTTTTAATCTTTCTCATTAGATGATCAATTTTTTAATTCAAACCTTTAGTGGAGAAAAACGTCAACTAAATTGTTCTGGTGGTAAAAAAATGTTAATTAAATTATCATAGTGTAGAATGTTAACTAAATGAAAGAATTTTGAGCTTAAAATTTATATTTGAGCATATTTTAAATAAATGAAAGAATCTTTCACTAATTTTGACATTTTATGACCTAGAGCTTTGGATTGATATCGGTGGGTTCTAATGTTTCTAACTCACGGCATGCAAAGTCTTACTCAATTATTGTTAGTTCTATGGATCTTATAAACTATCATGGAACTTGTTTCTGTTATTTTGGTTGGTAGAATATGATTTTGAGGTGACTTTGTCATATCAGGGTCTATTATAGTTGCCACTTCCCACTTGTAGGCACAATAAAGTTATTATTATCTTATATCTCATTTTTTGTTGTTGCCTTTACTCAAAACTATTTTATTATGTTTATTGAATTGTTACTACATGTCTTAAACTCCTAACATACTTTTGTAAGGTTGTGGATCTATTTAGGGTCCGTTTGAAATCCATAGATCGAATGGGCCTAGGAATGGATCTCAACATTTGGGATCCAATGGGTCTATATTGGATCTGGAACTAGATCCAGAAAATTAGAATGGATCTGGATCTAAACAGATCTGATCCAAATCTGAGCAATTGTTATTTATACTAGCCACTGCTGACTACCTCCAGTGCAAGTCGTTGGATGTTCCACCTTTAGCACACCCTCACCTTGTCTCCTCCTTGCCATATGGGTGATTGGGAAGCTATAATCTACACTCCATTCTATTAACTTTATCATTTAACATTTTGGTTTACTTAATAAAGATGCTTTTCTAATTTAGTTAGGCTCTAATTTGTGTGAAATTAGAGTTTATTATAGTAATGTTGAGGAATTAGGTGAGTTGATGTTGTGAGTGGTTATGGAGAAATTGGGGATTTGGGTTTGGTTTTGAGGTTGTGGCCATAAAGTTGATTTGATTGTATTTTGACGAATTTCTTGTGTGTTTGATTGAAAATCTAAAGCTTGTGCAAGTATGTTAAATGGTTGCCATGAGGGCGTGAGTATGTTGGACCTTTGCCATAAAACAGGTTAGGTTGGGAACTTAAGGTCAAAGGTGAGGAAAGGAGGGAAAAGGGTTGTGTTTAGGATTTGAAAAGGATAAACTTAGCTTAGGGGCTTAGTTTGAAATAGAAATTTTAGGGCGAAATTTGAATGGAAATAGTGACCAAAAGCAATCGTAAAGATTGTTTTTTTAGCTTAATTAGGGCAATGTCAATTATGGATTCCAAGTATTGTTAACGATGAATGTAAATGTTAATGATGCTATGGAAATAAATAAAGATTGAATTATGGGAACTTGGGTTGCAAATGATATATTTTCTTGCAATCAAAGAAGATAAATAAAAATCAAAGATTACTTTATGCCTAAAAGAGTGAGAACATTGTTGATTTGGGTTGGGGTAACACATAAAAATAACAAAACACTTTTTCCCAACCTAAACCGTTCCTATGGACAAATCTTTAATAGTGCACCATGGGTATATAAAACAAAGGTGGCAACCGTATTAACTGAAAGAGCATAAAACCTGATACTAATAATAATAATAATAATAATAATAATAATAATAATAATAATAATAATAATAATAACAATAATAATAATATTTATTATTATTATTATTACTATTATTATTATTATTAATATAACAATACTAATAATAATAATAATAACAATAATAATAACAATAATACAAACAAAAATAAAAATAAAAATAATAATAACAATAATAAGGATACAATATTAACACTTGACACAATAACAATAACGTTAATACTATTAATGTTAATAATAACTACACTAATAAGAAGACAGGGGAATGATATAAATGGGAGATGACATCAACTAGTGTGGTAATTTATAGCGAGCGCATTGATAATTAAGGTGAGCACAAGAAACACTGCAAACTACTTCCTGAGATTGGGTGTATATATATATACATACATACATATACATATATATATATATATATATATATATATATATATATATATATATATATATATA
>JACYFF010003369.1:54379811-54392376 GCA_017589665.1 Selenicereus undatus
TACATATTGTAGACCAAATGTGTAACAGTTAGATTGATTATCCACATTAAATGGCCAGTTACAGATTGATTAATTATGTACTAATCATCTTACAGTTACTAGTGTAAGTGCTAATTTATAAAGGGCTAACTAAGAAGTTAGTAGTGGTTGAAAAATGCTAGTCTCCCTCTACCTCTCTCTCCTTGCTATCACGTCAATTCCACCATCATTTGGGGATCGTGTTTAGGGTGTGAAATTGACCGGTGACTCTAGTAGCCATCGGTGATTCTAGTCGTGTTCGTGGGCAGCATTCAACAAGTGAGACCTGGACATCATTTCTGCATTACTAAGGTACGTCCTAATTTTGCAACAGTGGTATCAGAACCTAACTTGCATGATGCTAGCCCCGAACTGATACGTACTGATTAAGCATGAATAGCATGATTCTGAATTATATACAAGTATGCAAAACTGTGTGCTTATGCTAAATACCACAATTGCTTGTATGTTATATATGGCTAAGTTAAAATAGATATGAATCTAGGCGAAAATATTTAATCTGTGTGATTGATTAAAATAATGCTATTCTGTGTGAATCTGCAAGACTGCTTTGAATAAGTATGCAATCTGCTTTCATTAATGCTGATATTAAGATATGAACGAATTGTGTGTCTTAACGATCATGAATTGAATATCTCACATCGCTGAATCATGTCTTATGTTTAACGGCACATTCAGTTAGCATCATACGAATGTCGAGAAATCCCTGACCAAATGGAACCCCGACTTACAAATCAGATAAACAAACACAGCCTGCCTCCACTACCTCGACCATGCTCTCAAACCCAAAAAAATGGGGGATAGAGATAGACATACCTGATCCATCAACGCCGCCGTGGGAGTGTGGCGCGTATATGTCATGTGCCGCCAACTAAAACCATATTCGGTGGTTTTCTTCCTCCCAAACCCTCAACCGGTCCCCGATCTGCTTTTCTCGACCAAGACCTAACCAAACAAATCCCTCACGGAAGCGCATGTGAATCACGCGCCGTCACAGTGGTGGCGCGTTGGGCGAGTGGATGGCACCTGTCGAAAGGTGGGCGCCCGATCTACGCGCCAACGAAGTTTTTGAGTCATTTTGGTTGTGGTTGAACCGTGGAATGAGTTCGAAGAGGCGGTTAGGGGGGTGTTCTCCATCATTTGGGTTGTATCAAGGTGGTGAACGTGGCGGTCCGCAAGGCCAAAGGCAGCCATGGCTGCTATGGAACCATCGTGGTTCGTGCTAGGACCGAAGCAGTCGGTGGTGGTCTCGGCTAGGTGCCAAGGAAAAGCAACAGCCCATCGAGACAGAGAGATCCGAGGGTTGAGACCTAAAGAAGAGAGAAAAAGAGTCGAGGGGTAAAGAGGAGAAAGGGAGGTGAGGGTTAAAAGAGAGAGAGACAACTGAGGGTTAAAAGGCACCAAGTGTGTCTCGGTTTTGGACTCTTTTTTTATTATTTGGATCTGATAGTATTTTTTTTTTAAAATGTGGTTCATGTTTATATAATTCAAATTAGTTTTGAATATATGAAATTGACATTGTTATATTAATATGCTTAATATTTATGTCAATATAAATTAGTTTTATATTTTAAACAACAAATTGTTATCATAATATTAATGTGTTTAATATTATGTACATGCCTAATTGAAGTATAAATTTGTTTTATATTTCAAGCAGCATGTGAATTTGTTAATGGAGAAATATGAATTTTTGTTTCATATATATGTTTAAATTTGCAATTTCAAATTAGTTTTGATTGTGTGAACTTGTCACTAAATATTAATGCATTTAATATTTATCACATGCCCAATTGAAATATAAATTTGTTTTATATTTCAAACAGTACCATGTGATGTGTACAAGTTGATAAAGTTTCATGCAGTTAATTCATTCGTTAAATCCAAATTTTGAATTAGTTTCAATTCTGAATGCATGAATTCCTTATAAAACATTAATATGTTTAATGTTGCATATAAATTCGTTTTATATGTTTATCAACTTGAAATTTTCATGCCAAGTAACTGATAAATAATCAATTGGATTGAAATTATATGAATTTGTTTCATATATAAAATAAGTACATTTGAAGTAAATATGTTTTACACAAATTTAAATATCTATGTGATATTTAGAAGCTGTTTTGGTCTCTTCATGAATATGTTTCATGATTTGATGCAAAAACATGTATAATTGTGAGTTAGTGAATTGTACTGTCATTGCCCTGGTTAATAAAATGATAGATTGAGCTATGCATGAATAAGTTTCATGTTATTATATAGGGTAATTGATTATTTTATGAATTCGTTTCATGAAATTAAATTTGCAATATCATATGAATATGTTTCATATAAATTTCGATTTTTACTTTGAATTCGTTTCATTTAAAATTATATAATATAGATTTATTCTATATAATTAATTACGATTAATATTTGAGTGTATTTCATGTTACAAATTATGTTGCATGAATATGTTTCATGTCAATCACCAGTAAGTAGTTTTATATAAATGTGTTTTATATAAATCCGAACTACATGAGTTGTAGTAAATTTGCTAGTTGTTTTAGCACCTTTTCTTGCCCAAAATTAATGAATATGAATTTGTTTTATGTTCCTATTAATCATCTAATTTAACAATATTTTATGAATTTGTTTCACAAATTCTAAATTTGTTAGATTATAAATGTGTTTCATAATTTGCAAGTGACATTTGAATAAGTTTCATGTCAAATATGATTATATAAATATGTTTTATATAATGTTCATTGGGCTTTTATGTATTTCTTTTGTAACATGTTATTAATCAAATATATCTCACAATATAGACTCATTTTATTATATAAATATGTTTTATATAATAATCTGAATTTCATGGTTGATATGTCATTGATAGAGTGTTATATAACATATTAGTAGTTATGTAAATTTGTTTTATATAATGGTACAGTTTCATGTAAATTTGTTTTGCATGATTAAACTGAATATCTTTGTGATATCTCTGAAGCGTTGATTAGTTTAACTTTATCCATAAATTTTGTTTCATGGAAAAGTGAGATAATTAAATTATAGAAATTTCTAATTCATGTTTGTATGTGATGATTATGAGCTAAGCGAAATGTTCAATCATACAACATGAATGATGAAGTTTTTGATAATTTAATTATTAGGGATATGCCTACTGTCCATCTTTTAAAATGTATACTTTTAGACATGGTAATTAAAATATAGTTGGTAATTTGTTTACCAATAAAGAACTTGATAGCGTTGATTATGACATAAACTATCAGAAGATTCAGTTTCTTCTGAATGAGTGTGAATGTAAAAGCACACTCGTCAAGTTCTAGCTCTCCTAAAAAGGCAAAGATGGTACTGCTAGTGAGCAATATCGAGAAAACTTAAGGCATACCATGAAGGGTTCAAGAAAGGATCGATCAGCATGCTATACTTTGTCGTATTGCATCAATGACAACCTAGTGAGGAAATTCAAAGTTATCCTACTGTTGAGTACACGTGGGATTAGTTGAACTTCAGGTTAGTCTGGATTTATTTCCTCATAAAGTTCCGAACCTAAGATTGGTATTGCAAAAGGGAAAAGGCTAAGGGAAATATAGAGAGGCAAATAGCACATGTGAGTGCTATAAATGTGGACATAAGGGACCTTTCACTTGGGATTATCCTGAGCAAATTAAGGTACCGCCTTTCACATTTGCTTCTGTATAATATGTGTGTACCCAAGCATCAGTTGCCCGTTATGATCCTTAATGGATTGTAAACATGGGAGCAACCAAGCACATATTTTGAAAAGGGCTGATTTATAAACTTTCACCGCTACGCGGCAGGTTCACAAATTTTTTTCGTTTTTGGTAACGACGGTGAAGAAGGTGTCCTTAAAGTTAAGGACATATCTCTATGAGGAGAATGCCTTACTTCTTCACGATGCTCTCTATGCACTTGCGGTGCCATGTTCCCTTGAGTCTTTTGTTTATGAGATTAGCTTTCTCTTTAATTTTGGATAAGATGTCTTAGGTTTCATAAAAATGGCAATTAGTTTATCCATGACACATTGAAAGGTTTTTCAATGTTACGAACGAAACAAGGCATCTTCCATCTTTGCCTTAGTTTTGACTCTATTTTAGGCATTCTCCACATGACCATGAGGATCAATGTAGAGTTAACAAACTAGCTAAAGATAGTCTTTTAACATGAACTCACTAGGTTTGACTTGTCATATGTGAGTCCAGCTAGTAAAGCAAGTATGAACTCTTTTTGTAAGGTTTCGAGGACATCAAGTCCCTTGGAGTCCATTCACTCACTACATTTGCCGGTCCATGAATGTAAAAGCACATCATGGAACGATGATTCAGTCATAATATAGGTATGCGTACCTATCATCTCACCGCCATTAGGTATTTGATGTGTTCATATACTTTATAGCGGTGGCATGACTCTTTCTGGAATAGAGTATTAGAACTCTTCGAACCAATTGAGATCATGAATATCTTCTCTGTGAAGGTTCATGAAATGAATTCCGTAATGTCGATTTTGTTAGGGATGAGTTCCTTAGCATTTGATGGAATTTAAAAAGGCCTCAATTAACACGACCTTCAACCATCTCTCGGTGAGGGGGAGGATTTGAATTCTTACTTCGGCACCGAGGATGGTACAATAGTGAAGGTTTGTTTGTCTAGGAGAATAAGATTCGTCCTCAATCTCCAAATTTTTAAGAGAGTCAACCTGAGAATGAGGTTTACCCTCACTCTCCGGTTCCTAAACATGCAATTCGTCTACACGTTTAGGATCCCACACATTTAATGGATAGTGGTTAGTTCTCTCTGTGCTCAATAATCCATACTTCTTAGAGAAATGGGGAGGGATTCCTGGTCCCATACCTCTTAGAGAAAGGGGGAGGGATTTCCCAATTAGGCAGACAAATTATGAAGGTCACAGGATCCAAAGGAGTGGGCATGGAAGAAGGTGTTTTCCTTTGCGCTTCCGTGGAAGATGAGGTACCTACCTCTTATCAAGAGGTGATTTATTCACCAACTCACATAGAGTGAATGCATCCCATGAGGGATGAGATGACCTCAATGGCAAGACCAAGGTTTGGATTTACAATCCAAATCCATCCCAAGAAGCATGTATCCAAATATCTTGGAACGTATTTTAGATTTACAATCCCTAACCCGTAGACACTCTAGTTGAAAAGAGTCTACCCTTTAGTCTTGTTCAATTGCATAATACAGATGATAAAATGGAGACGATGAACGACATCCCTACGCTAGTGTCGTAGGAACCTTAATGTAACTCAAGTTGTGTACATGACCTGACATTGCGTTGCAGTTAGTTTGATAAGTCGTTATCAAATTAACCCAAGACTTGGTGGCTGACAAGTCGATAAGAGGATCAAGCACTACCTTCGTGGTATTGCTAACTCAGTCTTTTTTTATCAAGGAGGAAGCCTCAAGTTGAGAGGATACTCAAATGTCGGTTGAGGTGGTGACCTAGAAGAGTCTAGGTCAAACCTCAGGAAATGTCTTCACCCTGGGTGGGGGAGCCATGTCATGGTGCAGTAAGAAGCAAAACTGCACGACAATGTTAACTATGAAGAGATTGTGTATCTTGTTATCATAGAGACAAAGGTATTGCCATGAAGTATATATTGACTAACAAGGTGATTATATTTCCTTGACTAAACCTATTCTTAGTGATGTGTTTAAAGCTTACTTGTTGAGTCTAGGAATTCATAAGGTTTAGTGCTTAGAAGTATCTTGTTATATGATGGGCATGTTTCTTTGTAAATGAGCAAAATGTTCATGATTTATTGTTGCATGTTAGGCATATTCAAATGTCACAGGTTTCTGATTGGCCTAGTCATACAGGCAATCGCCCTGACGCTTGAGTAGCGGGCATGATGAGACTGAATCATATTGGCACTAGATGTGCAATATTGATTACTCACACTGGACGTGTATAAGTAAAGTGAATATAGTCGCCTTAGTGAGTCTAAGATGAGGCTCGAGTAAGCCAAGTATGAAATAAGTTTTCATATTGAAGCCTTAAAAGTCGAATCTTGAGTGTCAAGATCAACATTCAGTATGTTGATCTAGTGGCTCAGGTTAGATTTTTGTGTGAAAATCTAGACTGACGATTCGCATGGCATAAGGAGTGACTTACCCACCTAAGTGGGAGCTATGTCATGACACACTTTTCGTTATGTGTGTGCTTATAAGACGACCAATATATGGAGTGACAATTGACTTCCCTATCTTTTATCACTGTGTGACCCTGTGGACGATAACTCTTTGACTTAAAGCTATGAGATAAAGTCAAAGCTTGATGGTGCTACCTTAATGTGTTTCTTAAGGGCCATGATGTATACGATTCAGCGAGAACACGTTAGGAAAGTAGTTAAGCTAAGATGGAGTATTATGAGTGTTTAAGGAAAAATCTATCCATCATCACCATATTAGCCCGGGTGATTATATTGAGTATATAATCATATGATATCATGTGGCATAAAGAGACACTACAAAAAATAATGCATCCTCCTACACTTGTATCACCACACTTAATTAAAGTGTGGGGAGAAAAATGATGAGATTTGGTAGTTTTCTCAATTCTACATTTAATAAGTGTGGGTAAATTATCAACCTATTCCTATAGTTATTAAGTATGGAGAATTAAAAAGAGCTTTTATAATTACTTTTTATTATACTAATGAGGTAATTTGCACAAAATATTTCAATATTTATATCTAAATATATTAGCCAAAGAAATAAAACAAACAATCAAAAAAATATACAAATATATAACAAAATAAAGTTATCATTTAGAAGATTACCCCCCAAAAAAGCAAAAATACCCTCAACGTGCAATCCCTAGGATTCGAACTCCTCAATCGGTTCTTCATCTAGCCAGGCAGCGAATTCGATCTGGGCAACAAAAACTTCCCCAGAGTTCAAACTCCTCAATTCTGGGCAACATCGACGTCCTGAGAAGTCGAAATTCTCCATTCTTTCTTCACTTCATCTGGGTAGCAGAAGTCAAACTCCTCAATTCGTTCATCTGGGTAGCGAATTCTGGGCAACAAAAACTTCCCCACACTTACATAGCGAATTCTGGCAACCAATCGAAGCATTAAGGCGGAATTAGGGTAGCGAGTTGAAGAAATTTAGGGTTCTGTGAATTTGCGTTTTACTCTGAAGTTGGGCAGCGATTCATATACGTTTTAGTCGTAAGGTAAGCCTCAACTATCAATCTGAATTCACTCAAATTATGGCCTTATCCATGTCTGACTGCTACTTTTGGATTTCTTTCATTGAGAAGCCTAGATTTCTTTTCGGCTGAGTGACATTAAGAATTAAGAGGCCTTGATTGAGTTGTTTTGTTTCTCACCTAATGAATTGACTTATATTATCATGGTTTTTGATGTCTATTCTTCAGAAATCGTGATCGATGTATTTACATTATTGTTTTTTGGGGTGAGGATGTATGTCTTGGTTCATAGCCTTGCCCATATACCATTCCATCTGCCTATTGATTTGCTCGATATGAAGTGAAATTTATTTTAGTCTACCATTGGTGTAATGCGTAACGATGTTTGTCAACTCCATTGTTGTTACTAGGCTGGTTTCTAAGCAACTGTTTCCAGGAAGTTATGCCGTTGGCCTTTTACTTTACATATGGCTTCAGGGCTTGTGCTTATGCTGGCCTTCTTATATTGATCCATTTTTCACCTAGGCAATTCTTGGGAAACTAGTTAAGCTCATGGAAACTTTCTGAATGGAAAATGCATGAAATGAAAGATATGCATTTACAAATGAGATAAATACAGCCATGTAGGTGGAAAGATGTACAACTTAAGCTTGTTAGTATCCCATAAGTTACAATAGAAATCATGGCATCTTTTGATGATGGAATGTAACAATTTCTTATGATAGAACAATCTAGTTTAGGGTTCGGACAAATGTTGGTGTCCGTAACCCATGATGATTATTAGATGGGCTGCGATCTAGGTATAGTCATGTGCATATTAGGTGGCTGCCTTCTGCAGAGAACTTTGAATTGCTTAGGCTGTACTGGGAACGTTGAAAATGTTCTAGTTATAGTTCATATTCGATTACATTGTGCTGTCATACTCTTTTCTAATCTCTATAAGTATGAAGCCCTTGTGCTGAAGTGTGAGCCTCCCCCCCTGTCTCTTTTTTTTTCGCGGGAGGGGGGGGGGTAAGTTACCCCTGGCTTACTATCAGGTCTAAGAAAGGGATATAGTGTGGTGAAAATGGGCCAAAGCTCTAGCCATTATATTCATGCAATTTACAGTTATGTTACATTAGAGTCAAACCTCCAACCTTGAGGTTTGGAGAAAGGGTTCTGTGGCTAGTTGAGATTCTCTTAATGCTTAATGTGAAAGATCTACATAGAATGTTTGTGATGTTCAAAGAAAGTTGTAGACCAGAAGAAAATGAGTTGAATATGCCTAATAGTTTCTAGGTATTCTTGCATTCTTAAGAGGCTGTGCAAAAATTGAGATGTGCCACCTTTCTATGTATTCATTTGTCATCAGAAAGACATTTTACTAGTAAGACAATTGCAGTTGTTCATGCTTTTTTGGCTCATAAGGCAGTTGTTGTTGGTTAGTTCTTGTCCTTTACATGTTTTTGCATGTGATAATCGAACAAGCAAGACTAGCTTCAGTTTTAGAACGTCTTTTTCTGAACTTAAATGCCGAATTGATTTTTGTTATCTTAAGGGCCTAGTGATACACTTTAGCTAAATGACCTCTATCTAGATGAAGCTTCTGATGGGGATGATTTTAATTTAATTGGGTTGTTTTACTTAATAGGTCTTGTTGAAGGGTTCATGTCGGGAGGAGCTGAACAAAAATCAAGCATGTCATTCTGTATGCGGTCTTTGCACCTTATCATTAGTCCATGGAGACTTCATTTCTGGCTGATGAGGGTGCACGTCTTCCTAAAATGACACTACACCAATCACAATCGATGTCAGACAGCCGAGCTGCTATAATGTCTAGTCTTCATATTCCCGACGTTGTTTCTCTAACCTAAGAGCTTGTTGATGTGGTAGTTCTTGGCCAAGGAGCGGCAGTTAACATGGATGAATGTTCAGCCTATTAGTACATTGCTTGTTCCTCATAACAGAATATATTTTTTCTGGGTTGTTTACACAAGCAGGGTCGGCAATCCTAGTTTTGCATCAATGTTTTTGTAGTGCACTTGGTTTTACTGTGTTGTTCAGTTGTTTTCCTGTTGGTTTAGTGCCCTGTACAATATATTTGCAGACATGTTTCATTTCTGGAGTCAATTTTTGTTCATATACTTGTTTTGAAGGGGGGTAGCACACATATTGAAAATGTTCTGTGTACAACAGATGTGATGAAAGGATCCAGAAGATTCAGACAATCAATATGATGGAGGGGATCCTTGTTTGTGCTGCTCCTCACTGTCTCAAGTCCTTCCTAAAAAAGAATGAATTTGAATCTCATATTCATAGCAGCCATGCTGACTTGCTTCAACCCAATATGAAGAAGGAAGAAGTGAACGAACCACAGGTGTCAGATTCTAAGCAGTCTTCAACCTTGGATACAAGTCTTAGAGGTCTATCAAGGCCAGGTTTCTCCCCAAGCTCCTTTTCCCTTGCTCCTATTTTTGCTTTGTTTCTGGTTTGGATGAATGTGAATAACCGCCATGAATGGAGCTTGAAGCTCAGTTGAGCTGTAGAGCAAGGAATCCCTAAGCAGCAAGGAGTCCAGATGCCGCATCTCTGAACTAAGGGGCCTGAGCGATGTTGTTGCTGTTGGAGGAAACATTGTATGAAAGGATAGTACGGAATCTTAGCTGTTAGTTCACTAGAGGTGCTTGGAATGTTGGCGGATTTTCTTCTAATTTTATTCTATGCCCTCCTTTTCAATGTGTTCAATTTGGATCCTCGATTAACTACGAGAAATGGTGATGGGCACATGCCTGTGCTGGTCGTGATGTCACAGTCTATATATGGATCTAACTGAGGTAGCACATCTTTGGGATACTTCCGAAGTATATACCATAGTGGCAACACAAAGGGGTGCTAGAAGGAGTTTCCAGAAGTTGCTGCCTTTCAAAGGTGTTAAAGTTATCAAATTTGATTTTCTAAATCCTAGAGATGTTATGGAATACTTTTATGAGTGTGGTTCTCTTTCAATCCTTTGGGAGTGTGGAGGATCATTAGCTGCATCGACTATTTCTTCTGGTGTTATACACAAGGTACTCATACTTGTCCTTAATTTTCTTCATCTAGAATTGAACTGCTTTTAGCCCACCACAATTTGCATAGTTTTTCATAATCTTAATAAGGTCAATGTGGGTACCTATTTTCTTATTGTCATATGTAAGTTATGTTTTAGAGCTATTGCTATTCACAGCCTCTTACTTTCTCTGTGTGGTATTGTGCCTCCCTTAGTGTTTATCTGTACAATTTGATTTATGGTGTCAATCAAAGGGAAATGTTGATGTTATAGAATTACAGAGTCAGCTACCATTGTGTCCTATATGTTCTCTTTATTATTGTAGGTGTATGCCTTCCTGGCTCCAAAAATTATTAGTGGAAAACATTTTCAGTTTATTGGTGGAATTACACAGTCAGTTGTGGTGTACAATTTTCAGTTTACTTCTCATTTTGGGGTATTTTGTTGAAGACTTTTTCTATTGCTGTTTGATGTGGATGGAAAAAGTGGTGTTTATTAAGTCCATTCTTCCTCTGATAGGCACAAATGTTTTATGGTGTGCAAGATCCTGCTGCACAAGAATGTTTCCAAGCCATTAAATCTACAAAAAGCCCAGAAGAAGCTACTAGGATAGGTAGAAAGATGCAGATGCAACAACCGGATTTGGTAATGCTGGCTTCACTTGCGCTATTAAAGAGTTGCGCTAACTAATCCTGTTAGCCAATGACGTCCTATTTGATATCTTGTCCATGTCAAGAGTTTGATCGTTGCTAAAATTGGTTGTGGTTGTATTATTGGTTGAACTCAATTGTGGTTCTATTGTTAGTTGAACTCACCTAGGTCCTCTATATTGCTGGTTGAACTCAATTGTGATTCTATTCTTGGTTCAACTCTGTTGTGGTTCTATAGTTGGTTGAACTTTACTATGCGTGTTTAAACTTAATTCTGCCAAGGCTGCATCTTAGTTAATCTCTTTGGTTAACTTTTCTACTAATTCATTTTTTTGTGTGTTTTAATTGTCTAATAGGTTGCATTTTTGGAGCTAACATCTCTCAGTGAAGAAAATGAAGATGGAGATTTTTTTATATTTTCTTGGACGTTAGGCATGTTTTCAAAGTATAATTTTAGGTAGTATGTGGAGCAATAAAATGTTCAATCAGCTAGCTACATCAAAAAAATTAGCAGGATGGATTCAAAACAATGCAAGAATATTTAGTTTTGATTACTGTAGTCTTTGTTGCTATGTCTACAATTAATTATTTTTTTTTAGGAACTAATGTGTAATTTATTTAATTAATGTTTGATCTATTTTAATTTATTAGTTTGTTAATTTTATTTATTTATGTAGGGTGATGCGCGCTGGTAATTAGTATAAAACTTGTTAATTAAAAAAAGAACAATTGTATAGAATTGTTCTATTTTTAACTTAATAAGTTTTATATTAATTATCAGCATTATTTTTTTAAATACTAAAATGCCACTAGTAACACTTTTAAGTGTGGGGAAAAATATGATTTCTTACATCTTCCAGAGTCGGCATAGCGTAAAATGACCACATATAAATTGTGGGTAATAAATACTTACTTCGCATTTATAAGTGTGGGAAATATAGCTCTACCCGCATTTTCATTAAGTGTGGAGAACACTTCCACACACTTAACTTCCCCACATTTAGCCTAAGTGTGGGCAACAACTATTTCTACACTTATAAGTGTGGTTATTAGCAAAATTAAATGTGGAGGGGGGCAACCTTTTTTGTAGTGAGACTGTGTATGCCGTTGGTGATGCTAAGGATGATTTGGGGTATCGTATTTGGTGAATGTGTTATGTCAGTTAGATGGTGACGTGATATAACATTGCTTGTTTTTATTTGGTGGCACGCCCTATTCCCAGTATGAGGCGTGGAGAAATTACTTGGCAGAGAGATGTGTAACTTATGGTTTATGTGACCGAGGGGGAGCTGTTGACCAAATGTGTAACAGTCACATTGATTAGCAACATTAAATGGGCAGTTAAAGATTGATTAATTATGTATTAATCATCTAACAGTTACTAGTGTAAGTGCTAATTTATAAAGGGCTAACTAAGAAGTTAGTAGTGGCTGAAAAATGCTGATCTCCCCCTACCTCTCTGTACTTGCTCTCACGTGAATTCCACCATCATTTGGGGATCGGGTTTAGGGTGTGAAATTGACGGGTGACTCTAGTAGCCACCGGTGATTCTAGTCGTGTTCGTGGGCAGCATTCAACTAGTGAGACCTGGACATTGTCTCCGCATTACTAAGTACGTCCTAATTTTGCAACACACACACACACACACACA
>JACYFF010003369.1:54412376-54426155 GCA_017589665.1 Selenicereus undatus
AGGGGGGGTTTAATGGAAAAAGGGGGTTTTAATGAAAAGGGGGGGTTCATGCTACCCTTCTTTTTTAAAAAAAAAAATTTTAGTTAATGAAGATGATTACGTATCATACTTTGATTATGTATTGAATTTAAATTTGTTTTCATAGCCCGCGATTAATCTGTTTAGTTTGGAATATGTGTAATTTATTTTTGTTTAGTATTCAGAATTAGGTGATTGTGAATTTGTTTTACAATTATCATGAATAATTTTATGTGGTAAGCATGTGTTTAAATATGTTTAATAACACATGATATGAACTTGTAAATCTGTTTTATAGATTATCAAGTAAATTTGTCTTACTTAGTTTAATTTTGGCATTTTTGTAATGTTAACGTGATCCATGTTAATTTGTTTAACGAAATATGTTAGCTAAGTTTGATATGATTATGTATCATGTTATTATTATTTTCTTACTGAAATGCCAATTAAATTAAATTAAATTATGTATATGAATAAGTTTCGTATAATGATCAGTTCAATATTCAATGACAGATTAGTTCTCCTTGTAATTTCAATTATGAGCTTGAATTAAATACGTTTCATATCGTGCTTATTGTTGACGTCTTAGTGATGTTTAGTTATTAGATGTTAATATGATTAACATTGTGTCCATAAGAATATGTTTGTTATGGATTGATGATAATTAAATTTTTCTCAATTCTCAGTTCATATAGTATGTGATGATTATGAGCTTAGCGAAATTTTCGAACATACAATGTGAATGATAGCTTTGAGATTATTTTTGATTATATATATGATATGCCTAAATGTCCAATTTTCTTACTTGTAGATATGGCTTCAAAAACCTCCATGATCTTTGAACTGTCCACCAGTGACAAGTTGGATGGGTCCAACTATGATATCTGGCACAGGAAGATTGAGTTTCTCCTCGAAGAACGCGATGTGCTGGAGCACAAAACGTTCCTCATGCCACCCCCCGCCAAAAGAGACGAAAATGACAAAGATATCACCGCCACCCAAGAGTATAAAGCACGCTTGGTTGAGTACCAAGCGTGGTGCAAGAAGGATCGTAAGGCACGCTACACTTTGTTGTGTTGCATGCACGACGATCTTATCGGTGAGTTCGATGTTTTTCCCACAGCTAAAGAGATATGGGACAACATTCGAATCCGATATGGTCAGACTTCGGAAACGAGGCTACAAGCGTTACATCTTAAGTGGATGTCTTACGTGATAGACTCTACCCGAAGTGTGACTGAACATATCAGGGCTTTGCAGTCCATGATCCGGGACCTAAGGGCTGGTGGGATAGAGGTTTCAGAAAGAGATCAGAGAAACAATTTGCTGCATGCACTGACTCAAGGTGATCCTAAGTGGAAACCTTTTATCACACAAATGGTGCATAGTACTCACATCAAAACTTTTGGTGAGATTGCTAAGCACCTAAAGTTAGAGGATGAGCGACTCAGGGCGATAGCTCCACGTCCCTCAGCATTTGTTGCTAGAGTGGATAGGCCGAAAGGAAACAAGTTTAAACGAGGGAAGAAAAATTTTCATCCCTCAAAGAAGCTTGGCCCTAAAGGTGGGATTGCTAAGAAGCAATGGAAACCTAAGGGTAAAGTGGAGAAAAATATGGCACGTGCGACGTGCTATAACTGCAGGAAGAAGGGCCACTATGCCCGAGATTGTCTCGAGCCCCAGGCCAAGGTACCTTCTTCAATCCCCACTAACGATTTGTTTGTTTGTTCCCATGCATTTTTTGCTAAGTCATTTCCTAACTGGATTATAGATTCAGGAGCAAGCAAGCACATAGTTCGAGACCCTTACCCGGTGGGGACACAGACCGTGACACTTGGTAACGGGACTGCAGATGACGTTTTGGGTGTCGGAACGTACAAACTCAAGCTGCATGGAGGAAATTCGTTGCTTCTCCATGACGCCCTTTATGCACCTGGGGTGCGATGCTCGCTTGTTTCTTATGTTTCTCTTTGGAAACTAGGTTTTCATTTTGTTTCGAAAAATGATGGTTTGGACATTGTGTATGGTGGCAATTTGTTTGGCCACGCATCTTTGATTGACGATTTCGTTGTGCTTGACTTAGATAATAATTATTATTCTAATAAGGCACCTTCTGTTTTTGTGTCATCTGTTGATTCTAGTAGTGATTCTGTAACATGGCATGCAAGACTTGGACACATAGGTCAAGATAGAATGACTAGACTTGCTAAAGAAGGTTTATTAGGGAAGCTTACTAAGGTTAAGCTACCTATATGTGAGCCTTGTTTAGCAGGAAAAGCGACTAAGAAACCTTTTGGTAAGGCTTCTAGGGCGCTTACCCCTTTAGAACTCATTCACTCCGACATTTGCGGACCAATGAATGTTCGAGCACGTAGTGGTGCTGTATACTTCCACACCTTAATAGATGATTACTCTAGATATGGATACGTATATCTATTATCACACCGTCACGAAGCCTTAGATGTGTTCAAACGCTTCGTAGCGGAAGTAGAGACCAAGTTGGAACGAAGAGTCAAGACTCTTCGGACCGACCGTGGTCGTGAATACCTTTCTGATATGTTCAAGGTTTTCTGTGAGGAAAAGGGTATCGTTAGACATCTAGCGATTCCATACACTCCACAGCAAAATGGTGTAGTTGAGCGTAGGAATCGCACATTACTTGACATGGTTAGGTCAATGATGGCTCAAGCTAATCTTCCAATTAGTTTTTGGGGTGATGCCTTGCTAACAGCTACTTACATTTTAAACCGAGTACCTAGCAAGAGTATTACTACTACTCCATATGAGTTATGGAATGGTAGACATCCCTCTTTGGATCATTTACGTCCATGGGGTTCGGCGGGCTATGTGCATAACCCAACCCATAAACATGGAAAGCTTGGTCCAAGGGCCACCAAGATGGTCTTTATTCGATACTCGCAACATTCAAAAGGTTATGTAATATATGGAGAACATCCAGACGGAGGCATGAAGGAATTAAATTCCCAAAATGTCGATTTCCTTGAGGATGAGTTCCCAAGCATTGGTGAAATCAAAAAGGACTTATCATTGTATGAGTTACAACATAACATATCTCTCGGTGAGGGGGAGGATTTGTATACTACCCAAGCCACCGAGGATATGCATCTCCCTGATATTAGAGATTGTGGGAGTATACCCACTGTTCCTACGCAGGGAGACCTGCCTATTCAAGACACTCAACCAGAGATTGAGAGTCCTCATTTTCAGGAACCCACGCTCCAAGGGGTTAGTGGGAGTGATTCTTCTCCTATTCGAGGTTCTGTATCTCAAAAGAAAAGGGGGAGAGATCCTGATCCCGAATCTGAACAGGTAAGACCGCAAAGTCCTAAAGTGTTTCGAAGGAGTGAGCGCGGAAGAGTTCCTCGACGTTTTTTTCAAATCGAAGAGGAAATTTTCTTTTGTGCTCCCTTAGAAATAGAAGAGCCAACCTCTTATGTAGAGGCTTTGGAATCACCAAATGATAAGGAATGGATGGATGCCATGAGAGATGAGTTGGACTCGATGGCAAAGAATGAAGTTTGGGATTTAGTTGACCTTCCCCCCGGACGCAGAGCCATTGGAAACAAGTGGGTTTTCAAGGTTAAGCGTCGGGCAGATGGGTCAATTGATAAGTTCAAAGCCCGTTTAGTAGCGAAAGGCTACACCCAAGTTGAGGGTGTAGACTACGAGGAAACTTTTTCTCCTGTGGTGAGATTAGCCTCAATTCGCTTACTTCTGGCGCTAGTAGCCCATTTGGATTTAGAACTGTTCCAAATGGATGTGAAGACTGCTTTCCTAAATGGAAATCTTGAGGAAGAAATATATATGGTCCAGCCTATTGGTTTTGTATCAAAAGGCCAGGAAGACAAGGTTTGTCACCTTAAAAAATCCATATATGGCCTCAAACAGTCTTCTAGAGCATGGTACTTCAGATTCCATGAAGCTATCACTGCATTTGGCTTTACCATGGTTTCAGAAGATCACTGTGTATACGTCAAAAGGACAAGTGTAGGAATTATGTTTCTTACCTTGTATGTCGACGACATCCTACTAGCTGGAAGTGATCTGGAGATGACCAATGCCACCAAGTGGTGGTTATCCTCCGTCTTTGAGATGAAGGACATGGGTGAAGCTAGGTACGTCCTAGGTGTGGAGATCCTCCGAGACCGTTCGAAGAAACTTCTTGGTTTAAGCCAAAAGGCATATATCGAGAAAGTCCTAGAACGTTTTCGGATGCATTACTCCAAGCCCGTTGATACTCCAGTAGACAAGGGTTTAACTTTAAGTCTAGAACAATGCCCGAAAACAGAAGTTGAAAAACAGAAGATGAGCAATGTCCCATACGCTAGTGCTATAGGAAGCCTAATGTATGCCATGTTATGTACACGGCCTGACATTTGTTTCGCGGTTGGTTTGGTAAGTCGTTACCAAAGTAACCCCGGAATCGCTCATTGGTAAGCCATCAAGAGGATAATGTGTTATCTTCGGGGGACTACCGACTTGGTACTTTGCTACCAAGGAGTGGACTTAAAACTAAGAGGTTACACTGATGCTGACTGGGGTGGTGATTTAGATGAGTCTAAGTCTACCTCGGGATATGTCTTCACTCTTGGTGGGGGAGCCGTGTCTTGGTGCAGCAAGAAGCAGGAATGCATAGCTTTATCAACTATGGAAGCAGAGTATGTCGCTTGTTGTCTCGCCGCTCAGGAGGCGATTTGGCTCAGGAGTTTTCTTCAGGATCTCAATCTCACTCCGAGAGTTGATGATCCTGTGGAAATGTGGTGCGACAATACTGCCACTATCCAGTATGCTAAGGATCCTAAATTCCATAGGAAGGCTAAGCATATCAAAAGGCGTTATCATTTTGTAAGAAACGCAATAAAGTTAAAAGAAGTTATTGTAAAATATTTACCTACTAGTAAGATGGTTGCTGATCCCTTAACTAAACCTACTCCTAGAGATACGTTCAAAACTCATGTGATGAGTTTAGGTCTTCGTAGGTTTTAGTTATTGGGGATGTTTTGTTTTGGACATATGTAATGAATGTTTCTTTTGAATAAAGATTGATGTTTCTTCTACGAAATGTTCATTACTATATTGTGGTTGTTTGATCAGGCATATCTAAATGTCACTAGGCTTCTGATCATCTTATCACATGGATGTTCAATCTTGACGCCTAAGTAGCGGGCAGGATAAGACTTGATCATATTGACACTAGGTGTGCAATATTGGTTGTCACCGCGATTCTAGTAATGCGGATAATGGATAGTCGCCTTAGTAAGTCTAAGATGAGATTTTGAGTAAATCGGATATAACACAACCTTATATCGAAGCCTAAAGCCGAATTTTGAGTACGGAGGTTGCGTTTTGTACGGTAACCAAGTAACTCTAGTCAGTTTTAGGGAAAAAAACTGGACTTGTAATTCACATGGTATATAAAGTGACAGCTCACGTCAGTGGGAGTTATACCATGACACACATTCATACTGTGTGTGCTGAGGGGAGTGACAATTGAATCCCTTCCTTGTCACTATGTGATCCCTATAGACTTCGTAGTCTATTTAGATGACACCCTTTGACCTAGAACCATGATGTGAATTTGAAGTATGATGCAGCTACTTTGATGTGAACTCCAAGGGCTATAAAATAGATAGTCCAGCGGAACACATTAGGAAAGCTATCATGCTAAAATGGAGCATTATGTGTGTCTGAGGAAGAACCGATCCATCATTGCTATATCAGCCCGGGCGGTTATATTGAGATTATAACCATATGATATATCAGACATAAAGGGACGTTGTATGTCGTTGGCAATGTGAGGATGATTCAGGGTAACATCGCTAATGTTGAAAGTGTCTTTGTTAGATTGACGGTATCTTAACAAAACACTACCTGTTACTTATGGTCGCACGCCTCATTCCTGGTATGACGCGTTTTTGAGAGGAAACATTGTTAAGAGACGATGTTACAGCTTAAGTGGCCGAGTGGGAGCTGAAGGCTAATTTTAGTAAATAGCCAAACGACCACTTCCCTCATTTTCAGGGAGGTGTGGCCTAAAAATAGGGGGTGGCAGCTTAGGGGCTAAATACCCTAATCTCAGTGATTAAAGTGTAGAAGAAAAATACAAGCATAGGTTGCTGGTTGAAGGCTTTCACTTTCTCTCAGTTTTGAAAACGCATTACCGTTCAAATTCTTCGGGTTTGCGACGTGAGAATCTACCGGGACTCTAGTAGCCTCCGGATTGCAACACACATTGTTCGTGGTTCAGATACAACTTGGAAATCACACGCTTCCGAGAGGTTAGTCCTTATGCATTTATTTGAACAGTTTTAAAACTTAAACAATGAAAAAATTGCCATTTTTTGTATAATTTAACGATAAATTTTATATGCAGACGTTATTACTTGATTGTAAAAAGTCTAAATTCTATTAGTCTAGTCCACCTAAACATGAATCATACTGTTGGTAGAATAAGTTTCAACTCACTAAATATGCTTCTCAGCTCAGTGAAACACATTCACTCTCTCACTTAGAGAAATTGCTAATATAAACACAAGCATTTACCTGATAAATGTATGCTGCATGTCACTACAACTGTGCGCTTATCCATAATTATTTAAATGAGCAAACATTTCTCAAACATACCACTAGGAGATGGGTTTCACCATATGCCTTTTTGTATGATGGGTGTGCTTGTTATCCATTATGCTAAATCTTTCTTTCTTTAAATCAAAGCACAAAATGAAGAAGTGTTTATTATGACATGTCAAGAAAAACACCTTCAAACAGTAAGAGGAATAGTATAAGATTTAAAAGTTACATATTATAGGAGATAACTTATAATTTTATGTATTAAATTACCACTCATCAAATCTAATTTTATGACTTTTATCAATTTCTTATATATATGAAATTCTTGCCTAATTATTGATGCAAAATCAATATACCTCTCCTCATCTATGTTTACTTCACTTATGCTTGGGTCTGAGGGTTATTGCATTTTCGCATTAAGATTAATATATATATATATATATATATATATATATATATACGCATATTCTAATATAAGTATTAAAAGAAGGTATGATTATTTTTGCATCAATCGATGCAAAAAATCTTATTGAGGAGCCTCAACTTTCTTTTCTCTCCAAGTTATTCAATGTAATAGACCACATTAACTACATGTGCATTGATGCATTCTTTTGGACCCATGGCTAAGAAGTGATACCAGTTTGGAACATGCTATTTGCTATCAAATATTTCTTCACTGATATAATATTAAAAAAATCAGTAGGTTTACAATCAGTGTATCGTGTGGTTGTAAGTGTTTTTTAATTTCACATTTGTAAATTTAGGAGGTTTGTGCTTACTTGAAATCAAACTTTGGTGTTATATAAAAGAGATAATCAACAACAATCTTCTCCTAACTTGACAACGGCCTTATAATCTTTGCCAATCTGTCCTCAAGTAGTGAGTAGTAATGCTTTGGTAAGGGTCCTTGGTCTCTTTGCGGCTAATCTCTTATCTTCTTACCATGGTTCTTTCCTATGGTGATCATTATTGCTAATTTCTTACATTCATCAAAAGATAATAATATACTAGAACCTGATATCATAGTTTAGTGGCACATCTATTTTGGTTCACTAAATCATTAATTAAAAAATTGCATCTTTGAGAGCTCATCATAACATAGGTTACTGCTCATGAGATGTGTAAATATAGCTCACTAAATTAAAAAAATGCAATGTCATGATAGGCACAACTCATCTCAACTGCTTTACAGCTCACCAAACATACATGCGTTACATCTCACTAAATATATATTACAACTCATTAAATATATCTTATAGTGCAATAAACATGCATTAAAGTTTACTAGGATTCATCAAATTTTTCAAAATTATTAAGAGCTGTGAAATTTTAGTTGATTAATTTTACATGCATTAGCCAGTTTAATATTTTGATTGAATTGATTATGTAGACTTCTTAAATGGAGAATGTGATTTTTGTTAATTTGTTGTATTTCTTGATTTGTTTATGTTTTTTTTCTAGTAGGGCTAGTTGGAACAAAGATTTTTTTTACTAGTCACATGGACATTGAGATTTTATTTATCTCCATTAGTTCTCTCTTTGCCCAAGTTCTTAGTCTAATTAGTGAGTTATAAAAAAACAAACAAAAAAAGGGGGTTGCCTGTTATTCTGCCACACAAGGCAGGGAGAGGAAAGATTGGACTGACAGAAAAAGGGTGTGAGTTCACTAAGAGCAAATACAACTGTGGCCTCGCGGGATAGAAAAGGGATTAGGTGAGCGAGATAGGCTGCTGGTGGACACATAGCAACAAGCCCGTGGGCCCTGGCTCGTCAAGCGGCTGCACGCGAGCAGCTCGAGCTTTTTTTTTTGTCTTTTTGAGGGTCAAAAGTCAAAACATCATCGTTTGATGTGTTGGCCTGCCTTTTTTTTGACAACGTGGTGTTCAAAAAAAAGGAAAAAGCTGTATTGCTGAAGGAATGAGCTGTTGCCTGGAGAAATTGTCGTTGGATGAAATAACCGTTAACAATAGCTATTTCACACATGCATTTTATTTTTTTTGGCCGATTTATGTTTGCTATACATGGGTTCCATTTTTTGCAAATTTAACACACAAAAATACGAATTTCTTTCAAAAAATAAAAAATTGAGCAACTTGGTTATATTTGTGAGTAATTTCATCCAAAAAGTGAAGCAATTAAGTAATGTTTCTAATTTCTATTCCATTAGATACTTGCTTTTGTGATTTTAAATTCTGTAGTTACATTTATAATATTTTGTTATTATTTTGTAGAAAAGTTGGACATGCTCTCAACCAAGGAAGAAGTGAAGAAAATTGTGAGTTTCAAATTTTTTATACTATTGAGAAATGTTGTTATGTGTTAGTTTATATGTTAGTAACTAAAATAAGTAAATGTTAACATGTTAGTGAAGTATAATTATGTGTTCACATGTTAAGTTTACTATCATTTGTTAAATTGTTATATGTTGACTTGTTATTGAAGTGAATATGATTTTGTTATTTTTAAGTGTTGACATTATTGATTTGAAATGCTTTGTAAATGAATTTAGTAATTTGAAATTTTGTTATGTGTTAGTTTATATGTTAGTATATAAAATAATTAATATGATTAAATTTAAATTTAGTTGCCATTTTAGCTAAAATCTATTATGTTTTCACATGTTATATGTATAAAGTATGTGAATATTTTATATGATAATATGAATGCCATTAAATGAATATCAAGTGATTAGTTTATTAAGAGTGTTAATATGACATGATTGCTTGTATTAAATTGTTGGAAAATTATGTTATGCGGTAGTATATATGTTAGTATCTAAAATAATGAACATGGTTAAATTTAAATAACCGACCTATTAGTTAAATTTAATTATGTTTTCACATGTTAGATTACATGTATGTAATATTGGCGACATGATTATGTGACTTGTTTAGTAATTATAGTTATATTATTATATAAGTAGTTATTAACTTGATAAAATTTTAAATTAAAATATGATTAGGCATGTTAGTAAAATTTAAATAGTAAAATTAAAATGAATTAAAATATTTGAATATCTTTTTAAGTCTTGGCATTAGTAATTTGAAATGTTTCGTAAATTGAAAATAAATAAATAAAATTTAGAGAGTTGGAATGTTCACATGTTAGTATGGATAATTTTAAAATTGTCGGAAAATTATGTTATGCGGTGGTATATATGTTAGTATCTAAAATAATGAATATGGTTAAATTTAAATAACCAACAAGGTAGTTACATTTAGTTATTTATGTTTTCACATGTTAGATTACATGTACATATCGTAATGACATGATTATGTGACTTGATTAGTAATTTAAATTAAAATATGATTGGGCATGTTACTCCTGATGTGTTAAAGAGCTCCTTACAATTAACGTATGCGGTGTGGGTTAATGGTCTAGTGCTACCAAGGGAGCTTGATCTCGCAGTCAGATCATAGGATACTCTGCTGTCCGAGATTGCTCATTAACCTCTACAGTCCAGGTTTAATGGGCCCCTTCTTGAGTTTAGTTGTTCCTGGGAACCTCAACATCAATGGGGTTGCAGTCACCTAAGGATAAAGAGTACTAGCATCTAGATTAGTCCGAGGCCTACTATCATGTACTCAGTGGAAGTTGAGTAGATGCTTTTCAAATGAGGTAACTTGAAACATGAAAAAGGTTTGTTGGCTACCAAATCGTTTTATTAACATTGGCCTTTCTTTTCACCTTCCATTTTCTTAAAATCGATGTTTTGGTAACATTCTAGCGAGTTTTTATCTTTCTTTCCAAAATGTGGGTTTTGCATTTCTCTTGGTTAGTTTTAAAAGTCAAATGGCATGCTGAAAGGAAATAAGATTGACTTATTATATTATCAAATTATTAATTCATGCTTGCTATTATATACATACTTATGATGTGCAATGCTTTTGGGTTTTGGAATGTCGGTTGTCCACTGAGCGCATGGTTTGCTCACCCCTTTCTCTCTTCCACTTTTCCAGGTTCAGAATAAGTGCGTGTAGCCAATTGAAGATTTCTACGTGCTTTTTGTGGGTTACTAGCTCCTTGTTGCTAAAACTTGCTTAGTGGCTACCTTGACAGGTCATTAAATTAAGGTAGCTATGTAAATATGTGGAAAGCATTGTAAGGCAATCACGTATGTAAAAAGACTTTGGTGGCATGGTGTAGCTTGGCTCTTGTACCCTAGCTTGAGTAATTTCTCCCCAATACCATGTATGTTCTTTACAAGGTGAAGTCTACTACTCACAATTTGACCCTCCAAGAGTGTGACATGTGAGGTGGGGAAAAAGCACTGACATGTTTTGTATTATTGTACTTTTAAATGATCTTCTACTGCATGTGGGTAATGTTTGGATGAAGTTTGTCGTAGTTAAATGATCTTCTACTGCATGTGTATGTAATTTGTAATGTTTGGATGAAGTTTGTCGTAGCTTTTGCATATTACAGGTGAAATATGTTGGGTTAGTAACTTCTAGCTTGGAAATAGACTAAGGAGACATTTGTATGTCTTCTTATGTGTGCAAACAGATGCCACGTTTTACTAACAACCATCCACCACCACCTCCTTCGTCGCTTGAGTTAATTGTAATGGAGATGATTTGTAAGTTTAATAAGCTGAAACCCTCGAAATTTGTGGGAGGGGCGGATCCACTGATAGATGAGCAATGGTCAAGGAGGATGGAGAATTTGTTTGATGTTATGTGATGCCGTGAGAGTTTTGAGGTATGATTAGCTATCCATCAGTTTGAGCGGGAGGCTGAGTATTGGTGGGGTACTGTGAAGCTCAGAGAAGGTGAAGCCCCATTGACCTGGGTACAGCTTTAGGATTTAATGGATGCTAAGTACTATCATAAAGATGTGAAGTGGGCTAAAGAGCAAGAGTTTATCAGGTCTAAGCTAGGAAAACCCATGAGTGTGATGTAATATGCGGCCAAGTTTAATGAACTCAATCGTTTTGCTCTAGTTCATGTAGTGATCGAAGAAATGAGAACATATCATTTTGAACATGGTCTAAAGAGGAGCATTAAAACAATAGTAGCCAGACACACTTATGCAAATTTCCAAGAAATGTATCAGAGGGCGGTTAAGACAGCTAATGTTATTGATGATAATAAGGCAGAGGAGAAAGGGGAAGTCTGAATCAGAAGGCTCTAGTTCCCCCCGGGGCGGGGGGGGGGGGGGGGGAATGTTAAAAGATGTAACTTAGGTAAAGAAAAGAATAGAGGAAAACAGCTAGCGAAGGATCAAGGTAGGAGGTTCTGTAATAAATGTCTTCGCCAACATGCTGGGCCTTGCAAGGGTACCCTAGGGCAATACTTTGGTGCGGTAAGTATGGGCATCGGGTAGCCAATTGCCCCTAAAGCTACATAGAATAACAGAACCAATACCTAAGAACAGGGTTTTAGACCTTCACCTCCTGATTAACAAGATCGATTTTCAGTTGGTAATAAGAGGAACAACAGAAAATTGGAGGCAGGAGGGCGAGTCTTTTACATAAGTGGGCATGAGGGGGAAAACCCCAGGGCTGGAGTATCAGGTAATGTATCCAACAACAATTTTTATGCCTATGTTTTAAGTACTCTAAGTGCCATTTCTTTGTTGAAATTTCGAGGACGAAATTCTTTTAAGGGGATAGAGTATAAGAGCCGTGAAATTTTATTTCATCAATTATATGCATTAGCTAGTTTAATATTTTGATTGAATTGATTATATAGACTACTTGAAGAGCAAATTATCATTTTCATTAATTTGTTTTATTTCTTGAGGTGTGTTTGGCAGGGTTGAAAACTATTTTCCTTGAAAATAATTTTCCATGTAAAATGATTTTTCACGTAAAATGATTTTTCAACTCATATTTTCAGTTTTTTGGTGAAAGGAAAAATGAACTTTCTGAAAAATGAGTTTGATTAGCAAAAAATGAACAAAAAAGTTAAAGAGAGGCACATTAATGAAAAACAAAAAATAAGCAAGAAATTTAGAAAAATGGGAATTTATATTTTATTCTTTTGGGAATTGTATTACAATAATGGTGTCATTTAGATAAAACAACAACAACAACAACAACAAACTCCCAAAGTGGGTCCCGCTTTCGCTGGGTCTGGGGAGATCCAACTGTAGGCAACCTTACCTCTACCGGTATTCCTACCCATAAAGAGGTTGATTAAATATATACATTTGTGAATTTTTTTGATCTTATCTACTACCTATAATTTGATGTGAGCAACGCTTATATTTAATATGTTGCCTTAATTTTTGAATCATATGCCATTACCTTAATCTTCGAATCATATGCCATTGCCTTAATTTTCGAAGCATAAGTTGAGGAAATAGCCACGGAAGAGAGAAAGAGTGTGAAACAGTGCGAGAGCACAAGAAATGTAAACTCAACTTATGGTCTATTTAAAATGAAAATATTTTCCTTCATTTTAGGGAAAATGATTTCCCCCTGGAAACAAATTTTCCCTCCTTTCTTTACCAAACACCGTGACGTGAAAATGATTTTCACCCTTATCAAACATATATTAATGTATTTTTTTTTCCAGTAGGGCTAGTTGGAACAAATATTTATTTACTAAGCACTTGGACCTTGAGATTTTATTTATTTCAATTAGTTTTCTATTTGCCTAAGTTCTTTAGTCTAATTAGAGAGCTAAAAAAACAAAAAAAAAAGGGAGATGCCTTGCATTCTGCCACGGAAGCGGGGAAGGAAAGATTGGACTGAGAAAAAAAGGGTGTGAGTTCACTAAACTCAGACCCTGTTCTTTTGGGTGGGAAATGCACCCAACTCACACGCACCCACTTTTTCCCCCCTCTTCCCACTATTTCTCACACTTAAAAAAAAATACCACTCCTTCCCACATTCACCCACTTCTTCCCACACCTACATAAAACAACCATTTCCCATATTTGAAAATTTTTTATACTTTACGTAATTGTGTGTGCGAATAATCTGATAGCAATTATGAGCAGTTTTAATTTTTCGGATGTTATGGAACAGTTTTATCTTTTTTTCCTTTTCCTTAATTTTTTAATTTTTTAATTTTTTTAATTTTTTAATATTTAATATTTAATTTTTTAATTTTTTAATTTTTAATTTTTTTGTATTTATTTATAATTTATAATTTTTTAATTTTTAGTTTTGTATTTATTTAATTTTTTAATTTTTAATTTTTCGGATGTTATGGAACAGTT
>JACYFF010003369.1:54441155-54452615 GCA_017589665.1 Selenicereus undatus
ACTCGTATTTAGGACATAAAGCATGGTTCACATAATAAGGTCCCTAAAAGTAGGGTAGAACACAGACGTGCATAATTTCTGATCAATCTGCGTAGTCGCAGAAAAATGACCATAACGTTTTCCACAGAACTCGGATTAAGGCGATTCAAGAGGCATTTTAAAGATAACTCATTGATCTATCTACACACCAAAAATCACAATTTTTAAGTTACCCAATCAATACCAGTTTGTCCGTGAAGTTACTGTTCCAGTTCAGTTCCCAGTTTCGATACATTCTGCCCAGTCTTGATTAAATTGGTCATAACTTTGTCCACATAACTCGAAATTGAGTAATTCCAAATCCTATTGAAAGATAACGCATCACGATATCACTACACCAAAAATCATGAGTTTTAGATGTGCCAAACAGTACCAGTTAATTCCCAAAGTAGCCCCTATTTCAGGTCTGTTTTCCAGCTTTAACTCACATATTTTCAATCTTTTCTTCACATAACCAACCACTAAAATCACTCTTTAACTTATATAAGTCAGCATTAACATCTTGATATTCATTACCAATGACAAAGATCACAACATCTCATTTAAAAGAATCAAAATTCAGCACTTGAACATGAAGCTTGCATGATTAAGATAAAACCCTAACTCTAACTTCAACTCCACCATGATCCATCACCAAAATGATTCCTAATTCAATACAAACAACATAATCCACCATTAAAACAACCAAAACAAGATGCAAAAACCAAAATTCAAAGAACAACATTGAAGTCACTTACTTTGAGCTTGAAATATGTGAAGATGGAGATGATATTGGGTGATTTTGAGGATGGAAAATGGTAGCCAACGGAGGGAGGTTGTTTGGGGATTGAAATCCTTGCCGGAGAGTGGCCGGAAAACACCATAATAGGGCTGGGAGGGGGCTGCTGCTGTGGGTAGAGAGAAGGAGGAGAGAAGAAGAGAGAGAAAGTGTCTTGAATTTTTACTTGGTGCAAAAGAAACTTAGGCAAATAAATACTTGGCTGAAATTAACCCTTAAAAGTAACCATGGTTAAGCTTAAACCATGGTTAATTAGCTAAGTTAGTGACATAACTTGTTGGACCTCATACTTGAGGCCGAAATTGGCCTTGAATGAGCTCGGGTTCGAAAAAAAAAAGCAAAACCGAAGGGATTAATCAAATTCTTTTTGTTCAAAGCTCGAAATTAAATTTTTGTAAGGTCATGAAAAATAATTTAATCTTTTAAACCATAATTATCGAGGCCTAATATCAATTTCTCTAAAAAAATTATTTTCGGTAAATAAAACTCGAACGAATTGCAAGGTAGGGCCCAAAGTGAATTCTCTCAACCGGGATAATTAAATGAGAAAAATAAATGAAGAAAAAGAATAACATGGCTTAATTAAATAAATAAACATGATTTAGGGTCGGGCTATTACAGACCCCGACCTAATTTAAACCCGATCCGTGGTGAACCGACCCAAAGTGAACTGAAAAAGTACAACCCAAATCCGAACTGAACTGTACCCGATTTAAAACCGATCCAATTCTTGCCTGATTCAATTTTATCCGAATAAGTAGTAACTTTTTTTGGGGGTTTTAGTCTTTCCTCTTTTGGGGGGAATTTTGAATTTTTCAAAGTCAATTAGTTGAGTTTAGGTGGAAAAAGAAGAAACTTAAGAGGGAATTTTTACAAATGAAAACAATTAAAAACTCAAGAGGAAAAAACACAATAGTTAATAGTTTTAAATTTTTAATTTGATAGATATGTAGTAAAAATATAAGAGAAAAAAATATTTTGTCACAATAGGAATTAAGAAAAGATAAGTAAAACTAAGAATTTATTAAACTTTTTAGGATATAGTAATCCTATTTTACTATTTGATTTACTTAATGACTTAATGCAATGCACTCTATGATTTAAATTTATAATATCATTCTATGACTACTCCCAAAAATTCTGCACTATTAATCTACGATTCTAAATCATCTTCATAACATGTTTAATTTTACAAAATCATATTTAAGAATGTATCGTTGAATATGATCTCATAATAATGTGACTCATTTGAATTTTGGACAATAAATTCTAAGTCTTGAGTTTCGCTAACGAGCATTTATAATCACATCAATGTAATGCTAATTGACACATGCTCATATATTGTCGTTACTTTTTCCTTTTGACTCATTTAGCAAATGCAGATCAAGTTGTTAATCTCACAAAGACAAATATTTAAATTTTGATCCCACGTTCATATGTCGACTTGAGCCAACCTGTTTCTATTTACCAACTCTAAATATGACAAACGTGAAGTTATAAACAAACACTAGGGTCTAAATAAAATTTTCAATATTTTTTTTTTGGTTTCATTTTTCAAGGTATATTTTGGTATTGGGACTCACAAATATGACCATTGACAAATGATTTGCGTTAGGTTAGTCCACTTATTTTGTCATTGCATGAACTCAATTGAGATGATTAAAACTTAGCTTAACGACACATAATCTTTTGGATAATTGCACGACACATTTGATATAGGGTTAGAATGAGTTGTGTACTTGTATTTGTAATTTACTAACTTTCTTAGTAAATTTAGAACTAATCCCATATAATTTTCCATTATTATATATACATATATACATACACACACACCCCCCCACACACTCACACACACACACACACACACACACACACACACACACACACACACACACACACACATATATATATATATATATATACACTTATATATAGTCAAGTATCATTAACGTATGAATTAAAAGAGAAATCTAGAATAAATGTGTTTGTCTAATTAAACAGTTTTTATCTTTTGAATACAATTGAAGAGTAGAGAACTAAAGATGACTACATTAAAAACATACAATGATTCGAAATTAACCCAACTTTATTTATACCCGATTCGATTTACACCTGATCCGATATTGACCCACACATTGAAATGAATCAAATCCGGCCCAATTACACTTGAGTCATACCCGATCCAAATCGGGCTACTGTAGACAACCGAAAATAGACTCGATCCGAATTCCACCCGAACCGAATTCATACCAACTCGAACATGGTATTTGTAAGTGACTTGAACCCGAACTTCACCCGACCGGAACATGGTTGACCCGAAAGTTACCCAAACCGGAATTTCACCCGAAATGAACCCGAACCCGACCTGATTATAGTTAACCCGAAAGTGATTCGAATCGAACTAAGACCTGATCCGTACCAGACCCGAAAGACCCATTTGTCAGGTCTACCCATGAATAAAGCGCACTAGCATCTAGATTAGTCTGATGCCTATTGTGTTTTACTCAATGGAAGTTGAGTTGATGGTTTTCAAATAAGTTCGCTTGAAATGTGAAAAAGGTTCATTGGTTCCTGTTGGGCTTATGGCCCAAATCCCTTTTACTGGCTACTTGGAATCTAAGATCATATAGTGTTTTTGAGATCTTCTATATTATGGAAATTATATTATTTTCATAATTTGGGTTGAAGATTTTCATCCTCTTTGGAAAGATAAGGTTTGGTGACCAAGATACCGTGGTGGCTAGGGTTTCCTCATCCTAGCCTTCCTGCCCCTATATAAAGGGGATATACCTAGGATCGAAAATTAATGGGATCACTCCAGTATTCATAAACACATTGAGAGGAAGAAGTACTTTGTGAGAGATTACAAGAGAGAGGTTGTAATTATGCTCTTAGATCAAATCACTATGGTGATTGTGATCGTGTTGTATTCTTCCTACTCATAGTGGATTGTTTGGGTGCTGTTGTCGTCCGTGGTTTTTCCCGCATTGGGTTTTTCACGTTAATTCTCTTGTCTTCTTATTTCTGTTTCTGTTATTCTACTTGAATTTCTGAATCTCTAACTCATCCATTCGCTTCCGCTATTGTTGTTGCTATAATATTTTCCTAACAAGTGGTATTAGAGCTTTGGTTTAGGATGTCTTCAATTATGAATGTTGACATTCAGAAATTTGATGGGGAGATTAGTTTTAATCTCTGGAAGGTGCAGATGAGAGCGGTTCTCATCCAGCATGGATTGTGGAAGGTTTTGAAAGGACCTCATGTTAAACCTGAAAAGTTGACAGAAGAACAGTGGGCTGAAGATGTAAAGAAGAGATGTGGGTCACTGACGGAGGACGAATGGGAGGAACTGGAGCTGAAAGCGGTTTCAGCCATACAACTATGCCTGACACCTCACGTTCTCCGAGAGGTACTTGACAAGGTAACTGCTATTGATCTTTGGACTCGGCTAGAAGAACTCTACATGACGAAGAGTCTAGCCAACAAGATCCGGTTGAAGGAAAGGTTGTACACCTTTCGTATGGCTGAAGGTACTCCTATTAAAAAACACTTGAATGAGTTTAACTCTATTCTTATTGATTTGGAGAGTCTGGATGTGAAAATTGAGGATGAGGATAAGGCTATTTTGCTTGTTGTGTCGTTACCCCCTTCTTATAAACACTTTAAGGAGATTATGCTATATAGTAATTCTAATACTATATCGTTTGAGGATGTTAAGTCAAACTTGTTATCTAAGAAAAAGTTTGATCTTGACATTCATGCTGATTCTGCTGAGGGATTAGTAGTAAGGGGTAAAATTGAAAAGGGGAATGGTAAGAACCGTTCTAAGTTTAAAAATCCTCATGCTGGTAAGACCTGCAATTACTGTGGTAAATTGGGTCATATTGTTGCTAACTGTTGGCAACTGCAAAAGAAAAGGGAGAAAGAAGACGAGAATTCTCGTGAGCCTGCTGAAGCTTCGTTTGCTGAATCTGATTCTGATGGTGACGTTCTGTTTGCTACCTCTACTGAAAGAGAGAGCGATTCTGATTGGATTCTTGACTCTGGGTGTACCTATCATATGTGTCCTCACAAGGATTGGTTTTCAACATATGATCCAGTTGATTCAACTATTGTTCACATGGGCAATAATGCCCAAAGTAATATAATTGAAATCGGTACTATTAAAATCAAGACCCATGATGTGTTCTCAAGACTTTATCGAATGTTCGTCACGTTCCTGACTTGAAGCGTAACCTCATGTCTTTGGGCACCCTTGAATCCAAGGGGTGCAAATATTCAGCTGAAGGTGGAGTTCTGAAGGTCTCGAAGGGCACTCGGATTCTACTAAAGGGTTTGAGGCAAGGAGGCCTCTATGTCTTGCTGGCATCTACTATGACAGGTTATATGAAGAAAGGTTCATATAAGTCATCTCCCAGAGCTAAGTTCAAGCATTGCTTGGACTTAGTTGGTATTCACAGTATTTGAGCGCCCTTCGGGGCATTGCCCCTTTTGGGGGTCGTCACCCTTCGGGGTGCGATGACGGTGATCGAGGGATGGTGTTGGATTTTGGTCCAAGGTGGAGATTGTTGGGTTTATGGCCCAAATCCCTTTTATCGGCTACTTGGAATCTAAGATCATATTGTGTGTTTGAGATCTTCTATATTATGGAAATTATATTATTTTCATATTTTGGGTTGAAGATTTTCATCCTTTTTGGAAAGATGAGGTTTGGTGACCAAGATACCGTGGTGGCTAGGGTTTCCTCATGCTAGCCTTCCTGCTCCTTTATAAAGGGGACATACCTAGGATCTAAAATTAACGAGATCACTCCAGTATTCATAAACACATTGAGAGTTAGAAGTACTTTGTGAGAGATTACAAGAGAGAGGTTGTAATTATGCTCTTAGATCAAATCACTGTGGTGATTGTGATCGTGTTGTATTCTTTCTACTCATAGTGGATTGTTTTGGTGCTGTCGCCGTCCGTGGTTTTTCCCGCATTGGGTTTTCCACGTTAAATCTCTTGTCTTCTTATTTCTGTTTCTGTTATTCTACTTGAATTTCTGAATCTCTAATTTATCCAATTGCTTCCGCTATTGTTGTTGCTCTAATATTTTCCTAATAGTTCCCAAATCATTTTATTGACATTGGCATTTGTTTTGGCCTTCCATTTTCTTAAAGTCGATGCTTTCGTAGCATTCTAACAAGTTTTTTTATCTTTCTTTCCAAAATTCAGGTTATGCAGATCTCTTAGTTTTCAAGGTCAATTGGCATGATGAAAGGAGATAAGATTGACTTATTATATTATCAAATTATTAATTCATTCTTGATATTATATATGTACTTAGGATGTGCTTTGATTTTGGTTTTTGGAATGTGATAACTGAGCGTGTGGTTTGCTCACCCCTTTCTCTCTTCCACTTTTCCATGTTCAAAGCAAGTGCGTGCAGCCAAGTGGAGGTTTCTGTGCGCTTTTTCTGGGTTACTGGCTTATTGTGGCTAAAAGTTGCTTGGTGCATACCTTGACAGGTTACCTGTCATGTTAAAGTAGCTATGTGTAAATATGTGGAATGTGTTGTAAGGCAATAGCGTATTTAAAAAGACTTTAGTGGCATGGTCTAGCTTAGCTCTTGTGCCCTGGCTCGACTAATTTCTCCTCGATCCCATGTATGTTCTTTACATGGTGAAGTCTACAGCTCACAGTTTGATCCTTCAGGTGTGTTAGCTGTGTGGTGGGCAAAAAGCCTTGACATGAGCTTATTAAAATTGGCAGGGGGCTTGATGTCTATTACACTAGTTTGTATTTCAACAGGAACGAATGCTCTTGGTGTGTTGTCGGCCCATGTTGAAATGGAAATATGCATCTTAACTAGCCTTAGGGGCTCCCAAAGGGAGTCCTGGTGATGTAATGCTCTTGTGCAAGGATAGTGGCGTTACATAATTCTTACAAGCTCACTAAATATACCTCGTAATTCACTGAACATATCTTAAATTCTATAAACACACATTATAGCTCACTAAACATTAATTGCAACTCAATAAACGTAATTGCATCTTATTAAGTATATCTTTTAGCTTGCTAAACATCCATTATAACGCACTAGGATTCATTAAAGTTATCCATTACAACACACTAGGATTCATTAAATTTTTTCATAATTCTTACTCACGTCTTGTGTTGTCTTTTCTTTGTCATCTTGAGGAGGTTTTTCTTTTGTTTGCGAAGCCACTATTGCCTTTTGTTGTTATGGTTGAGTTTTTTCTTTGCAAAGAGACATAGTTTTTTGTCTAGTGCTAACTCAGTGCTAACTTTCTCAATTAGTTGTGGTTGTGTTCCAAGTGTTTTATGGGGGTTTTTTAAGGTGTTTTTGTGGTGGTTGTGTCTCAAATACTGGTATAGTGGAGGTAGTGGTGGTGTCTCGAGTGTTAATGGGAGTGTTGGTGTTATAGTAGTCGAGCTTTGACTATTATTTAACAGTGAGAAAGTTAGCATGTTGTTGTCCCTTTATGTTGATCTAGGCTTGAGTGCTTCAGTGTTACTATACTTTTTGGACAAGTACATGATGAAGGTTCTAAATCTTTTAAACGCACTCACTAAAGCATTTATTACTTCAACCATTTCTTTCATATCTCTTTGTGTTCAAACATAATTTAAATATTGGATAGTGTTTGATATATTTGTAGTTTAGTCCTTTTTTTTTTTGGAATTGGTGTTACCATAGTAAATCATACCTCAAAATATGATGTTGCATCATTTTGTTATCCTTTGCTTAGCTTTTCATGTTTTTCTAGCTAAATGTTTTTGGTTTGTGCAGCATGATCTACTCCATTGATATCTATTAGAGGGTCCACCTTGCCCTTCCCAAATCCTTTTTCCACTTTACTCTTGTTAAGTTAATGAGCTTTTTTTTTTCTTTCACTCTTTCCTTCTCTTTCTCAATCGTCCAACCCTTGATTGTTGGGGATTATCTCTCAATAAGTCCTCTTTATGGGGAGAATTCTATCAAAATAAAGCATCTGATAGGGAGATTTCTTCAACTCTTCTTACATTAATTGGGGGTGCCAATGTGATAGGTACACCTATTGGTATCACCTCAAGCTTCTTGTCACTAGATACATATAGAGCTATCAAGTAGGGGTTAAAGTGCATAGGCCCCCGAATAATTCAGTTACTTACAAGTCCAAGAATCCTTTGAAACCCATGTCTTGTATTACTTATTTTTGTATTACTTATTTCTGTATTACCCATGAGTCATTTGCATAGGCTCCCTAGTAATTCAATTACTTACAAGTCCAAGAATCCTTTAAAACCCATGTCTTGTATTACTTATTTCTATGCTTCATTGAAATTCTCTCTCATTCCAACAAACCCTCTTAGTGACATTCTAGTTTGGAATATCTTCTTGTGCTTTGTCTGTGTCAATTTAGTTTTTTGCAAAATCTATGCTTTTGGAACAACAATGCTTTTATCTTCTTCTTGTTTTGGAAATTTCTGATTAGGTGGCATAGCTAAAAATTTGTGCATGCTTTGTAGTGGTCGGACTTTCTCGGAAACTCTTTCCTTGCTTGTCAACCTTAGCTCTAGTGGCATTTCTTTGATCTAACTTTGATTTGCTTTGTCCTAGGTTTTGATGCTGTTTTTATTTTCTTGATTCTTTGTACCAATAGTTCTTCTTCAGAGTTTATTCCATTTTCATATCCAGTCCTCTATAATGTCTTATAAAAGTGAGAGTTAGACTTCGGAGTAAGCCTAGGCCAGATTGAAGAGGTAGAAGTACGATTACATATGCAGAGGCCACATACTAAATGAAATATCATACGCTCTATTTGATGTATACCAACACATGCTCATTGCAAAGGAACTATGGTATGCCCTAGAGAACAAATTTATGGTTGAGGATGCTTCTAGGAAGAGGTTTGTTGTAAGTCAGTTTGATACTAGATGGTTGGCGATCGTTTTGCTCTAGATAAGTCATATGATATTTTGGGTATTTTAAATCATTTTAAGCACCATAAAATAGACATAAATGATACCATAATTATATCTTCAATTATAGACAAACTACTCCCTCCTATAAGATTCTAAACATTAGGAGGACGTGACACTTGAGATATTAGCTAATCATCTTCACATATAAAAGGATCTTCATATCCATGGATGAATTATATGAACAAAATGATCATGTTTTAAAGATTCATGTGGTTTCAAATGGTCAATCTTATTAGGGACTATGGGCCACAATAGGAAAAAGTCATTCGAGAATAAGGACAACAGGGGAAATGGCTAGAAAGCCAAAGCAAATTAGAGTACAAGAAGAAGGATTACACTATCTAGAAGCAATAAAAAAGATTGACCGACCAAGATACTGTAGTGTTGAAAGACAATTTCATAACAATGCTTCTTAAAATTAATGTTGTCCAATGTGATAAAGCTTGGGGGATTGATTCGGGTGCAACTAGGCATGTGTGCAATGATAAGGCTTCTTTTTAAGTCTCTTGAACTAGTGAGAGATGGAGTGGAGTACTCTACATGGGAAATTCCTCTACAATTGCTGCCAAGGGAAAGGGCAAAGTTTAAACTTTGTTTACTTCTAAATTATTATTAACTTTGAATGTTCATTATGTTTGAGAAGTTAGAAAGAATTTTGTTTCTGGTTTTTTGTTGCTTGTCTTTGAAGCAGACAAGTTTGTTTTGTTTAAGGGTGGGGTATTTGTTGGGAAGGGCTATCTGTACTAACGCGTACTCAACTTGCATTCTTTTGGTATTAGTAATGTAAGTATTATTGATTCTTCTTCTTCACCTGGGCATAATCAATTAAGAAATATTAACTATATAAGAATGTAAGAAATTTCCAAACTTGGTTTGATTCCATGGCCTGATAAAAGCATAGAGAAATGTAGAATATGTGTGCTAAATAAAATTACTAGAAGGCCTCTACCAAATGTCGAAGTGAAAAATAAGTTACTTGAACCAAATCATAGTGACTTAGGAAAGGAAAGAAATACTACGTCACATTTATTGATGATTACTGAAGATTTTGTCAAGTATTTTTAATCCACTCTGGGATGATGCACTAGTAAATTTAGGATTACAAAATCGAATATGAAATACACTGTGATCAATTTTTAAATTTTTAAGGATTGAGAGGGAGAAAAAACAATTATTTTAAGTGGTTTTGCTCTATTGGCATAGTGCATGAAACTTTAACTCCTTACACACCATGAACGAATCATGTAGTAGAAAGGAAAAATAGGATGCTAAAAGAAATGGTTAATGCCATGGTTTCTGACTTAGGCTTTAGTGAAGGATTTTAGTATCAAGCAATGCTAACTACATGCTATATTATGAACTCTAGAATAAAAGAAAGTCAACTTGGATTACTTTAAAATTTTGCGATTTAGGGCAATTGTGAAAGTGCCTAAACTAAAAAAAAAAGGAGAAAACCTAATTGAATGCATCTTTGTAGGCTATGTAGAACATAGTAAACCATATAGGTTTTTGGTGACAAAACCAAATGATTATATTAGGTGAATATTGCAAGTTAGTTAAGAAATATAATATTTGATGAAAATACATTATGTTCCATTCCTAAATCCAAGGAAATTATTCCATAAAATGCAACTTCTCATCTTGAACAAAGCAATCAAGAGATTGTGCAGTTAAGAAGAAGCAAACAAGTTTGAAAAGGGAAGTCCTATGGTCTTGATTTTGTAATATACCTAGTTGAATGACATACACCATTGAAAAGGAGATTCCATATTATCCTAATATGGAAAGCCGACCTTGTAACATTTGAAGAGGGTATGTGGTCTCAAGATGCACCTTTGTGGAGGAAAGTCATCCAAAATGAGATGGATTCAATCATGGAAAATAAAACTCGGCTTTTAGCATATCTTCCTCCTCACTATAACTCCATTTCATTCAAGTGGATTTTCAAAAAGGAAATGGAAGTGGATGGTACCATTGATATGTTTACAGCCCATCTTATCATAAGAAGTTGTAATTAAAAGCTTGGTATTAACTACTTTGGTACATGCGCACTAGTATCTTATTGCTTGGATTGTTACCATAAGAGTGCTTTCTTAAATGGCGAATTAGAAAAAGATGTGCATATGAAACTATCAAATGGTTTTGTTGTCCTTGAATAGGAACATAAAGTTTGTGAACTTATTCCATCTGTTTATGGTCTAAAACAAGCTCCAAGAAATGGCAACAAAAGCTTGATAAAGTAGTTCTTTCATATGGATCTAAGATCAATGACTCTTATAAATCTATTCATTCAAAACTTAAAAATGTAAAAGAGGTCATGATTTGTTTGTATTTTAATAACATGTTGATCGTGAGAATCGACTTAGAAGACATAGATAAAACTAAAAGCTATTTGCTACATTTTTCGGGGAAGACATATGACACTAACATGTCATTCTTAAAATAAAGATCATTAGAAATAATGAATGTGTGTTTCTAACACAACCTCATTATCTAGAGAAAATGCTGAAAAGCTTCAAGTATAACGATTGTTCTCTAGCTTCCATTCTAGTTGATCTAAGTTATGAATTGACTCTAAATGGTGGAAGCCCTATTAGTTGAGTATGCAAAGGTCGTTGGATGTCTTATGTACACAATGATCAACACAAGGCCAAACGTTGCATTTGCTAGTG
>JACYFF010003369.1:54453015-54498045 GCA_017589665.1 Selenicereus undatus
ATAGTAAGATAATTCACCATGTAATCTACATCTTCATCCACAGAAGAGTTCAAAATACAACGTTAAAGTATGCATATACGATATTACTTCTGATCCATATGGATTTCCCTGCTTCACATATTCTCTTCAGCTGATTTGCTGGTATGAGGGCAATACTCTGAGCATTTGCCTAAAACAAAACATGAAAAACATTTCGAACTGTGAGCCGAAGCTCAGTACATGCGTTCCTGAATTGTAAAATGATCATTGAACACTGATTGGGCCCACTTTGCAATTCATTTTAAGTTAAAACAGTGAATGAAATAAAGGTAAAACTGTATTGTTAGTTATTATCTGATAGTGAACCCCTTGATACTGTTACGATCTATGGATAGGTGTACACCTGCCAAGCCGATCAGGGACCCGGCCTGAAGCCGCGCGGGTAACTGAAGGGCGAATGCCCTTAGATGATAACTGACGGGGTCACTAATTAATTGATAAATCACTGTGTAAACTGATTCATTGATGTACTTACCAAAACATGATAATGTTGATAAATACACTCTGATTTCTAAAGATACAGGCAATGAACGTACCTGAAGTCTTTAAAATGATATTTCACTTGATAATACTTATGCACAATGGAAACGATAACTAGGCCTCAACTCTGTTTCATAAATGTCATTGTAAGTATGTGTAGTCAGTAAATGATCCTTACTCGCCTAATTGAGTAAGTAAAAATATGTGTAATAGAAATTGAGTAATAAAATGGGATACATGACTTGTGCATTTCAAATAATAAATTAAATCAGTTAGAGTTATTGAACTTGAAATACAACAAATTGAAGTAAAATAGACCAAATGAAAATGATTGTGTAATAATGAAAAGATTTTGATTGATATAAATGACACATGGTTTGCTGATATTTCTGAAATGGGTAAAGGAAAGTGTGAAGCTTCTGAAAAGGATAATAGAATGGTAAATACCTCTGAAATGGATAATAGAAGGTTTAATACTTCTGAAATGGGTGACAAATGGTTTGTGCCATAAGGGGTGCTGCGAGGTTCATAAAAGCTCATATAACACCCTAACTTGGTCCAAAGGACACTGATTTTGAGTTATTACTCTGCTCACTTCCCAAATTTTATTTTCATACTCATGTAACTCATTTTTCAACCCAAGTAAGCTTCTGTACATAATCAAAATGAACTCAGTACATTTTGTAATTTCCTTGTTATACCCATAATTATATAGAAACTTACAAAAAAAAATAATTCGAAATGTCACGGTTTCTGTATTCACTCATATTACCGTTTGATGATCTGCGTTAGAAAATCGATATCTTTCACTCCCAACCTCCAAATGAGATATAAAACCCTAATATAAAAATTTAACAATGTCCTCTAAAACTCTTATTTACGAAACAAAGCATGATTCACATAATAAGGTCCCTAAAATTAGGGTAGAACACAGACGTGCATAATTTCTGATCAATCTGCGCAGTCATAGCAAAACGACCATAACGTTTTCCACAGAACTCGGATTAAGGCGATTAAAGAGGAATTTTAAAGAGAACTCATTGATCTATCCACACACCAAAAATCACAATTTTTAAGTGACCCAATCAATACAAGTTTTTCCGTGAAGTTACTGTTGCAGTTAAGTTCCCAGTTTTGATGCATTCTGCACAGTCTTGAGTAAATTGGTCATACCTTGTCCACACAACTCCAAATTGAGTAATTCCAAAGCCTATTGAACGATAACGCATCAAGATATCACTACACCAAAAATCATAAATTTTGGATGTGCCAAACAGTACCAATTAATTCCCAAAGTAGCCCCTGTTTCAGGTATGCTTACCAGCTTTAACTCACATATTTTCAATCTTTTCTTCACATAACCACCCGCTAAAATCACTCTTTAACTTATATAAATCAGAATAAACATCTTGATATTCATTACCAATGCTAAAGATCACAAAATCTCATTTAAAACAATCAAAATTCAACACTTGAACATGAAGCTTGCATGATTAACATAAAACCCTAACCCTGGCTTCAACTCCAATATGATCCATCACCAAGATGATTCTTAATTCAATAAAAACAACATGATCCATCATCAAAATAACCAAAACAAGAAGCAAAAACCAAAAATTCAAAGAACAAGATTGAAGTCACTTACTTTGAGCCTGAAATAAGTGGAGGTGGAGATGGTATTTGGTGATTTTGAGAGTGAAAGATGATAGCCGGTGGAGGGAGGTGGTTGGGGATTGAAATCCTTGCCAGAGAGTGGCTGGAAAACACCATAAAAGCTGGTGGGGGCTGCTGCTATGGGTAGAGAGAATGATGAGAGAAGAAGAGAGAGAAAGTGCATTGAAAATTACTTGGTGCAAAACGAACCTTAGGCAAATAAATTACTTGGCTGAAAATTAAGCACAAAAAATCAGCTTTTTCTAATGATGATTAGGGCTTAATGATGGTAATTAGATAGGAAAATGGTTTAGGAACTTGTTAGGCCGAAATTGGGCTTAAATGAGCTCGGGTTGGAAAAATAATGTCAAACCGGGTGCGATAATTAAATTTGTTTTTTTTTTTTAATATGATGCCATGAAAAATAATTTAATCATTTAAATCATAATTATTGAGGCTTAATATCAATTTCTCCGAAAAATTATTTTCAGTAAATGAAACTCGAATTGCAAAGTGGAGTCCGAAATGAATTTTTTTTTTCCCCAACTGGGATGATTCAATGAGATAAATAAATGTGAAAAATAAATAACATCACTTAATTAAATAAATAAATATGATTTAGGGTCGGGCTATTACATCTTATAAGCATACAGATGAATGCGGAGAAAGTTGAAGACGTATTGTGAATGGGTGAGCTTGTAACTGGGAAGGGTTTGAATCAAGAAATAGGATTTCAGAGACCTAGCAACAGTCGTGGGGGATCTCATTTTAAAACATTTGTTAATCTTCTTGTCATGTTTGCTCCAATTGTTAATATCCTTGATACTCTTACAACGGATAGAGATTTCGATGATAATACTAGAGGTCAAGTTATTTTGGATGGTATTCAGACATATGACTTTGCTTTTTTATTGCATCTGATGAAATTGGTGTTAGGCATTACAAATGCATTGAGTTAGGCAATGCAAAGAAGGGATCAAGATATTGTAAATGTTTATCACTACTTGGTACAACTAAGAAGCAATTACAACATATAAGGGATCACGGATGGGATGCTTTGATTGATGATGTTAAGTCATTTTGTTTGAAACAAAACATTGAGGTTCTGAATATGGAGGATTTCACTCCTCTTCGTGCTCGAGGAAAGTCTAAATATAAACTTTCTTCTATGGAAAATGAACATTACTATCATGTTGATATGTTCTACTGGATTCTTGATATGCAAATGTAAGAACTTAGTAGTCGCTTTATTGAGGCAAACACTGATTTGCTACTTGGTTTGTCTTGTTTAAGCCCTATTGACTTATTTTCTCGGTTTGATAATAACAAGATACTTAGGATGGCTCGATTGTATCCAGATGATTTTGATGAATCAGGCATTGAGGCCATTGGTTTTGAGTTGGACACTTACATCGATAACATGCGCGATAATGAGAGATTCTCTAACTTGCATGGACTTAGTGAGCTCTCTACAAAGATGATTGAAAAAAAGAAGCATTTGAGCATTCCCCACATCTACTTATTGTTGAAGTTGGCATTGACTCTACCAGTTTGTACTGAAACAGTTGAAAGAGTACACTCTTCGATGAAAAGACCAACTTGTATAACCGAATCTCAAATGAGTTTTTGAATGATATTGATATTACTTACTTTGAGAATGATTTGTTTGAAAGTGTATCTACTGATGATATTTTGCATCGCTTTCAAAATATAAGGTCTCGCCGAGGACAATTAGATTAGATTAGATATATTCATTATTTAATTTTAGTTTGTGACTATCATTGAATTTTATATTGTGTGCTATTAATTCCGATACCCCTCTTCGAATTTCCTGGCTTCGACACTGAATGGAGTGATCACCATGGTCGACTTTGTAAGGTTAAAAGAGAATCTTGTCGATTCTCGTATGAAATAACTAGCGTGGGACTTGATCTGAACGGTATGAAGGGGATGTGTCCTCAGCCCATAACATTGGGTAACTAACAAAGGAGCCTCAACTGTTGAGTGTGATAGAGTGACTACTTTATATAGTTGTTCAAGCAGTAGTTTTGTTCATCCCAAGGTAATAGTGTTGGTATACTATAACCTTAATAAGAGGATAAGTTTTAATTTTAATAGACCCTAATGTGTTGGTGCTTTTGACATAGGAGCACATAGTTAAAGTCCACCTATGTGAGTGCGAAGTGTGGCCACTTCAAAGAGCTCAGGGCTAGGCTATTATGAACTCATGGACGTGGATACATGGTCGTTAAAAGTGTCAAGTGTATAAGTGTATTATGTTAAATTTATGTATCGATCACATCCAATTAGTCAGAAAGGATGTTCAGTCCAATGACTGATCTATGATTATATTCATACTAGTTGAAATTGTGTTTCACTAAATAGAACATCAATCGCAAGATACTTTCACTAAATTTGATTTCATTCTTGAAAATGGTGTGAGATTGTTGGAGTATTTTCAAGAATGGAGGAAGATGGAAAGTTTCTTATGCCACATGGAAAAGTTGGTATCTATGCACCTATATTTGCTTTGCATGCACTTGTGTTTGATTAAAAAATTAGTAACTCTTTTTATTGGCTAACAATTTTATTATATTGCCATGAATTTTATGGACTTTAATTTTTTTATTCTTAATTACCACAAGTAGATAATGGTAGGTAGTTTGAATATAACAAACTATTGGATAAACATAGAAAATCGTCATTGCCTTCATTATTTGAGGAAACTTCCATCAAACTTCAAAATACACAGAACAATGAATTGGAAAAAGTGAATGCATCCAAGAATCTCTTCAATTTTTTCAAAGATTATACAAATGCAGATACACTTTATTTCACATCATTTTATCATGAAGGTTATTCACAGTGTCTGTAAATAAATCCTATGGAAAGTGATTTCATAACTTGATTGCAATATATAGATACTACTACTCCAACATATATGGCATCTAGTCTGCAGCTCATCATCATTAGTTAACCACAGAGAACCATTTCAAAGCACAAATATATTCAAAACATTAACCAAGGAATTTTCATGAAAAATCAAGTAAACTTAAAATTCCAAAAACACAAAACCAACCCACAAATAATAAAGGCCTACCTAAATTGAATGAAAAAAGAAACTAACATAGCAAAATAGGCAATAGGAACAAATAAAGCCTAGTATAGAGAGAGGAATGAAGAAAATCAAGAAGGGGATTATCTTTTACCTTTTTTTCTTTGGGTTTTCTCTCACTATCTTGGGTATTTAAAGGATGAGAGATGAGAAATTTAGATTTAGGCTATTGATAAATGATGTAAAGGCCATATTCATACCACATCATCACTTCTCACACTACCTCTAATTGTAAGAAAATATTGCTCTTGCACCTTGTGCATGTAACCCAAACTATCAAGGATGTGACCGAAGCCAATGGAGGCCACCACAGATCTCATCAGTGGCCGGCAAGCCTTCATTGTTGGCCATAAATGAGCCTCTATTGCCGGTAGCCGGAATAAGCAACTTCTCTGCCCTAGTAGTTTTTATCCTTGAACATCTACTTTCTTTGCCATTTTCATGCTAGCTTTGCTTCGAATGTGGCCAAATAATATCTAGCCAGGTTTGTTGAAATTCACTACATGCTAATGAGACTCGACGGTTGACGAGGAATGACGATGAGTATTCTGTGGTGGTTCGACCATCAGTAAAATTCTTTTTTTGCTTCGTTAATTTGAGAATAAGTCTTGCGTTGGTCCTATCACTATCATTATTGATAGAGTTTGCTAGATTTTCCAATGACAAAGAATGGAAAGCAATAAACCCAAATAGAGAAACCATAATTCATTAGCATGTTCGGCTATAAACCATGGGGATAATTGATAGCTCATATTTTATAGGTAATTCCGCCCTTTATTTTATCAATTTTTAACTCTTTGCGATATATTCTTATGAGAAAATAATTAATATTTTCTATAATTTTCATGTGAGAAAGAATATTCAAATTTTGGGTGTAGAACCAAGTAATCTTTTCCCAATCTTTTTCAAGAGCTGAATTGCAACCCAATGAATGAAAGCTTACTAGCCCAGACCCACCTCCTTCTCCTCTCACCTTATCTCTCTAGCAGAATGGGCTTGTTCTTTAGAGAGGCAGCGACCCAGTCCAATAATAGTAGTAACCTGCGCGCCTAGCATGCTGCATCGACTCTCTCTCTCTTTTACTTTATGTGTGGACCTAGTCCCATGCGTTCACACCTGGCATAGCAGTCACATGATTGCCTTGCCCAATTCACCCTAATGTCCAACTCATTTCCCTTCTCTTTTCCTCATGCACGGGCCTCGACTAGCAGCATCTATTTGTTGTGTGTGTTCCCTTATGGCCCAATAGTAGTAGTAACCCAGTGTTTGACCAAGCTCTAAATTCCCATTTTCTTAGTTTTTCACTACATGAGACAATTATTAGGTACTGACCTAGTCAAAACTCAAGAATAAGTTTCCACTAAAGGCCAACCTTTTCTGATGCAAGTCAATGCTATAATAGTTGAGGAATTAACTGAAGTTAATTTTTACTCATAATTTTTTCGCTAGCAAGGGGGGTGTGAAACTAGTATAAAGGGGTTCAAGGGTGGAGCAAAAATCATTTTCCACTCATCCAAGCATTCTTCCCTTCCCTCATCCTGTGTCTTTCATTTTTTTTATGGAGTCTTTGTAACACAAGTTCAATTGGGTTAAGGAGCTTAGAAGAAAAGAAGCTTTGGTAACTATTTTTCTCACCTCATCTCACCTCATTTGTATGTCGAATTGTTGAGTTTACACTTATTTCTATGGTTTTGCATAATTGAGCATCAAAGCTTGGATATAGGAAATGAATTATACCACTAATTGATAGTATGGGTAGACCAACTCCTATTGGTATTTTTACTACCTATGGTCAGCTAAATTACTAAGCTAGGATTGAGATAGATCCTTGATTAATAATATTATTTTACTGATTTATTTATGGGTTATTTTTGTCTCTTACATTGCCTATGTCAAGTTTATATTTGATCCTAACTTATTTATCCATATTATTAGTATTGTTTATTCATGTTCATGTTAGTAGTTTAATTTGCTAATTCGTAATTGTATATTAGACCTTGTAGGCTAATATCATATTATACAATTGTGCTTAAAACTATAATTGTTAAACTTGAATAATTTATGCTTGAAATTAGATGAGTTATGTTTAAGATGAATTACTCATGCTAACTACTACATAAGTTATATTGTATGATAATTATAATTTGTCTTTTGAATTATTAGCCTAATGTTTGTAGCTCAGGTTAGCTTAGGTTGAACAAGAGACTAATTGGACCCCCATTTGAGTTATTAATTCAATATCTAAATCATTGGTGAAATATAAAATCCTAGATCTTTCTCTAATTTGATTTCTATATATTTTCTCGACTCATTTGCGTTCTTTTGTTTCTTTAATTTAGTTTGATAACTAAACTCCTCCCTTGAATTATTCTTTTAATTAATTAGAAAAGCTAAATTTGAAATTGCCATTGTTCCTTGTGGGATTGACACTCTATACTCCGTAGTCTATAATTAACCTTGTACACTTGCAAGTGCAAAGAGTTTCTTAAGCTAAACATAAAATCACGCCAAGTTTTTGGTGCTGTTGTCAGAGAATGGTTATTAATTTTTGATTCCTTATTCCTTTTATTCATTTAGTATTTTTTGTTTTTCTTAATTTTCTTTTCATTAATTAATTCAAAAAAAAACTGCTCTTATTTTGTTATATTTGTGGTAAAAGTTTGCTACTCTTTTGTTGTCTGTGGGTTATATCAGTAATAGACATTCTTTGTTCTTAGACCTTAAAGAATATAATTCTAAAATTGAACGTTCTCTTAGTAGAATAAGAGTTAAGAAACATGGATCTAAGAAAAATATGGCTAAAGAACAAAGGCCACCACTGAAGCAACTTAAAAAGTGTTTTACTATAGCCACTTATGATTCACCTACAATAACCCATATGCCCACTATCACTGGGCCATTTGAGATTAAGCATTCCCCAATCAAAATACTTCCATTGTTTTACGGGCTAGAGTCTGAAAACCTTTTCAAGCATGTTGATGTATTTTTAGAGATTTGCTCAATTTTGTTCTAGATAATATCTCTTTGAAAGATAAAGATAAGGCTTGACTGGATATTAAGACAAATATCACCACTTGGGATTAAATGCCAAAGCAATTCTTGAAAATGTTTTTCTCTATTAGTAAATCGGCTGCTTTAGGACGTGCTATAACCACTTTTTGACAAAATAAAAATGAATAGTTGTATGAAAGTTGGGAAAGTTTTAAAGAGTTAATGCAAAGTTGTCCCCACCATGAGATCCCTATGTGGCAACTCATCTATAGTTTCTATTCTAGCTTAGAAGAGCACGATAGGTAGATGGTTTATGCATCTTGTGGTGGTAGTTTTATTGTATAAGACTGTTGAAGAAGCTTGGGAATTGTTTGAGCTCATTGAAAATTCAAATTTGCATGCTACTTCCTCACATTCTGATTTGCCTAGACAATTGGGAAGTAAAAGGGGGATTTATGAGGCTTCACATTTAGTTGACCTTTCTAGTAAAGTTCATGTTTTATCTAAGAAATTTGATCCATTGTTGTGCATGAACAAAGTGTCTTATGCCCCTTCTATACAAAATGTGCATTCGATATGTGCCAGTCCCATGCATATTTCTGTTGCTTGTCCTTGTGTTGGTAAGTCTGACTGTATGACTAAACAACTAAATGTTGCCCAAGGATTTCCTCTAATGGATAATCCTTATTCTAATACTGATAATCATCATTGGAGGAACTATTCTAACCCTTCATGAAGGTCTCAAAATGTTGAGAATCCACAAGCCCAAGTTAGCAGACCTGCCCCTCCTAGTTTCCAAAACTAGAGATATGCCCTTCTCACTTCTCATGAAGCTCCACTGGGACTTCTGACCTAGACAAGGTAATTTTTGCTCTTGGTACTTTGACTTTTGTTGTGCAAAATGTTGACTCTAAAGTCCAACGGATTGCGTCTAAAATGTATGATGTTGATTCTCACTTACAATCTATAGCTAAATTAAAAACCCAACTTGGACAACTAGCCATAGCTGCAGGTAAAATAGAAGAAGAAAAATAGGCAAGTCATTTCATGCAAAACTCTAAGGTCCAACAATTTGAGCAATTGAAGGTTCTAATAGTTCTTAGGAGTGGTAAACAAGTAAACAATAAAGTGAGTGAAAATGAGCATGATAAAGTGGAAAGACATTAGACCATTAAAAGTAACCTTGACACTAAGAAACATAATCACTCATTGCCTTTCCCTATTGTGTTTGACCCTACTATCACTCATAGGCCAAGGATTCCTTAGACTCATGAATTGGATGCCCTATTCCTTTTTAGGAAAGATAAGAAAAGGGATGACATTCTAGAGATCCTTAAGCACGCTAAGATCAATCTTCCCCTTTTGGAAACGATTGAACATATCTCAACTTATGCTAAGTTCTTTAACAACATGTGCACTTTTGAAAGAAACTATAAATATGACAAGTCTAAAAGGTTCTTCCAAGTAAACAAGTGATCTCAATTTTAAAATTTGACTCTCCACCTCAGTCCAAAGATCCTAGTGTTCCTACTATTTTATGTTATATTGGTGATTATATAATTGAAAGTTCACTCTATGAATTATGTTATAGTGTTAATTTGATACTATATTTTGCTTACTTAGCATTGGTATTAGAGAATTAAAACCTTTTGACTATACCCTTCAACTTGCTGATAGGTTGGTAAGGACTCCTTGAGGGCGGATAGATGATGTCTTGGTTGAAATTAATAAAGGATTCTTTCCTGCTAAATTTGTTGGGTTGAACGTAGACCCTAGTCATTCTTCTAAGTAGATCTGTCTTATTGTAGGATTTCCCTTCCTAACTACAACTAATGCTATCATTAACAGCAAGTCAGGAGTGATGGATGCCTCAATAATGAACATTAGGGTTAGGCTTAGCATTTTTAAAGCTCCTTCTCAACCTATGTTTGAAGATGAATCTAAATGCTTGTTTATTGATTTTGATTGATGAAATGATTGAAGAGGCCTTACCTACTGTTTTGAGCAAAATCCCTTGAGAACTTGCCATTCCCATAAGGACTTGGGTTATTTGAACTAGGAGTACAATAGATGAGATGAATTATACTCATGACTCCATTGCTTATCTTCAGACTTCCTCTTAGGTGCCCACTTATGAGCCTCTTTCACCTTTGTTGTCTCCCCACCTAAACTTGAGTTGAAACATCTCCCTTATTCACTTAGGTAAGTGTTTCTAGGCCCTAAAAACACCCTATGTGTCGTTCTATCTTCTCTTTGATCTTGTGTTCAAGAGAAAGAGTTGATTTATATAATTTTCTGATCATAAGGGTGCTATTGGGTGGTCAATTGCTGATTTAAAAGGGATTGGTCCAACTATTTGCACACATAGAACTCACTTAAAGGATAATGCTAAACCTGTTAGGCAAATGCATTGTACTATAGCCTCACATGAAAGAAGTTGTATAGAAAGAGGTAGTAAAGTTTTTAGATGCAATCATTATCTTCTGTTTTTCTAATAGTTAATGGGTTGGTCCGATTCAAATGGTCCATAAGAAGTCTAGCATAACTATGGTTGAGAATAATAATGGTGATCTAGTTCCTACTAGACAGACCATAGGGTGGTGGGTGTGTATTGATTACAGAAAGGTGAATTATGTTGCAAAAAGGATCATTTTTCTATTCCCTTCATTGATCAAATTTTGAAAAAATTAGTTGGATAAAGTTTCTCCTATTTTCTAAATGGGTATTATGCCTACAACTTAATACCTGTCTATCTTGAGGACCAAGAGAAAGTGACCATTACACAACCGTCAGGTACATTCGCCTATTAAAGGATACCCTTCGGGTTGTGTAATGCCTCTTCTACATGTCGAAGATGCATGATGGCGATATATATATATATATATATATATATATATATATATATATATATGTATATATATATTTTCATGTAGGTGTTTATGGATAATTTCTCTATTTTGGTTCTTCTTATGATATGTGTTATGTTAATTAGTCTACTGCGCTAAAAGATATGAATAAGTGAATCTTGTCTTCAAGTGGAAAAATAGTCATTTTATGGTCAAAAAAGGGATTTTGTTGGGTCATAAAGTGTCTGAAAAGGAAATTGAGGTTGGCAAAGCTAAGGTTGATCTTATTTCTCATCTTCCTATTCCTATTTTTGTAAAGTAAGTTAGATCTTTCCTTGGATATGCTGGCTTCTATAGGAGATTTATTAAGCATTTTAGTAACATGGCCAAGCCTCTTACTAACCTCCATTCTAAAGATACTCCTTTTGTGTTTGATGAGTCTTATATAAAAGCTTTTGAAAAGCTTCTATCATTGTTAATGCTAGCCCTATTGTGCAGCCCCTTGATTTTTCTCTTCTATTTAAGATTATGTGTGATGCATTTGATTTTACTATTGTAGCTGTTTTAGGTCAAAGGTTGAATAGAGTGGCTCATGTCATTTACTATGCTAGTGGAACTCTAACTGATGCTCAAAAGAATTGTTTCACTACTGAAAAGAGTTGCTAGTTGTAGTATTTACACCTGATAAATTCATTTATACATTTTGTGCTCAAAAGTGATTGCATTTGGTGACCATGCTACATTGAAACAATTGTTTTCCAAGGATTACACCAAATCTAAACTCATTAGGTGGATTTTGTAGCTCTAAGAATTTTACTTGAGATAAAATACATGAAGGGTTGTGAAAATCTAGTTGCAGACCATTTGTCCTAGATCTTTATTGAGTATACTGAAGTTAATTGGATTTTCTAACATTTTTTTGATGAACAATTGTTTGTTATGTCACACGCCCTTCTTCCTTGGTTTGTTGATATTATGAATTACCTTGCCACTCGAATGATCCCGTCTCACTAGTCCAAATAAGAGAAAGATATGTTCTTCTCAAAAGTAAGACATTACCATTATGAAGACCCTTATCATTTTAAACATTGTCCAAACCAAATGGTTCGTAGGTTTGCCTTTGAGAGTGAAATTCATAACATTTTAACCTTTGTCACTCTTATGCTTATGGTGGTGCTTTTGGAATCATAGGACAACTGTTATAGTCCTGCAAAGTGGGTTTGTTGGCCCACTCTATTTCATAATGCTCACTATTTCTATCTTTCTTGTGAGCATTGTCACCTTACAGGTGCCCTGTCCTATCATGATGTGATGCCCTTTTCCCCTATTTTAATTATTAAGATATTTAATGTGTGAGACATTGATTTTATGGGTTCCTTTCCCCCATCTTTTGGCGCTGTGTACATATTGGTTGACATTGATTATGTGTTAAAGTGGGAGCAGGCTCTAGCTACTAAGACTTAGGATGACCATAGGGTAGGGAATCCCCGCTTCCATCGAGAACCCGAACCGCATTGCGGAAAAACCCTCATGCCCAATGGGGATAGGAATGGGGATAGGGATGCGGATGCCATTTAATCCCCAAGCAATAACAGGGTGAAATTTTATCTCTTCCTTATCCCCACTTAGCCGCTTGGCGAAAAACTCATCCCTATCCCTGTTTATAATTAAAATTACATATAAATCCTTCATTTGTGAATCTAAGATTAAGTTAAATAGGTACATTTACTTGAAAAGACCCTAATTATATAATCCCTTTTTTTTTCATAGTCTACTGGGTAACTTGGTCTTTCATCCAAGATCTAACTTCTAATATAGATTTTACATAGGGAAAAAATTTGTGGGTTAAAAATCCCTATTAGGGTCTCGTCAAGGATTGAATCCCTGTTGGGGACAAGGATGAGGAGAATTTTTTTTCCTGCAACGAGGAATGGAGTGGGGGACCACATTTTATGTCAGTATAAGAACCTTAAAGCTCTTATTAGGGATGGAGATAGCCATTTTCCCCATCAATCTTTTGAGGCTTTGCTGAAAAAAATATTATGTGAATTATAAAGTTGTTATCCTTTATCACCCACAATTTACCAGACAAGTTGAGGTATCTAATCGTGAGAACAAGTCTATGCTTAAGAAAACGGTTCTATCTAATAGAAAGGACTAGTGTTTAAGGTTAGATGATGCCCTTTGGGCCTATCGTACTACTTATAAGAGTTTTATAGCGATGTCTCCTTACTGACTTCTTTTTGATAAGCGTTGTCACTTGCTGGTTTGATTAAAGCACCGTACGTTTTGGGCTATTTGATAATTCATATTTGATATGTAATTTTACCCTTCATTTTACCTACTTTTAAGTCTTTGAAATATATTTTTATGAGAAAATAATGCATATTTTATGTAATTTTCATCTAAAAATAAAATAAAAGAATTTTAGCAAAATTGTTCAATTCTATTCGAATCTCCAACAAGCATGCAATCCCTAGAGTCCAAGCCCAAGAAGAGAAAAAAAAAGAAAAACAAAACTCCAATGTTCCTACTCAGGCTTTCCTCCGTGTGGGCCCGTGGCCTATTGTTCGGCCCATCTGCTCCAGCCCTCCCAGCCTGCCCCCCTCCCCTCCTCTTAAGTGGGCCTCAGGCCTAGCATGGCCCAGACTCCCTCAACACTCTTTTCTCGCGGCCCAGATCAGCTATCCCCTTTTCTCTCACCTACATTCTTCCATCTGGCCCTGTTTTCAGCAATCCATTTTGGCACCACCAGAGCCATGCTAGCCCTTCTTCTCTCAAGCCATGCGTGGCCCTTTTGTCCGCAGCCCCTCGGCCCAGTATCAACTCCCAGCAGCTACTTTCTTATTTCGAAGAACCTTATTCTCACATGGTCAATTGTTAACCTAGACAACCATAATTAATCAAAATTAATTTTATGTTTAAGATTAGGCCTTTTTCATGTATCATAACAGCCAAAATATTAATTAAAATTAATTTTCATTAATTTTTTTTGGCACCAAGAAAGGCGAAATTTTCACTATAAAAAGGGGTCATGGGTTGGACACATTCATCCATTCATCCATCTACTCTTCCAAGCATTCGTCTACCTTCCATCTTCTATTTTCTTTAGAGAGTTGAGAGTATTTTGTAAGACAAAACTATTTGGGTTAAGGGGTTTGAAAGAAAATAAGCTTTGTTGGCTATTTTTCTTTTCTCTTCTCACCTCATTTGTGAGTTAAATTTGAGAGTGTTTGCTTCATTAGTTTGTAATTGAGTACAAAAGTTTGGGCATAGGGAGTGAAATATACCAATTATCGTGGTGTTTTCACTAACTATGGTCGACTAAACTACTCATTTCTAGGCTTAGGATGGATCCTTGATAATAAGATTATTTTTGCTAATTAATTTCTTTTGGGGTAACTTTTGTCTCTTTGATTGCATAATTTTGAATGTAAACTTGATCTTAACCTACTTATGCGTTCTAATACTATTGTTTAATCTTGTTGATTACAATAGTTTAATTTGCTATCTCAAGTGAATATTAGACCTTGTAGGCTAATGTGACATTACGCAAATGGTCTTGAAATTATAATTGTTAAAATTGAATAATTTATGCTAGAAATTAGATGAGTTATATCCAAAAGAATAATTCATGCTAAACCAGTTGATAAATAATTTTATTTGATAATTATAATTCATCTTTTCAATTTATGACTTAATGCTTGTAGCTGAGGTTGCACAATAGACAAATCAAATCCCCATTTGAATTAGTAATTCAATATTTGCATCAAAGGTGAAATCCGAAATCCTATATCATTCTCTCCTTTGAATTCTCTCTACTTGACACTTTTACTGTTCTTTTTCCTCCTTTAATTCATATTGATAATTAAACTCCTCATTTGACTTATTCTTTATAATAGGAAAAGTTGAATTGAAAATCACTATTGTTCCTCGTGGGATCGACACCCCTATACTTGCTAGTCTACAATTAACCTTGTGCACTTGCAAGTAAAAAAGGTTTTAACCCTAAACATAAAATCCACATCTATTAAAGCTTTTAATTTTGACATGAAACAAGCGGGTTCCAACCTTAGACTTCGATTGAGCGAATTTGATGATTCACGTAATGAAGCTTATGACTATGTTGAAATGTATAAAGCCAAAACCAAAGCTTTCTCATTAGAAAATGATTTCTCATAAATCTTTCGAACTTAGTTAGATGGTTTGGATTTTTAATTCTAGGTCAAGCAATTTCATGGCAAGTTAAGATCTAGATAGGATGGTCCTTTTGTTGTCCAACAAGTGTTTCTATCTATGGCAGTCAAGTATTCAATCCCCAAGATGATTGTGTTTTTACTATCACTATTCAAGGTTTCAAACCTATTGTCGCTAATGATACTAGTCTAGTTTAATTAAGTTCATCAATCTAGTAGATCCAATTCACTATGATTAGTGGATATGGTCCTATACGAGTAAAGATATAAAACTTAGCGCTTATTAGGAGGCAACCCAATCAATTTTTCGTGACGGTTTTGAAGGTACCTTTGGAGTTGGCTTGTTGGGCGTATTAAAGAATTATTAGCTCATGCTATCAGGTTGTGTTGCTCTTTTTTCCATCTTTTTTCTTGATTGTTTTCTTTTACATTGAGGACAATGCAAAGTTTAGGTGTAGGAGGAAGGTAAATGAAAATGTTAAGGAATATTGAAAATTTTAACATGTGGACTTGATTTTAGGAAGAGATTGGATGATATGATTATGCATGTTCTACTGTTCTTATACAAATGTGATTTATATGACTCATGCCTATTGGGTATTAAATCTAGCATGAACTAGTTGACGATCAAAATTTTTGTTGTAATGATGTCACTATGTAATCGATCTTGAGTTTCAAATTTATCCCCATTTTCAAAGTCATTATGAGTATTTAATAAGTATTGAGCTCCTTATTGAATTTTCAATCAGTAAATAAAATAAATTGAATTAATTAAGTTCTTATTCCAATAACAATGTTTAGGTTCTATCTCTTGTCATACATTAATTACTTGAATATGTACTAAGTGCTTCTCTGAGTGTTATCTTTATTCACATCTTTATCCACTCAACCTGAAAAACACATGGAATCGAGTGACAGTTGGAAAAAGTTCAAAAAAAATCAAAAGAAAGAAAAAGACCAATAAATTGATTTGGCATTGGGAACTTGATTTTAAATATGCTCTTGTGATTTTTGGTATATGGCGTGAAATTTTGTACTTATGATTTGCTACATAGTTTCTTTGGATGCTTAATTTACTTTAATCTTGGCTTATTGACTTAGTTAAAATGAGAAATGTTTAATGATAGTTTATGGGTTGATAGTGAATTAATCTATGTGAACTACAGTGGATGTGTGTAGTTGAACTATTCGATTTTCTTACCTAATGGTGTTTTATTTGATGGGTTGAATGACTATATGCATTTTTGCTCATGGATTAGCAAATTTTTGGTGTGGGGGAATTAACAACTCATATTCATGGCTATGTTCTGGCTGCTGGGTCTCATTGTGGTTAGCCGTGCAACTACTACTGATGGATGTCATGGCCAAATCAGATCATGAAATTGTTACACAGATAAGAAAGAAACATTCCTGGAAAAAGGTGTTGGGCGGTGATGAGGTGGCATAATTTAGTGCATTGGATTAGATTTTAATGGCTGGGATCTTGTGCGGAGATGAGGGATGTGCCGTGGAGTGTATGGAGGTGAGGATATGAGGGATGTGCCATGGTTGGATTGTGTGGAGGTAAGGATGATGAAGGTGATGTTGCTGTGGGTTTATATATAGGGAGTGAGGGAGGTTAGGTTTAGTATATTAGGGTTTCCTTCCTCTCTTCCTTAGACTTCTTCTCCCTCAAGACTTCTAGCTTTATTCCAACTCTTGAAACCCTAGTCCAATTAAATAATCATGGAAATAATATTTTCCATAAATTATTATTGGACCGTCTTTATAGCAAATCGTGTAAAATTGGAGCTTCGACGTCTTGTCTTCTCCTTTTTATTTTATTAATGCCTAACCTGAAAAATATATAAAATAAAGTAAATTAGACGCAATAATGTGTAAAATATAATCAAAATAATTAATAAAACAATGCATGATTAATGGCTTAACAAATTCCCCCACACTTAAACTTTTGACGTCCTCGTGCAAAGAAATCTTAGACTCAACCTAAAGTTGACATCCTTTCTTTTCTTATAAAATCATACATACTTATGATATTCATACTAGGTCTGGGCTTGCTTAAGATAAATAGTATTATTGAATTAATTAGTTTTTCTTTCAATAAGTGAATACCTGCCAAACATCCAACTATCCTTAGAGAGTTTATTTATCAACCTCACTACACTTCTATAATGATATAACAACAACAATAATTATCCATCACTTTTTTATTATCCATACACCGATCAAGAGGTCTAAAAATTTATGATAGAAAAATTGAGGTACAATATGGTTATGGAGACAATTGAACTAGGTAGAATAACTCATTGAATTTATTCTAAACTTGCCTTGTATTTATTTTTCTCTTCTTCTCTTGTCAAACTCCACTTGCGCACATATTCTAGGCCCATATAGAGTCCTGAAAATTAAACACTCCCTGTCTCACACTCACACGAATAGAGGTGGTGGAGCTAACATTTTATTTTCATCGTTACTTTTATTTATTTTATTGGCTCACTAGCATGGGAAGCAAGCATTCCAGTGACAGTATTGCCTCAAAGGGTAGTACCTAGTAGCGCATGCCTCAAAGGGGTACTTGTCATTCCCAACTTTAACTCAATGAAAAATAGACAAGTAAAATCACAATTTTAATGAATTATTCAACTAATTCAATAGTCTAGGAGATAGGCCAGGTCATTTTATTGCCTCTGAATCGGATATATTACATGACTAAATAAGATGGATAATCAAGAGAGTTACTTATTAAAAAGATGTATGAGGATCAACTCAAACTTCTCTAAAAGATAACTATCATGCTTAGAAGTCTTCACTTATAAAAGAATAAACTACAAAATAGCTAATAAAACAAAAAAAAATTCTAAACAAGCAAGCCTAGCATAAACTCATATCATGCATTATTTATAAGAAAATATTTTTTTTTGTTTTCTTCGATTTTCTATTTTTTTTCAGGAATAAATACTGCGAAAATTAAATGCAGGATGCACTCCCCTACACTTAATTCATGCATTGTCCCTAATGCATGCAAAAAGAAAGAAATAATGAAAATAAAAGCAAAATTAAATGGGTACTTTCCTAAAAACGTTGGGTTGCCTCCTAACCAGCGCCTTTGTTTATAGTCGTTGGCTCGACTTCATGAAGCTCCTGGATCCTCTAGTTGGATCTCTTCCAGTAACTCATCATTAATCTGGTAAGGAATTTTTTGAAACTCAGCATGATCAAGACTCTTAGTAAGCACAGTCAAAAATTCATCCTCATTGGATAAGTCATACATATCTTGGGGCAATTCAGTAATAACATCAAATGCATACACGTAACTCACATCAGCAGGGAATCTCATGGCATCAAAAATATTAAATTTAATCACTTCACCATCAAATTCCATGGTTAATGTTCCTTCATGCACATCAATTTTAGTCATAGCTGTTTTCAAAAATGGTCTGCCAAGCAAGATGGGAATATCATGACATGCTTCACCCATGTTCATTACATAAAAGTCAGCAGGAAACACTAGTTCATTCACTTGAACCAAAACATCCTCTAACACTCCATCAGGAAAAGTGTTGCTCCTATCAGCTAATTGAATCACTATGCCAGTTTTCTTTAATTCGCCTAGGTTCAGTTTATCATAAACAGATCTGGGCATAACATTAATAGAGGCACCTAAATCAAGCATAGCTTTATCAAAGCAAAGTTTCCTATTTTGCAAGGAACAGAAAACACACCACGGTCTTGACAGTTTTCTTTGAAAAACAGCAAACACATTTTTTCCCACACTTATCTTCTCATTACCAATGAGCTTCCTCTTGGTAGTGCATAATTCTTTTAAGAACTTAGCATAACGAGGCACCTATTTAATGGCATCAAGGAGAGGTATATTAATTTCTACCTTCCTAAAAGTCTCTAAAATCTCTTGGTTAGCCTCATTTGCCTTAAACGCAGGGCTTTTAAATCTACTAGGGAAAGATGGGATTGGCTTGTAAGATTCTCTTTTCTTTTCTCCTAATTCCTTAGTAGTTTACTTAGACTCTGTATCTAATTCTGGTTCATCCCCATTGCCCTCTAACTCAAGCTCAACCTCTCTACTCTTCCTAGGTTCTTGTAACTCTTTCCCACTCCCAAGCGTTATGGCACTAACATTCTCCTTAGGGTTAGGGTAAGGCTGAGATGGTAATGTATTTTGCATTTGAGTCTGCAAGTTGCTAACTATGATATCAGTTGCAGTCTGTTTCTCTGGAATTGCTAACTTAAGAGTTGTCTCCAAAATTTGAAACCTATCATCCATTTTCTTGAGGACTTGTTCTAGGAGGAGATTGGTCCTATCTTGACTAGAAGGTTGATGAGAGGGTTGGTCAAAACCAGGTGGATTAGGCTTAGGGCCATACCTAAGGTTAGGGTGGTCTCTCCATCCTTCATTATAAGTATTCAAATAGGGATCATACCTCCTTTGATTTTGATTAGAGCAAAGAGCATTAACATTACCTTCTTGTAGAGTAGGACATGCATCAATAGGATGCCCCTCGAGACAACAAATACCACATATTACTCCTTTTTGAATACCCCGAGTAACAATCTTATTTAACATAGCAGTAATATAAGATAACTGATTCTCTATAGATGAACTAGAACCAATCTCATTGACCCTTTTGATTTGTGACTCCCTAGCACCAAACTGATGAGTATTTTGGGCCATTAGATTAAATATATTTCTAGCCTCTGCTGGCATTTTATTAACTAGAGCCCCTCCGCTAGCAGCATCTACCATATTACGATCCATAGGAAGTAAACCCTCATAAAAATATTGAATCAATAGTTGTTCAGTTATTTGATGTTGGGGACAGCTAGCACACAATTTATTAAATCTTTTCCAATACTCACAAAAAGTTTCCCCATTCATTTGTTTGATTCCACATATATCTTTCCTAATAGATCCAATACGGAATGCAGGAAAAAAACTTTTCTAGAAACGATTTATGCAATGCAGTCCATGTAGAAAAAGATCCAGCAGACATATAATATAACTAGTCTTTAGCATTACCAAGCAAAGAAAAGGGAAAGGTTCTTAGTCTAATTTGGTACTCAGGAATTCCTTCAAGCACCATAGCAGAACATGTAATAAGGAATTCACTAATATGTCTATAGGGGTCCTCTCCAGCTAATCCATGAAACTTAGGTAATAAATTGATGAATCCAGAGTGCAGTTTCAAGGGTTTATCTAATACAGCATAAGTAATGGACATGGGTTAGGTTTCTCGCTTAGGGGCAATAAGTTCCCGAAGAATAGACATTCTTACCTCTTTAAGCTTAAGACTTACTGGCAATCTGCAAAAATTAAAATAAAAACAAAACAACAAAAGTAGTAAAATTAAATAGAAGTAAACTAGCAATTTATGCTTGTCGAGAGCAACAAATTTAACCACTACTTCGGTTATTAAATACTTTTTATAGCGTAGGGAAGTAGGGATCGATCCACAAGAAAAGATTGTTTTAAAAAGGGTAGCTTAATCCTAAATGATTTTACTAATCCAATTTATTAAGTCTAATCTTAATAATTATAAAATAATTAAAATCTATTGAATAAAAATCTAGAAAAATACCCAATGATGCTCCTAAATATTCTAGATCATATTCTGGAAATAAAACAGTAAAAGTATTCCGTAAATAATTTAGAAAAGTAAAAACAGAATAGTAACTGAAATTCTAATTAAAAATCAATAACAGCAAATAATAATCAGAAAATAAATATTCAAAATATCAAACAGTAACCTAAAATATTATTATTCAGGCATATAAGCTTATAACTCCTCAATTGTATCCAAATAATTTCAGAAAAATCAAATCAGAAAATTACCACAGAATATCAATGCAGAATACTAAATCTGAAATTAGAAATAAAATAATCTGCATAAATATAAATACGAAAATTATTAATAAAATTACCTTAATTCTAGGACAAAATTTTCTGGACTCAAAAATACCTAATAATCGTGAATTAACAATTAAAATCCAAATTTTCAGAATTAATAACCTAAAAAGCTGCACTTATCAATTTCTCAAAATAGTTCTTAAAAATTATCAAATAACTTCCAAAAATTACGAAATTAAATATGGGCAGACTAGGATACTATATAAACCCTAGGAACTGATAAAAATCTAAAAATAACAAAAATAATTATTTTTAGTCTAATTTCAACAAACCGGTAATTAAATACTAAAACTAAATATAAATCAATCTAAAACTATAACCACTCTAAAAATCAAAATCTAAACTATCTAAAATTACCTAGACACTCCTAAAAGACTAAACTTTTGGGGGGGTCGATTGAAATTATATCAAAGCTAATAATTAATGAATAAAAATTGACAAACTAAACAAATTAACTAAAAGCAACAAATAATTATCAAAAGTTGTCAAATTTATGAAAAATGCTTAGCATAATCTATATCCACCATGCAAGTTAATATTTATCATTAACACACAACTTAATTTCATTCATGAGTTAAACTGTAGAAGACATCCACCAGCGGTTCTTTCCTGTTTTTCCTTAGATTCTAGTTTAATTAGGTCCAGCCCTAACGTAAACCCTATTAATTTGATAATCTTTACACCAGCGCAAAAATTTAATCAAACTAGAGCATTACTTATTAGAAAAACATCATTTAACACTTTGTAACCAATTTACCAGCAAATCAATTTAACAAAGATCTAAAGCGATTACCTAATTAAAAGAGATGGGTTTGAATCATCCATGATTAATTAGGGTGATACTTAAGCATAAAAGACTATAACTTTTACGTATTATAGTATTCTAAACTATCAATCGAAATCGTATTAAACTAACTAGCATGCATTCTAATTAATTTAACATGAATATCATAAATGATAAACGCTAATCGCTATAGAATCATGACTATGAATCAACTAGGCAATAAAGCATAAGACTTGTTACAAAATAGTAAATTTAGCATGGCTTCAAGAAGATTATACTAAGCACAAGAAAATTACTCACTCATATTAAAATTAAAATCACAAAATTCACCCAAATAAATCATGTTTAATAATGAACTAAACACAAAATAAAAATATCAAAAGAAAAAAAAGGGTGATTGCCGTGGACTGTTGCTGTTGGGCGTGGATTATATGATGATGATGATGGCAGGATTATGTAGAAGACCGTGGGTGGAGAAGATGATGACGATCGTGATGAAGAGGGCTTGATGGTGAGGATGTAAGATGATGGTGAACGTGAAGTATGAAGAGGATAGGGCTGCGTGTAGATGGCTTGCCGTGGCTGGTGGGTTAGGTGTTTTGGGTTTGTGGAGATTGGAGTGAGGTTGATGGAGGTGATTGAAGGCTGCCCACTCTTTTTTTTGTTGTTGCCGTGGCTCTCTTGTGGTAGGCGTGGGCTGATTGTGTGATTTTAAGGTGAAAGAGGATGATGATGGTAGGTTGAATGGTGGTGAAGATGGGGAAAAGATGATATGGTGGGGGGAAGCCGTGAAGGAGGTGTGTGCGGAGATGAGGGATGTGCCGTGGAGTGTATGGAGGTGAGGATGTGAGGGATGTGCCGTGGTTGGATTGTGTGGAGGTGAGGATGATGAAGGTGATCTTGCCGTGGGTTTATATATAGGGAGTGAGGGAGGTTAGGTTTAGTATATTAGGGTTTCCTTCCTCTCTTCCTTAGACTTCTTCTCCTTCAAGACTTCTAGCCTTATTCCAATTCTTGAAACCCTAGTCTAATTAAATTATCACGGAAATAATATTTTCCATGAATTATTATTGGATCGTCTTTTCAATAAATCATGTAAAATCGGAGCTGCGATGTCTTATCTTCTCCTTTTTATTTTATTAATGCCTAACCTGAAAAATATATAAAATAAAGTAAATTAGACGCAATAACGTATAAAATATAATCAAAATAATTAATAAAACGATGCATGATTAATGGTTTAACAGATTTTCACTTTTTATGTCAATGAAAATCTCACTTCTCACCGTTGTCTTCAAGGATATACTAACCACAAGAGCTCTTTTTTTCTGTATAAAACAGTATTAATGGTTAAGGGGAAACGTAGATAGTATTAGACGGTTATGAGAAAAGATAGGGACGTGATATCATGATAGATAGGTTGCTTAGTTACATTACTTACTTCAAAATTTAAAATTTTCTTAAATGCATGGTTGAGATTATCAATAGTTCACATCCTCTATCGCATGAGAAGTTTTGGTAGAAGGGAAGAAGCATGGAAAGAATGTTGTGTAATTGCTTTTTATAATATGTAAAAAGATGCTATTATAGGAACTATATCAATAGTTTTTCTGGATTCATGCGACATTCGATCGGCTAAGATTTTATCTCCTGATTATTCAAATTTGTCTTCCTTAAGGGGAATTCTTTCAAAATTTTCTTAATATATAGGAATCATTTGAACATTTTCAAAGGGTCAGGAAATGAAAAACAAAAAATGGTTTATACTTATGAAATAGTGTAAAAGATGAAAGACAGAAGAAGACATTTCTAAATTTTGCTTTCTGAGATAAGACTATTTCATTTCACTATGAGTGGGCAGGAACCTATATAGAGCCCTCCAGAAACGCCATTTTGGTAGGCTGAACCTTGAGACATCTAGAGAATAATAACAAAGAGATAAAAGACTTCTTATATCTCTTTGTTTTCTTTTCTTTTGATTAGTCCAACTTTATATTTGGTAGAGTGCAACGCAATATAAATGGTATGTAAATAGTGAAAGAAAATTCACTGAAATATAATGTTAATTACATAGTATTTATTGCATTATTTTAGATCCTAATCATGGTCTTATCTATTTATGTTTCAATTGATGATTATGAAACCTATAAGGCTACCTTTATTTAATACAAGCATTACTTTAGTGCTCTTCCACTGAAGAGACTCTACAATGAGACCTTATTATAAGGTTGAAGTTAGGTTTTGATGGCAAGCAGCATCATATTAATAGTAACTTATTTAGTAAAGAGTATCATAATGGAATACTCAATACGATAGAAAAATATTATAAAAGATTTAGGGTATATTTATATGTTATAAGAGGGATAAAAGAGCCAAAGGAAGTGAGCATGATATATAGATATAACCCTTATATTCGATTAGTACCCAAAAGGTAAAAATAGGGAAAAAAAAAGTCCAAGAATAGAATGACATTTGAAGAAGACAGCACAGGATACTCTTATCATTAAGGAAGTTGTTGAAGTGCAGAATGCCCTTATCTCCGGATGAAGCAATAGGAGGCAATACCTAATTCAATTTCTAGCCCTATTCTAGAATCAAGTTGCGCTTCTCGACCTAGTTGGTCTGATATGGTAGATCAGGAAAATGAATTGGTGCAAAATGGTGCGTATCTTGTGATTGTTGTTCCACTCGATGAGAAGGGGGACCTAACCTTAGCATTATCAGGAGGACGGGTCGAAAAAAACATATACGCAATTATTCAAAGATAATGAAGAACCCGTGATGGATTTGCTATTGCATTTCATTGAACCCAATCTCATTGATGAACAACATGTCATGGATATTACCTCTGAGGATGCTTCTAATGAAATTTCCTTCTAGCAATCTGTATAATTGGTCCTATGCCTAAACCATATGTAATTAAGGCTTTTGTGCATGCTCACTCAAATATTCTATCAAAGCCTTCAATAATTGTAAGTTCTAGAGGCTAGTATGTGTTTAAAGGGCAAAGTTGATATGGATGCTGCGCTAAGACGTAGTCCTTGGATGTTTGGTAACAAGGCTTTTGTATTAAAGCCATGGTCCATTACCTTGAAATTTGAGGAGAATTTGATGTTACCGATCCTAGTTTGGGTGCAATTTTCAAACTTGGATTCGTACTTTTGGTTAGCTAATGGGACTAAGTAAACTTGCTAGTGCAGAAGGTAAGTCACTACATGCTAATCATGGTACTGCTATTTAGGAGATGATATCTAATGCTAGAGTTCTAAAGAGGGCAGGTATGGCTATTAATTTTGTAGGGACTATTCCAGTTTATAATCCCCTTAGCACTATGTTCCACCTTGCTACTGATTATGATTAGGTGTCGTAGTGTTAGAAAATAGGGCGTGTTGAAAACACCTATCTCTGCTCCTCTGTGAGACAAATGTGGGTTCCTAAGGGTACATAACCTGTAAGAATAAAATGTGGTTTCTGAAACAATTGCAGACATTAGAGGCCAAGTGAACAATAAAGGCACGGTAGATATGGAAAATGATTCCTAATATAAAACAAAGTAGGAGGTGGTTGCTGCCAACTCTATCTTGTCAATTTAAAGATATGGCCATTCAAAGGAAATGAGCTCAAATAGGCATAAAAAAGCAGTTTTGTTTTGCTAGAAATAAGAGAGTTATGTAGAGTCATACTAGGGCTAAACTATCGCTTAGAATTAAGTACAATGCTCTACACTTTATGTAGATTGAGTTTAGACTCACTTCAGATGGGGTGCAAACTATAAACTATCGCTTAGAATTATCTAATGCTAGAAATCCCCTAGTGTATGATTCAAATGCTGGAATGTTAATGGTTTCATTGACCCTTCTAATTAGGCAGAGATGAAGCAGTCACTGAATACCAGCTTGCCATGTTTGGGCTCATTAAGACAAGAATGAAAATGCAAAATCCTTGAGGTATTTCTAAGAAGTTGTTTCCTCAATACTCTATTATTGTAAACTATGAGTGTCATCATAATGGGATAATTTGAGTATTTTGCAACCCTTTGCTGAATATTTCTATGACTAAGATGAGTAGTAAATTTATACACTGTGTTTTTTCTGTTGTCTTGCTTTTTTGTTTTTTAGTTGGTGGTATTACATTTATATAAGATAGTTTGTATTCAGGTACCCTGAAGTTTTAGGCATTAATATTTTTACCCATACTTTTTTGAAGTTAATATTCTACTACATCGAAGTTTATTGACCTTAATTTTAGGTACCCTGTATTTTTGTCATATGCCCCTAAACTTTTAAATTTTACGTTTTTAACCCTAGTCTTTAAAAACTTACTTTTGAAAATTTTAATTTTGTACATGTGTAATTTCTCTCATAAGTACTACTCAAAGCCCTCTTTCAAATGGTACTAGAGCCACATGACCAAAATAATTAAAATAATTAAGATTGATTAGTAGTTAATTGATAGTTAATTAACTGTGGTTAGTGCTAGAATTTTCATCTACTTGTCTTGCACCGAATTATTCTTATATTGTCTCACTCCCAAGGCGGCCACCTCAATAGCATCGCAATTAAACTATATAACTGATATAGTTTGGAATTAAAAACCCAATTAGCTAAGATTTAGACTGAAGTCAAGGGGATTAAGAAGCACTGTCTGTAATCCATCTTTTGTTAACTAATAAGGTTAGACATAGTGGAAAATTTGATTTAAGTATTAGAAACTTCATTTCAGCATAAATACGCAGCCTATCCAAAATCCAAAAAGCAAAAGTCCATTTTATTTGCATGATATAAAAATCCTACAAGAAGCAGAAGAAAAATCAACTGAAAAATCATCTGAAAATGTAAAGAAGAAGAAGGTGTATAAGTAGTATGATCTTGAGAAATTACAGAATATATTTGATAAAGAGCAAAACCTGGAAGAATTAAACAAAATCATGGCCACAAAAGTTGATAAACACGATATACTATCTTATCATAATGAAGATACAAATAATGCCCAGATAGAAGAAGAAATATATTAGGAAATGAAGCTAATCAAATTAGAGGATCTTAATGTGGTACCATTCGAAAAAATTAGAAAAAAGCCGAACAAAAAATATGATAAAATGGTATCTGAAGTAAAATCAATGAGATTGGGGAAGAACTCAACAGAGACGAAATCAAGTCCAATCTAGTTAAAAATATTGTTCCTTAGCATGAAGAATTTGGTGAACCTTATAGAAGAAATACCCATTTTATATGACCTAGGTATGTTCCAACAGGGCGTACAACTAACTTTTCCTTTGGATTCATCCCAAGAAAAATCACGTCCTTTGAAGAAATTAGCCCTACTCCAATTAGTCAAATAGGATACATCTTAAATATCGATGGAGTTCGTAATAGAAAAGAAATATTCGAGCATTGGAAAAGAGGCATGAATAGTATCTTGAATTTAAGTACCACATGGACTAGAAGAAATTTCTTAAATTATGTCAAGCATACTTTTTCTGGTGTTATAGCTGACTAGCATGATTCATTAAATAAGGATAGTGAAAATGCATTAAGAATGATGTAAACACTAGCTACAATGTTCAAATATTTATGTAAAGAAATCGAAACTAAGTGTATCAGAGATAAACTTGATTCCGAAGAAAAAGATAGAGAATGGCAAATAAAAACTGTTAACATAGAATTATGGGATATGAGATATCTAGAGAACTATATTATTGAATTTAGTCAATATTATTATAAAATTGGGCATAATAAAAGCAATATTAGTATGTGTTATGAGAAGCTACCATATCCATTCAATGTTATAATCAATGAAAAATATGTTACATGGCTTGAGAAAGCCGAAATCATTGATACCCTTGGTACAAGAATCTCTTATCTAAGAAAACAGATTAATGATCAAATTCTTGATTTGCAAGAGCTAAAGAAAATGAAGAAATAATTTCTAGCCTATTGGGATAATCCTTAACAAAGGAGAAATGAACCTGAAAGGAGAAAAAAAGAAGAAAGTTTTATAATAAAAAAAGAAGAAGAGCATTAACAAGAAGATGAGAGAGAAATGTAAAAGAAAATATTATCGCAAACCAAGCCCAAAAAACGAAGATTTTTGAGAAAATCGCTTATTGTCCAACTGGGAAGAACAACTGTAATTGTTAGGCATTTGGAGAAGTAGGTTAATATGTGAACGATTGCAAAAATAGGAAAAATAACAAGCTTATTGAAACTTTGGGAAGCCTAGATTATTTTGAGTTTAGCGAGAAAGAAGCTCTAGATCTAGCATTGAAAAACAACAAGAGAATTATTGAGATTGTATTGGCAGACGAATATGAAGAAAGTGATGATGAAGAAACCAGTCATATGATGGAAAGTAGTTCAATTAGTTTTGGAGATCTTTAAGGAGAAGAATTTGTTGTAGATAATGACGACGAAAAAGCTAAAGGAGATTGGGTTCTTCCCAAAATTTAGAAAGACATGATCTATAAAAAGTTCAGCTTTCAACTAAAAGGTAAGTACGTATGCGAAATGATGAAAGGAGATTTAGAAATAAAACACTGTGAGTATGATGTGGGATAAGTTTCATTTATTGGGAAAACATCCTTAAGCATAACAAAGATAAAAAGTATAGGTATATCCATGTTAGAAGTGTCCAAATGCAATTCCATTACAATATTATGGCAAAGATATTGATCATAATGTTTTGCTCTATGATATCAGGCATACCAAATTTAATAATCAAATTATCACATAGATTAAGGCCAATTTATGTAATGGATCAGTAGGATCCAATTGCCAATCTAGATATTATGTAAGCCTAATAGATGAATTTGTCAAAAACCACATATCCCTTAAAATAAAAATAGTTGGGATGGACATGAAAAGAGAAGGATACCCACTAAGAATATTTTAAAAAATAATCGACAAACTAGATAGTGCCATATATCAACAGACTAAGGTAACAATAATAGAGGCAGAAAAATTTGAAAGTCTTACCCCTATATAAAAAAATCTAAAAGATTAAAACCAATCCTCAGGAGATAAAGATTGATAGGTTATAGATATCTAGCTTGCCAACCCTACCAAAATCAATAAGAAAATGGTAATAAAAATTTATAAAAAAGGTAAAATTACCATTAAACTCCAATTACTAAGAAGCATGAGTATAAGATCAGAATGGGGATAAGGGTCTGCATCAACTAAAGAAGAGCTTAAATAAGATGATACAATTAGTATGATTAGAGAAACGAGAAGAGTGAGTTTTGAACTCGTAAGATATAGTGTAGACGAAAGTATGAGTTTAAATAGAAAAGTCATTCGGTACCAAACAAGAACTGTTATTGAGTCAATATATGATGATGATTCAGTCAAAAAATTGACTATGGAAATATACTATGGAGTCACCAATACAGACCTTTATAGCATCTTATCCTAATAATTGTATGTTTAGAGGGATATAATAAATATGAATTGTGTGCCTACATAGATAGTGTATGTTCTACTTGTTTTGGAAAAAGATCTTTATTTGTAGAATTTATATAGAAAAGAGCCAAGATTCCTTTACAAGTACGAGTAGTTAATAATAGCATTGTAAGCCACAACGAAGCCATAGAAGTGTTATCCATAGAAATAGAAGGAGTTCAATGTGTTATACCAGTCCTCTTTGCTGCTGATCAACCCTCTCATGATATAAACATTGGATATAATTTTTAGATGTCATATTCTCTGTGAACATAGACAATAAACTAAATAATATTCACAATAGATGGTCACTCAGTTCCTATTAATAAATTAAATAAAGCTTATACTCATCAAAAGATTGAGTTTACAAGCACCCAACATAGTGAGAAGGTATTCTCTACACAAAGTGAGATAACACTAATAATCTCACTACTTGAGTTATCTATTAAAGAGAAGATTTCTAAACAACAAGAGCAATTATGCAAAGAACTCTATTCTGATAATTCTCTTAAATTTTGGGATAAAGATAAGACATTTGCCAAAGTCACTTTGTTAAATCCCAACAGTGTTATCCGAGTCAACCAAATGGTGTATACACACCAAGACATCCAAGAATTTGCATACTAGTCCCGCTTTTGTGCTAGGAAATCATGATGAAGAAAAAAAAAGAAAAGCTAGAATGGTAATCAATTACAAAAAGCTTAATGATAATACTATCTTTGATGGCTATTACATTCCTAAAAAAATAGTTCTCTGCTTGAATTCAAAGAGCCTATTGGTTCTCAAAAATGGATTGCAAAAGTGAATATTGGCAGATAAAAATGAATGAAGAAAGTATTCCTTTAACTGCTTTTAGGTCCTGTCAAGAACATAATAAGTGGACAATAATGCCACTTGGTCTTAAAAATACACCCCAAATATTTCAAAGAAGAATGGATAACATCTTCAAAGATCTTAATTATTGCTGACTAATTTACATTGATGATAACCTTGTCTTTTCAAAAACAATAGAAGAACACAAAGATGATGTTTTAGCTGTTACCCAAAGATGCATTGATCATGGTACTATTCTTGGTAAGAATAAATGCATTTTTGTTAAACAAGAAGTCAAGTTTTTAAGCGTAGAGATAAAAGTTGGATGAATCATCTTACAAAAGATATTTTAGAAAAAAATAGAAAATTTTCCCGAAAAGATCGAAGATAAAAGGCAATTAGAAAGGTTTCTTGGATGTCTTACATATGCATCAGAGTTCATTAAAGATCTAGCTAAATTGAGAAAAACATTGTAACAAAAACTCAAGAAAGATATAAGTTGGACATGGACCACTAGTGATTCAAATATTGCTCAGAACCTCAAAAAGATGTGTAAAAATATTCATGTTAATTTGCCTAATGAAGGTTAATTCTTGATACATATGTCAGGAATGAGCACTAAGGTGCAGTACTCAAAATCAAAGAAGGAGAAAAACTCTACAAATATTGCAGTGGAAGTTTTAATAAAGTGGAATCCAACTATAAAAAAAATCCTTGCATTCATAACAAAAGTTGAAATGTTCTTAATCTTTTTATCCCTAAAACCTCGTATTATTTTGAACTGATTGCAAAGGAATACTTGATTATATGAAAAGAATTTATCAAATATGCAGGTGCAGGGGTGACTCTTACATTGGCAATTATGGCTTAACTAGTTTTCCTTCTCTATTGAACATATACATGGATCAAAGAATTGTCTGATAGATAGTTTAACTTGAGAACTCGCTAATGGTGATCATCAGAGCAGAACTCTTACTAGAAATAGAGGAAATCCAAAATGAAATGCCACTACTACTAGAACGAGTTTCTTCTTCTAGTAGAATCCCCATGGATATTTTGGAATTTCATAAAAAAAATTAGATCTCGCTTTGGTCACTTTGGTCTGCTATCTTCTACCTATCTAGTAGTACAAAGATTTAGCCTTCTAGGGTTACAAATGAATTACTTGAGGTGTCCTTATGATGTTCAGGAAAAACAAGTTCCCATGTTTAAGAAAAATTGGTCAACAACTGCTATGTGGCTTGCATCAACTACTACCATAATTATTCTTTTGATATTTGGGACTCATGAGTACTATAATGTTCTTTCCTGATAGATCTAGAGTTGGTGGTGTTAGTTTTCCAGATAATTCAATGCCTACACATGGCCCCGTCATGAAAGCTTAGGAATATGGAATGATAGTTTAACTCATGGAAATCATAGATTCAAAGTACCCATTTCTTTTAAGACTAAGTTTCAATAATGCACGTTTAAAAGGATCCATTAGACTCTCACATCCCCTGATGGCCCAACAAAAATTTCATACATTAGAAGCCCATATATGCGGAAGTACTTTGTGCAGTAATTGAGTATAAAAATGAAAAAAGCCGAACCAGCCCATTTTCTTGTTCAATTAGTTGATTTAGACGATCCTAATAATCAACGACAAGAATGGTTTTCAGAACAACAACAATTAGTTAGTGATACTTGTTTAGCAAGAGCCGTCAGTTTTCACAATATTTATCATCAAATGGGCATTAATTGAACATGGAGAAATACTAATGCATTTCGGGAATACTAATTTTGTTTATCATAATGAGTTCAGCAATTACGTGAAGGTAGAAGTAGCTACTTCAGACGATGTCTTTGACTATCTCTTTGATGTTGGAGTCAGGAAATTCTTCTAAGATATTTTTATGAATTATTTGAAAAATGGGATCCACAACATCTTCAACTTGATGAATATTTTGATGATTATGTGGATAATGATGGACTAGAAGGCATAATTAAACACAAAAGCATGTAGAATCTCAATATAGATGACTAGGCTTGTCAGCACTAAAGGCTCTGAAAATTTATTACACCATTGTTGCGCTATTTTGTCAGGTGTCGAGTCAGTAAAATAATGCAGTCTACTATAGCCATGTGAGTGTAACTGTAGTCATGTGAAATATCAGTGTTTGTAATATAACTATTAGGGCATCCTGTTTAGTCCATGTCCTTTATAGAAGGAGAGGTTAAGCCCTGAGAAAAGACACGGTCATTTGAGCATATTTGCACAAGAGAGAAGTTGGGATTCTCTATTTCTCTATGAACAAGCATCTTTGATGATCTTGGTAGCTTAAGTCCCTCTTAAATCTTTCCATTGTAATATTTCCACTTTCAAGCTTTTAACAAAAGAAGTTTCCTAGTAGAGAATGTTATTCAATCGAACCTCATGTCTTAAATATTATAATTTCTTGATTAAAGTCTCACTATCCTTTAAATTACAAAAATTGATTATTTACAAAGGTTTGAGTTAGAAATAACACAAATATGTGGTGTGCTAATCTAAGAGAGGTATTGTTGAGATTAGTAATCTTTGTAAATTGGAAGCTAGAGGAGTGTCAGCATGGAGCGCCAACTACATTCAGGTAACGATCAAAACTCTCTAATTAAGCTTTATTATTTTGCTAAGCATAGTGGGCTCAGAATATAGAAGATATAATATTTATGATATAAGTAGTAAATTGTGATAACTAGTACCGATAAAATCATTATAAGAAGCCTAATAATTCAAACAAGCATATTTCTTTAAAAATCCCTAAAAATAGTTTTATTGCATATCTTACCGAAATTAGGGATAGTTTTATAATTTTCAATAGTCTCAGGTCAGAAGTACGAAAACAAAAACTTTCGAAGGAAGTGAAAAAGCAAAAGTGTCAAACCTCAAGGTAGTTAAAAATCAATACAAATGAAGCAGGGTTGAAAAAATTAATGATGAAAATCGGAAGGGTGGTATGTGTAAAATGCCTCACTTATTTATGGTCATAACTTTGAGGCATTAATTTTAGAGTCCTCATGAGGACATAGATAGGTTGCATTCTTCAATTGTTGGCCTTTGGTTATTACTTGGTAATCTTAATGTCATCTTATGATTTTAAGAAAGAATTTGTAGAGCCTCTATAGACTACACTAAAATTGATTCTTTTCTTAATTCTTGTGATAGAAATGACCTTTGTGATGCTCTTACTACTAGCTAGTTGTATACATGGATAGTAATCAAGATAGTAGCTTTGGAGTGTGGCCAAAATCAAACAGGTTTTGTGGAACCTTATAGTTCTGAGTTCTACACAAACTGTTGTGGTAGATTTTAAAGTCCCTTGTTATATTTGATCATCGCCTTATTAAGAAGAAAATTAAATATGGATTTAAAGTAGTTAAAAAGTAGTTCAATTTTTGAATGCCTAGACTCATCACAAAGATTTTGAGCAGACTATACCAAGGCATTATGATATTGAAGTGAGAAGTTGTAGAATGTTTGAGCTTTGTTCCAGGCATAAGGTTATCCAGGGGTCTCTTAAGAGGTTACATTTTTCTTGTTTCAAGGATTTTATCTACGGTGGAGGTATTACATCAACATTTGATCCAAATGTAAGCTAATTGATAGGGTAAACCTACATCTATTGAGCTTTAGTAACTGGAAAAAGTTTTCTAACATATTATCTCAAATTCAGGCGTATTGAATAAAGTATTTTAAACTAGAGGTCTAAAGAATATTTCTTTAAACTCAACGATGATAATAGCGGCTATTTTCATGCTGTTATCAGACAGAAGAAGTGTCTCAATAGTTAACAATTTCTGAACGTTGATGGTAATCAATGTATGACCTAAGAAAGCCTTACTACTACCTTTTTGGACTTTTATGAAGGTCTTATGGCTACTGTTGTTTAGCCAATTATAATAAAACTTTATACCATACACCTGGGAGCACATGCTCTTAGAAGACGCATCGACGAATAAATATTAAAAATTAAAATATATGATAAATACACCCAAACACATATATAAATAGGGTGTGAGAGCATGTACTCTTAGGTGTACTTAATAATTTGCCATTATAGGTGCTAATATAATTAGTGTTCTTTTCGATTGTTCATAATGACAAAATTTTGAGGTGCTTAATAGCACCGTCGTTACTGTGGTTCCAAGAGACATAATGCAACAAGTTTCTTGGAGTATAGGGTCACTACTTATGTGATCTCCTCTACAAGATTATTTCCAATGTTATAACTAACAGATTACTGAAAAAGTTATCTTCTATTGTAAACATATGACATATACAAGGTACATCCATCATAGATACCCTATTTCTGGCTCATCACTTGATTAAACAATGTGATAGAAAAGGGATATTTCCTAGGCTTATAATGAAGATAGTCATTAGAAAAGCCTACGAGACAATGGACTCATATTTCTTAGAATTTGTTTTGTGAGCATTGGACTTTCCAATGAGATTTGTTTTGTTGGTCATGACATGTGTTGCTACCTCAATGTATTCTAACAATGTGAATGGTGAGGGTTTGGGTTACTTCCCTAGTGCTAGAAGATTAAGGCAAACTGACCCTATGCCTTCATACTTGTGTGCCATATGCATAGAGGCCCTAGCTTAAATTGGCTACTTAAGACAAAGAATTTTCATTTCCATCTTAAATGTGTTAGAAGTGGCTTGATACACGTAATCTTTGCTTATGATATTCTTTTGTTTTAAGGGGGACTTGTAGTAATGTTAATATACAGAGGGAGTATTTTAGAAAATTTTCAAAATGTCTAAGTTACTGTTAATGATGAGAAGTTTGACCCCCCACCTTAGAGGTGTATATGAACCTACACAACATCATATTTTAGAAATTACTAGCTATTCCAAAAGGTCTTTCTATTCTTAGGTGCTTTGTCTTACCATTCTTTCCAAGAAGAATATTAAATAGTATGTCCCAGCCGTTAGTTGGTAAGTTCAAGCAGAAAATCGGATCCTAGGCAACTCTTTGAGGTTCATGTTTCCTAATCTGATGCTCAAAGATGGAGATTGGTTTTGAGGTTGAGAGATGAACGAATGCAGATGCTGGGTGATGGGACTATAGTTAAATAATGGTTGGGATGTTGTTGTATTACTAAAACATTTACCATGTAGAAATGTTAGCGACTCTTGAATGTTCCTAAACTCAGAGGATTCTAGTGGAAGATTGTGTGGTCATGTTGGACTTCTGGTAGATTTCAGTTCATCTTATAGCTTGTAGTTTGTTAACCAATGAAGTAACGATCACTTAATCCCACACCATAATCACAATTGATTTGGTAGTTACAAGGTTATTAATTTAGTATTAATTAGCCAATTCAATTCCATGATTCTGTAAAATGCTTTGTGCTGCTATAAAATAGGGGTGATAAGAATAGGGAAGGCAGACAGCTAAGAAGCGAACATTGTCGAGATCTGATATGGTCTCTGCCCTCTTTCGCACATAATCTAGCCATATGTGTGCCTCAGGTTTGGGGTGTGGACGTCACTAGTGACCCTAATAGCCACCTAATTTGTGGATAGCAATGAGTAGGCAAGACCCGAGCAAAGCTTCCGCATTAAGGTAAGTCCTCATATTCCTTCAGTGGTATCAAAGCCTTTCCTGTTTAATGCTAGCCCAAAAAGATTCATATTTGATAAATCTAGATTCTGATTGTGGTGCTACACTAAGAATGCCAATCTGTGTGATAACAAAACATGAACCTATGTTCATATGCTAATGTTTTTAAAACTAATATGTCCTATCATACTAATATGATTCTATGTGATAGAAGTAATGAATTCCATATCGAGATTAAGCAATTACTATTCTATCTGACATGAAATTATGCAAAATCAAAACCAATGCTAACTTGCTAATAATCACATGCCTCATGTTATTATGATAATCCTTATGCATCAAGGTCATTACCTATTATAAAAAAAAAGAAAGAAAAAGAAAAAAATGCTATGCCCTTACCTGAACCATCGCTCGCCCCTAACAATTGATAGATCTAGAAATTCGACCCTCGAATGAACTCTCCTCAACTCAGATATGCTTCAACGCAGTACCCACGAACCCAAAATATAAAAAAAATTGGGTTGAACTGAAAGAAAAATTTGACTCACCCATCAAAACCGCTAGGAGGGGTGGCATGTTTGTGTCACGGGTCACTGGCGAAGATGATTTTGGCCATTTTCATCTTTCAGTTGGTCTCTATACTCCCTGATCTATGTCCTTCCATTGAAAAACCACCCAAAAGTACTCAATGTAGCGCCACGTGTGACTCATGCACCACTTAGATGATAAGTTAGACAAGTGACGGCCTCTGGCGATTGGTTAGCGGCTGATCTACACATTGGTGGTGGTATTTTCATCAGAATACGAGTGGACAAAGACCGTGGAACTTGGTTACATGGTGCATATAGATGATGGTGTCATCATTTGGGTGTGTTGGGGGTGGTCTTAGCTTCTGAACCATGTGCACTACTCACTCATAGTGGCGCCCATCGCTACCAAGTGGCAAAGATAGGGGCTAGGCAGTGGGTTGCGTTGGTCGTAGTTGGGGGTCATACATTCTTGGTTAAAGATTGAGATTGAAATCGAGAGGGGTGGCGGAGTGAAGTGACTAAGGTGAGGACGAACTCGGTGAGAGACTGAGAGCTCTTAGTGGGAGAACATCAGGAATTTAGAGAGAGAGAGTCCACAGGGTTCTGAAAACCGATAGACAAAGGCCAAAAAGGGGGGTTGGGGGTTATTAGGGGGATAAATTGTATTCCAACCCCCAAAGTTTGGCGTAAACAATTTTCGAAACCTACAAGTTTAGAAATGATTTTTCGGTCTATCCAGCTCTGGTGCGAATAATTTCTGGAACCAAACTTGTCAAAACTAGTGGTTTAAATTGCAAAAAGCCCCTAAAGTTTTTAAATTTTCATTTTTAATCTCAATCCTTAAAAACTTACTTTCGAAAATTTAAATTTTGTGCATGTGGTTTTCTACTCATAGTACTACTCGAAGCCCTCTTTCAACTGGTATCAGAGTCACGTGACAAAAAATAATTAAGATAATTACGATAATTAAGGGGCTTAACTAAGCTAATTGACTGTGTTTAATGCTTGAATCTTCATCGAATTGTCCTACTCCTAATTACTCGCATATTATCCATTAACCAGAAGGAAATACTTTAGTAACATCTCAATTCTGATATAGTTTTGGAATTACAAGTTGAATTAACAAAATTACGACTGCAGTTAATGAGATTAAGAAGCAAATATTTGTAATCCATTTTTTTTAGTTAACGAAATTAGAGATAGTGGGAAATCAACTTTAAGTGTTGGCCCTCCATTTAAGCATAAATATCCTTTCTAAAATTCAAAAAACAAAAATCAATTTCCTTTGCATGATGCAAAAATCCAAAAAGAGCTAGGAGAAAAATTAACTGAAAAATCAGTTGAGAAAGTAGAAAAAGAAGAAGATGATGGAGTATAACCAATATAATCTGGAAGAACTGCAAAATATGTTCGAAAAAGAACAAAACACCCAGAAGAATTGAACAAGATCATGGGAGCAATTAGCGATAAACATGACATGTTATCTGATGATAATGAAGAGACAAATAATGTCCAATTAGAAGAAGAAATATATCAGCAGATGAATCTGATTAGACTAGAAGATCTTAATATGTTACCATTACAAGAAGGTCGAAGAAAACTAGATAAAAAATATGGTAAAATGGTTGTTGAAATCAACGAGATTGGAGAAGAACTTAACTTAAGTGAAATAGAGACCAATCTAATTATTGTTCGTAAACCTAAAGAATTTGGTGAATCTTCTAAAAGAAATACTCATTTTATGACACTAAGATACATTCCAGCGGAACATACAACCGATTTTTCCTTTCGGTTTATCCCAAGGAAGACCACTACCTTTGAAGAAATTGGTCTTACCCTAATTAGTCGAATTGAATATATCTTAAATATCGATGGAGCTCGTACCAGAGAGGAAATATTTGAGCATTGGAAAAAAAGGTATGAATAGTGTTTTAAATTTAAATACTACCTAGACTGCAACAGATTTCTTAAACTACATTGAACACAGTTTTTATGGCACTATAGCTGTAACACCCGGAATTTCAACCCCTCCGTTCAGCCGATGTATGCCGTTATAAACTCTGCCTGAGTGTCGATTTTATTGAAATGAATATTATTATTCTCATTGTTATTAGCTTTTTGGGTATTAAAGATTTTTATTGGAAACCTCATTGAGCAGATTCCCGAATACGACTAGAATGTCGAACTTTGGGAATGAACCTGCAATTTATTGAATCGAACCTTAATATAATCAAAAGGCGAATAAATCGAACGATGATTATATTAATGGTTATGGTTTAAGTTTATAAAGGTTGGAAAATTATTGAATTTATGGTATAAGTGGGTTGGTGTTTTATTTAGTAGACCAAAAAAAAAGGGGGGGTGGGGTTTTAAGGGGCCGAAGCCCTTCTGATTTCAAAAAAAAAAAGAAAACGGAAAAAGGAAAAAAAAATTTAAAGAAAGGAGGAGGAGAAGCAGCATCGGGAAGGAGGGGAAGCACATGGGGCAAGAAAAAGGGGGGGGGCGTTTCACACATGAGAGAGGGAGGGGGGGTGGGGCTGCCGGTGGCCGGTGACCGGTGACCGGGCCGACGCACACCAGCCGTCCCCCACTCCCGGTGGACGCCCAAACCCGAGCCAGAGGGAGAGGCAGACGGCGAAAGGGAGGTCGTGGGCTGGGGTCGTGGGACCTCGACCCCGCGCGACCGCCACTAGCACGGTCGCCGGCGACACGGCGGTGAACGGAGCAGGCAGAGGAAGAGAGAGAGGCAGCAGCAACGGGAGGAACCGAGTCCACTTCGAATCAACCCGAATCAAACCCTAAAACGGGTCCTTTAGCTTGGATTCGAGGTGGGTTTCCTCATCCTCCTATTTATGGTTAAATTTTTAATTGCAATAGAGTTTAATGATTATCGATTCTAGTTCGTTCAGGTTGAATTCGATTGATTATAATTCATTCAGGTTGAATTCGATTGATTATAATTCGTTCAGGTTGAATTCGATTGATTATAATTCGTCCAGGTTGAATTCGAATCAATTATCAGTAACTTGATTATTAATTTCGTTAAAACTTACTGATTGGCGATTATAGTTCATTCAGGTTGAATTCGAGTCAGTTATCAGTAATATGAGGAAGTTGTAGTGTTAATTGAACGATACCATGTATATATATGTGTTAGTTGTACGAAATTAAAGTTTATCGTTCGACAATTAAATAAGGGTCATTTGAGGCGTTCATTTATTGTTTCGAAGTTACATTTCAAAGCCTAAACAAACCATTTAAGCCTAATACGATTCTTATTACTTCGAAGTCAGTAATCGAACCTACTTAAGCAACGTAAGCATATTACGGTTCTAGGCATTCATTTATCATATTATCATATTCGAACCTAACCATATATACGTTGATTGTAAGCATTTATAATTTACTTCGAAGTCAATAAACGGTATGAATTAACTAAACGTACATTCGTCGCTTCTAATCACTTATAATCCCCTTCGAAGTTAGTCTTCAGGCATGATTTAGCTGAAGAGGTCCGAATCAAAGCTAAACATGCATAACTTATTGATTTTATGTTATTTGTCAATTATATGAAAATTTATGAGTATGTCAAGTTTATCGATTATATAAATATACATCAAGTTTATATGTAATAATCAAATTGATATATATATATATAACGTTAAGTTTATCATGATATATGTCAATTTGTAATCGATTACATAAATCCCTTATATATATAACGTTCTTCACTAATTATGCATTTTATCGATTATTGATTATCTAACGCATATTCATGGCATTCTATTACTCATTGATTATATAACGTTTATTAATTGCATTTTATTGATCCTTGCAATTAATTGATCATTGATCTCATCTCGTACGAAACACATATCGTTCATCGATTATGCATATTTATCGAATTATATCTAGTGTTCGTCGATAATATAAGTTTACCATTTATATAACGCTCATCATATATATATATATATAATGTTCATTGTGTATGCTCACTGAAAGTTCATTGCTTATAGAACGCTCATCGTATATATATTGCTATATATAACGTTCATTGAATATGTCTGCTCACTTACAGTTCATTGATTATATAACGCTCGCCGATTATACAACATTATAGTATCGATTATATGCATGATTACATTAGCGATTACCAATAGATCTTGATCCATAGGGTGAATTCCTGGATTGTAATAGACATAGAAACCATGATCCATAAGGTGACTTCATGGATTATATGATAGACATTTTAGGTGAAAAATAGTTCCACCTTAATTGGAGTAGAAGTGAGGCCATCTCGGTACGTACATTGCCTATGTTCTTCAAAAACTCTATGTTCTTCACAAACTCACAGTATTCTCAGCAATGAAAAAATCAAAACAAGATTCATTTAATGAACCAAGTTCTCAATGTTTTGTCAGATAAACAAGTGGCCCCGCCCATTTATCATCAGGGCTTATGCCCTTCAGTTATCAAGGCTTATGCCGACCAGTAAACCCGCGCGCGGCGTCATGTATCAAGGCAATATACGCGCGCGCGGAATCAACTCAGGCTTCTCGATTGGCCTGGGGGGTGTGAGCACCTAAAGTACGATCGTTTCAAGATGTACATCGACCAAAGGGTTCACTTTCAGATAATAAAAATCAACAAATCAATTTTACTTATACATTCTCTCCCTCCTGTTTGCAAAATAAAATATTTTGAAATACGGGCGCCCAACCATTTGACCACCAAGTATGTTTTACTGCATAGGGATGTACGTCTGAGCTTCGGCTTATATTTCGAAACATGTTAGGTAGAAAATAGTCTCATGTTTCGTCCATTGCCTAAGTTGTAACCAACCTAAAATGGTTTCATGTCTAGTCGACAGACATTAGTTTATCGATCGACATTACACAGACATGAGTTTATCGATCGACATTTATAAGTCTATAGCCTCTATACGTTTATCGATCGTATACACCGTATCCACTATACAGTTCATCGATTGTATAGTTCATCCTATTGTATACATGAATTATGTGAAGGGCATTGAGTCTATTCCTATCGTATGGGGATTACATAACATTTGTCAATGGTATATTATAGCCAAGGTCCATAAATGCTTTATTACATGATCGCTAAGTGCTCTTAATTGTTTATCAGTCGCCTATTTGTATCTTTAGCTAAACAACCCAGTACCTACCTAGAAGTTTGCAAGTAAGTTCAACTTATGTGTTTCAAGACTCATTATTTGGCAGAGAATTCAGACTCATTATTTGGCAGAGAATTCAAAAATCAATATTTCATTTCTCTGCTAGAAGGCAGAGACAAAGAGCAATTTTTCATTTCTCTGCCAGTAGGCAGGGAATTCAAAGCTCAGAATTTCATTTCTCTGCTAGAAGGCAGAAACAAAGCTCAGTATTTCAGTTCTATGCCAGTAGGCAGAGAATGCAAAGCTCAGTATTTCATTTCTCTGTCAGTAAAGAGAGGATTCAAAGTTCAATGTTACATCATGATGCCAGTAGGCATATGTGGAAGTTACATGTTTCATAGCTCAGTTAATATGCAGTGGAGTCACGGGAAACATGATCAATTGAATAAACAAGCATGTAAAGTTCAGAGGTCCATATATTCATTTTATTGCTCTTACCACTTGATACTGAAGAGGATTATTGAAAAATTGAAATTAAAACCTGAAAAGGTGATTAATTACTTATATCTTGTTTAGAAAATGATGTTATAGATCCAAATTTATGACACAAGTACAAGAGGAGAGGAGATAATGGTATTCATAGATCATGTCCACTACTTACATTAACATATGATATTGTTTTATTAAGTTTACGAGTTCATACGAGTGGCTTTTGGTGCAAATGCTATTTCTCTTGCTTTGTGCTTGGAATACACTATGCGATAGGTGAATTCTTCAAAGAAAAGGAATTACGAACAACGGTTGTAAGTCATTATTGCATCTTTTAGGGGAGGGGGCTATCCACTGTGCGATTATCGCTCATCCCATCTATCATTGTGCCTCCAGGTTTCTGAAGGAAGCCAAAAGGGAGTCACTGCTACCTAGAAGTGAAATGATGAACTCGTACGTGAACTGCAATGTGTTTTGTGGTGTGTGATTGTAAATTGAGTTCTTGTGTGCTTAGTTGCATATCATTTAGAGTCGCTTTGTATGGCCATATGAGCCACCATCTATGTAACGCCCCAAATTAAACATGTTTCACTGTTTATATTCTCCTTAATTAAAATCTAGACAACCCAATGATAGGGGCATTACCGCCGTCCAAGAGGACAAGGCTTAAAACATGAGTGCTAAACATAACACAGTTAAGCATAACCTCAAACATATACACTCACATCAAGTGTTAACCAATGAAGGGTTTATAAACCATAGTAAAATAAATCACTATATAGTCTACATCTTCATCCACAGAGCTCATTTAAGCCCAATTCCGGCCCAACAAGTTTCTAATTCATTTGTTTAGCTAATTACCATGATTAACTCCTAATGATAATGAGTAAAGATATTTTTTTTGGGAGGGCAATTTTTAGCCAAGTATTTAAGGTCATTTTGCACCAAGTATTTACACCAAGTGGCAAAACATCAAAGCTCTCCTTTCTCTCTCTTCCTCTCAACCTCCATGGCACTCTCTTCCTCTCAACCTCCATGGCAGCCCCCTCCCAGCCCTATTATGGTGTTTTCCGGCCACTCTCCGGCAAGGATTTCAATCCCCAAACAACCTCCTTCCATTGGCTACCATTTCCCATCCTCAAAATCACCCAATATCATCTCCATCTCCACTTATTTCAAGCTCAAAGTAAGTGACTTCAATCTTTTTCTTTGAACTTTTGGTTCTTGCTTCTTGTTTTGGTTATCTTGGTGATGGATCATGTTGGAGTTGAAGCTAGGGTTAGGGTTTTATGTTAATCATGCAAGCTTCATGTTCAAGTGTTGAATTTTGATCGTTTTAAATGAGATTTTGTGATCTTTAGCATTGGTAATGAATATCAAGATGTTTATGCTGATTTATATAAGTTAAAGAGTGATTTTAGTGGGTGGTTATGTGAAGAAAAGATTGCAATCATGTGAGTTAAAGCAGGGAAACAGACCTAAAACAGGGGCTACTTTGGGAATTAACTGGTACTGTTTGGCACATCCAAAATTCATGATTTTTGTTGTAGTGATATTTTGATGTGTTATTTTTCAATAGGATTTGGAATTACTCAATTTCGAGTTGTGTGGACTAAGTTATGACCAATTTACTCAAGACTGTGCAGAATGTATTGAAACTGGGAACTGAACTGGAATAGTAACTTCACGGAAAAACTGGTATTGATTGGGTCACTGAAAAATTGTGATTTTTGGTGTGTGGATAAATCAATGAGTTATCTTTAAAATGCCTCTTGAATCGCCTTAATTCGAGTTCTGTGGAAAAAGGTATGGTCATTTTACTGTGACTGCGCAGATTGATCAGAAATTGTGTACGTCTGTATTCTACCCTACTTTTAGGGACCTTATTATGTGAATCATGCTTTTTGTCCTAAATAAGAGTTTTAGAGGATACTGTGACGTTTTCATATTGGGGTTTTATATCTCATTTGGAGGTTGGGAGTGAAAGATATGGATTTTCTAATACAGACCATCTATCGGTAACATGAGTGAATGCAGAAATTGAGACATTTGAAAATATTTTTAGAAGTTTCTATATAATTATGGGTATTGCAAGGAAATTACAAAGTGTAGTGAGTTCAACAAGTTTGTCAGTGTACAAAAGCTTACTTGGGTTGAAAACTGAGTTACATGAGTATGAAAATAAAATTTGGGAAGTGAGCAGATTATTAACTCAAAATCAGTGTCCTTTGGACCAAGTTAGGGTGTTATATGAGCTTTTATGAACCTTGCAGCACCCTTTATGGCATAAACCATTTGTCACGCATTTCAGAGGCATTAACCATTTTATTATCCTTTTCAGAAGCTTCACTCTTTCCTTTATCCATTTCAGAAATATCAGCAAACCATGTGTCAGTTATATCAATTAAAATCTTTTCATTATCACCTCAATCATTTCCATTTGGCCTTTTTTTGCTTCAGTTTATTGTATTTCAAGTTCAATAACCATAACTGATTTAAATAAGTTCATTTTGGTTTAACTTGTCTTATATTCAATTAAAATCAGTTTATTATATTGAAATGCACAAGTTATGTATCCCATTTCATTACTCAATTTCTGTTACACATACTTTTACCTACTCGGTTATGCGAGTAAGGATGATTTACTAACTACACATACTTACAGTGACATTTATGAAACAGAGTTGAGGCCTAGTCTATCATTTTCATTGTGCATAAGTATTATCAAGTGAAATATCATTTTAAAGACTTCAGGTACGTCCATTGCCTGTATCTTTAGAAATCAGAGTGTATTTATTAACGTTATCATGTTTTGGTAAGTACATCAATGAATCAGTTTACACAGTGATTTATCAGTTAATTAGTGACCCCGTCAGTTATTATCTATAGGGCATTCGCCCTTCAGTTACCCGCGCGGCTTCAGGCCAGGTCCCCGATCGGCTTGGCAGGTGTACACCTATCCATAGATCGTAACAGTATCAAGGGGTTCACTATCAGATAATAA
>JACYFF010003369.1:54508045-54520138 GCA_017589665.1 Selenicereus undatus
ATATTGGATTATGTTTTTGATTGTATACGAGTTCATATGAGATGAAGCAAGTAATCAGTTCCTTAATTGAATTGAAATTCTGAATTAATTTTGTTTAAGAGGACATGAACTTGTTATAAAAACATTAATATGGTTAATGTTGAATATTATATGCTAGTTTGTCATATAAATTTGTTTTATATATGAATCAACCTGAAGTTATAAAAATTGCACGCTAAGTGATTGATAAATAATCATTTGGATTGAAGTTATATGAATTTGTTTCATATATTACATATAATTATTATGTAAATTAGTTTTGCATGAATTTAATAAATATCTATATGATATTCAAATGAATGTCAATTTGTTTATGGGCCATATGAATGTGTTTCTTTATGGGAATGTTGTAATTGAATTATTTAAATTTCTAATTCATGATTGTATCAGATGATTATGAGCCTAGCTAAATTTTTGATCATACGAAATGAATTATGGAATTCTAATAATTTAATTGCTTAGGAAAAGGGGCCCTAACGTCCATCTTTCAATGCTTGTTGATATGGCAACGAACAATGCAATTATTGGTGAATTGTCCACTAGTCAGAAGTTAGATGGCACTAACTATGACATGTGAAAACGAAAGATTCAGTATCTTTTGAGTGAAAGAGACTTACTAGAACACTTAATGGTAGCCAAGTTTTCACCATCAGACAAAGACAAAGATAGCATGCCCATTAATACTACTACTGTGTGGTATTAAGAAAGTCTCCTGGCCTACCAAGACTGGTCCAAGAAGGATCTGAGGGCATGCTTTACTATATTATACTGCATGCATGATGATTTGATTGAAGAGTTTGAGGCATGTCCCACATGTGGCTAAGGACATGTGGGACCAACTTAAAATCCATTTTGTACAGACATTCGAGACAAGGCTTCATACCTTGCTGTTAAAATGGATGCATTACAAAATGGACTCCATTCGTACCATGGCTGAGCATCTACGAACCATAAGTGCCATGATTTGTGATCTTAAGGCTGCAGGCAAGGAAATCTCTATAGAGGAACAAGTCCTGAATGTGATTCAGGCTCTTAAAATGGATGTAGTACAAAGTCACCTCAAAATAGAGGAAGAATGCCTAAAAATGTTCGAAACTCCTAAAGTCGTTTTTATTGCTAAGGGAAATAGGCCCAAAGACAATAAGAACCAGCAAGGTAGGAAATATAAGAAAGGTTCTCACCCCCCTCAAAAGGGTAGGCCAAATGTTGGTATTGCTAAGAAGTAAAAGGCTAAAGGTAATGGGGAAAAAATATAGCATGTATAAAGTGCTATGATTTTGGGAAGAAAGGCCATTATGCTTGGGATTGTCCAGAGCCTCCCAAGGTACCTTTCTCCACTTATTTTCCTGAATTGTATGTTTGCTCTCATGTGTTAGTTGCTAATTCTTTTTCTAATTAGATTGTAAATACAGGAGCCAGCAAACAAATAGTTTGGCTTTGTGGACTTTGAACGCTATCTGGTGGGTTCACATACTATCGTGCTAGGCAACGGTAGTGAGAAAAAATATCCTAGGAGATGGGACATACAAGCTCAGATTACAAGGAAGGAATACATTGCTTCTTCTTGATGCTCTCCACGCACCTGGGATGCAAGTTTGCCTTTTATCTTTAGTTTCTATAATGAAGTTTGGATTTTCATTTAACTCTACTTCTGATAGATTGGACATTTTGTATGGTGGCAACGTGTTTAGCTAGCTACTTTGAAACACGATTTCTTATTGCTTGATTTGGATGATTGTTATAATAATTCTCATTCTATCTTTGTCTCACATTTTGATTCTGATTTTGAATCAATTAAGTAGTGTGCTAGTTTTAGCCATATTGGCCAAGATGGAATGAGTAAACTAGCTAAGAAAGGTCTTTTAGATCGACTTACTAAGGTTAAGTTACCTAATGTGAGCCATGTTTAGTTGGCAAGGTGATTGCGAAGCCTTTTGGTAAGCCTTTAAGGGCGTTACGCTTTTTAGAGCTCATTCACTCTGATATTTGTGGACCCATGAATATGAAACCATGTCATGGGTTTCTATTTCCTCACTTTCATAGATGATTATTCAGGATATGGTACATGTACCAACTATTGATATCGTATCGCTACAAGGCACTTGATGTGTTCAAATATTTTTTAGCAGAGGTAGAGACCCAGTTAGAACACAAAGTTAAGACTCTTCCAACTAATCATGATCAATAATACCTCTCACACATTTTTAAAGATTTTTGTGAGGAAAAGGGTCTGCGAAGACTACTTATAATTCCTGGCACTCCACAACAAAATGGTGTTGCAGAGGAAAGAATAAAACATTGCTTGACATGGTGAGGTCAATGATGGCATATGCTAACCTCCCAATTAGTTTTTAGGGGGATGTGTTGCTCACAATAGCTTATATTCTTAATCGTGTGCCAAGTAAAAGCACATCCGCACTCCATAAGAATTATGACATGGTAGAAATCCCTCTTTAGAACATTTATGCCCATAGGGTTCAGTTGGTTATGCACACAACTCAACCCACAAACATGGGAAACTTCATCTAAGAGCCACAAAAATGGTGTTCATAAGGTTTCCTAAACATTCTAAGGGATATGTTATATTTAGAGAACACCCTAATGGTGGTATAACAGAAATAAGGTCTCGCAATGTTGAGTTCCTTGAGGATGCGTTCCCTAGTGTTGGTGAAATGAAAAAAGGCCTAAAGTTGTGTAAGTTATAACAAGATGAACTCCTATCTCACAGTGAGGAGGAGAATTTAAACACTCACCTTGTCACTGAGTATAGTACGCTTCCAGTGTCTGGAAGAGATGATGAGAATCAGCTTTAGAATAAGCTTAATCCTCAATCTCCAATTCCTGAACATGAGGTTAGTCCACTTATTCAGGATTCCACGTCTCCTAGGGATAGTGGAAGTGATTCTTCACCCATTGAGGATTCTATTCCTCCTAGAGAATGAGGGAGGAATGCCTCAGTGAGTCAAACTAACGAAGGTCCTAGACTCAGGTGAAGTGAGCTTGATAAAATATCTCGATGATATTTTCAAATCGAAGAGAGATATTCTTGTACATTCCTTTGGAATTAGAAGAGCCTACCTCTTTTCAATAGGATATTGATTCACCAAACCATACAAAGTGGATGGATGCTATGAGGATGAAATGGACTCTGATAGAAAAATAAGGTTTGAAAACTGGTTGACCTACCTTTTAAACATAAATCAATTGGAAACAAGCGGGTTTTCAAGATAAAACTCCAGGCTGATGCGTCGATCAATAAGTTCAAGGTCCATTTAGTAGTGAAGGGGTTTCCCCAAATTGAGGGGATAGAATGCAAAGAGACGCTTTCTTCTGTGGTGAGAACTATCACTATTGGCTTGCTTTTGGCCTTAATTGTCCATTTGAATTTAGAATTGTTTCAAATGGATATAAAAACTGCTTTCCTTAATGTAAATCTTTCTCATTTGGCTTAAACATGGTTTTTGAAGACCATTGTGTGTAAGTCAAGAAAACTTTAGAGGGGATTATGTTCCTTACTTTGTACATTGACGACATACTATTTGCTGGAAACAACATAGAGATGATCAAAACCACTAAGTAGTGGTTATCCTCCGTTTTTGATATGAAGGACATGGGTGAGGCTAGGTATGTCCTATGTGTAGATATAACTCAGAACTATTCCAAGAAGCTTCTTGGTTGAAGTCAAGATGCATACATTAATAAAATCTTGGAACACTTTTGGATGCATTATTCTAAGCCCATGGACACCCTAGTTGAAAAGGTTTTAACCTTAAGTCATGACCAATGCCCTAAAACAGACAAACAAGACTAGAATTAGCAATGTTCCCTATGCAAGTGCAACAGGAAGCTTAATGTATGACGTGTTGTGTACAACGGTCAGGCATTTGCTTTACGTTTGGTTTGGTAAGTCGTTAAGAACAAAATGTAAGACCTGGTCATCGACAAGCTGTGAAGATAATCTTTCGCTACCTACATGGTACAAGTAACCTGGTCCTTTGCCACCAGGGTTGGGAGCTTATGTTAAGAGGATGCTCGGATACTAATTGGGGATGTGATCTGGATGAGTCCAGGTCTACCTCAAGATATATATTCACCCCTGGCAAGGAGTCATATCTTGGTGCAGTAAGAAAAAAGATTGCATAGCACTTTCAACTATGGAAGCAGAATATGTTGCTTACTGCCTTACCGCTCAAGAGATTATATGGCTTAGGAGTTTTCTCCAAGATCGCAATCTCACTCCTAGAGTTGATGATCCTATAGAAATGAAGTGCGACAATACTGTTGTCATCCAGTTTGCTACAAATCTGAAGTTCCACAGCAAAACTAAACTTATCAAGAGGCGTTATTATTTTGCTTGAAATGCCATAAAGGAGAAAGACGTTTCCATTAAGTATATATCTACTAAGAAGATGATAGCAGATCCTTTAACAAAGTTTGTTCCTATAGACGCTTTTAAATCTCATGTGATGAGTTTAGGTCTATGTAGGACTTAGTATTTGGATGCATCTAAGAGTATGATGGACATGTTTTTCTTATATTAATTATTGATGAAATAAAGATTTTTATTTCTTTTCAAACATTCATAAATACGCAATTACATTGTAAGGCACATTGGAATATCACCAGGCATCTGATTGGTCTAGTTACATAGACAATCGCCCTGCTACTTTAGAAGTGGGCAGGATGAGACTTTTCAATATTAACATTAGGTGTGTGTGATATTGAATTATCATTATACTTGTGTTGTATGGATGATAAGTTGTAAAATCTAGTAGTCGCCTTAGTAAGTCTAAGATGAGACTTTTGAAAGTTGAATATGAAATACAATGATTTCATATCGAAGCCTTATAACTGAATGTTAGGTACCAAGGTTAACATTAGGAATGTTGATCTGGTGACTCAGGTTGGTTTTTTCGTAAAAGCCAGACTTACGATTCGTATGACATAAAAGAGTGACATGCCCAACTTAGTGGGAGCTATGCCGTGACACACTTTCATACTGTGTGTGCTAAATGTCGACCTATTTGATGCATGACAAGTGATTTCCCTTTCCTTGTCACTGTGTGATCCTCATTGGCAATAATTTGACTTAGAGTGATAATATAAACTTGAAGCTTGATGTTGCTACCTTAATGTGTTTTTCAAGGGGTAAGATGTATATGGTCTAGCATGACACATTAGCAATGTAGTTCTGCTAAGATGGATTATTTTTAATTGTCTAAGGAAGAATCATTTTCCCATCACCATATCAAGTCCTGGGCGATTATATTCAGTATATAATCATTTGATATATCGATAGGCATAAGGGGACATTGTATGTTGTTGGTGATGTTTAAATGATTCGGGGTATTATTTTTATAAAAGCGTAATGTCTTGACTTGATATAATAGTACTTGTTTGTTTTTGGTTGCACACTCAATTCTCAGTATGCAGCATGAAGAGATTTGTTGGCAAAGAGATATAAGATTTGTGGTTTTTGTGACCGAGTGGAAGCTATTGACCAATGAAGCAACAGTCACTCAATGTCAGACATAATTACACCATAATCACCATTGATTTGGCAGCTACAAGGTGATTAATTCAGTATTAATCAGCCAATTCAATTCCATGATTCTGTTACAAGCTTTCTGCTACTATGAAATGGGGTGATTAGATCAGGAAAGATAGACAATTAAGAAGCAAACATTCCCTAGATCTAATATGCTCTCTATCCTCTCCCTCATACTAATCTAGGCATCTTTATGATTCGAGTTTGGGGCATGGACTTCACTAGTGACTCTAGTAGCCACCTAACTCTTCAATAGCAATATGTAGGCAAGACCCAACCGAAGCTTCTGCATTAAGGTAAGTCCTCATATTCCTACATAGTTCAAGAGAGATTGATGACCTCTGATTTCTTGGCTAAAAAAAGGATTGATGTGAACAACGTATGTACCTTTTGTTCTACAGCTAACCAGGAAACTTGTGAACACATTTTCTTAAATTTTCCTATTATTAGTGCAATCAAGTGTAAGATCTTGATATTGTCAAAACAAGGACTCAGATGCTGGGGACTGAGGAAGGAAGTGAAATGGTATAACACAAAATGTCGAGGTGGGTCTGACTCTTGTAACTAGAGAAGGGCAACATTTTCTAGCGTTGTCTGCGAAATTTGGAAAGAGCACAACTTAAAGACGTTTTAGCATAGAAGCTGAGGTTGTGATGATATTGTGAAGCAAATACAATTTGTAGCATGTGTATGAGCTGATTGTTGTGTAGTGGATTGGAGTGGTTTGATCATTTAGTTGCTAATGAAATCTTCACTTCTGTAGTATCTATGTCTTGGACAAGTTTCAATAATAATTATCTATCTTTTTCCAAAAAAAAGTACCTTATGTTTAGTTAGGGTACTTTTTACCCATAATCACGTTTGGCATGGAGTGATAAAATAAAAAAAGTTATGAGTTTTACCTCTTCCACCCTTTGGGTTTGCATAAACACGTACCTTTACGTATCATTTTTAACTTACATTGAACTCATTTCTAAATTGAGCCAAACATATAGGAACAAGAATTAAAAACCATTCTTATGCCTCTTGAAATCATTACCCACTTCATTCAATTTCAGCGAAATTGGACCAAACACTCCCTTTAACAAGGAACTGAAGGGAAGCAAGAGTCAAGATTGATACCAACAAAGTAACAAAATAAAACAAAACAAAAAGGAACCAAAAGAATAAAATCAATGAAGGCAGGCCTCTCACTTCAAAAGCCCCACTATATGGAGTTGTGAGATACTCTGCATGCAAGCTAACAAAAATTCAAGTTTGGATCACATTCGAGTCGGACAAATTGGACAATATCAACATTTAGACAAGATATTGATGTCCACTGCCTAGTTTTTTTGGGGGTCGGTCAATTCAGACAAAGCTAATTCGGGTCAAAATTGAATTCAGACAATAGAAATATAAAAAATGTTGTGTCCGGATTTAAAATTAGGACAAATAATTCATGACCTTACTCGTTTTTTCCGAGCCAGATAAATTTGGATATTCGGGTAGGATAACTTTTTGCCAGCATTATCTACATGTACAAGTTGTTAATCAACTGTATTATGTATAGGAGCTCCTTAGTATTGCATTAAATTTATAAACTCATTTATGACCTGTTTGGTGAAGGAACTAGGAATAGAACTTAAAACCTTAAGGTTCAAGTTCCTTTCCTTATTGTTTGATGAGGGTTTTCAAGAAAGAGGCTTGATAACCCCAGGTTTCAAGTTCCCCCAACCATGAGAGACTTGAATCCCTCTACTTATGACAGGCATTAAGTTCTCAACCCTAAGGGATTAGCATTATATTTAAAAAATAAAAGAGAAACAAATTGAATTTCATTTTTCCAACGATCTCGTGTTTCACTTTCACCATTCCATTTGCATTTTCATTTCTCACCCACCCACAAACTTTGCCATCACCAAGCTTCGCCGCCAGTTGCCACTAGGTTCCCGCTATCATACGACTCGCCGCCTTCTACCATCGCCAGCCACAGTCTGCAACCTTATCCCGCAGTCAGCCACCACGTCCATTCAATTCCCTTTTTTTTGGGTGGTTGCAAATATGGCCATGATAGATCTGCATCTTCTTTGGGTTTGATTGCTTTTTTTTTGAAATTATTCCTTCATTGATGAAAGTCAGTTTCTATTGCCATTCATCTCAAGGAAATTTAATTTTTACTCGAATTTCTTATGCCATATTTGCTTTTTTTTCTTTTTTTGGTGCCTTCTTCTATGTGCTTGCTGATTTTTTGTTCGAATTTTCAAATTTGTTTCCATCCATAAGTTCTTGCTTAAGTTCAGAACTTTTTTTTATTTTTTGTACTTGCTTATGCTCATGGGTTTTTTCATGTGTTTCCCTTGCTAATTTTAACTGATTTTTGGAATTTTTTCGAATTATTTCTACGAAGGGCTAGATATTAGTGATTGGCAGCACAAATCACTGCACATTAAGCGTTCTGTAGCTTCAAGAGCTATAATCTTTGCTACTGTGCTTGTTGTGATTCACAATGTGTGATTACAAAGAATTGAAATCATATTCAAGAATCTATAGTCCTTGCTAAACCTTCATTTTTGACAAAGTAAAAATAATAATTATCAAATAAATAACTTATAATTACATATAATATTTTTAAAAGCTTTGATTCCATTCCATAATCACTCACTAAATAATAAGAATTGTAACTTGATTTCCTTCCAGTTTTCACCAAACAATTGAGCTCAAGATTCAAGTTCCATATCCAACCTCCCAGGGTTCAATTCCATTCCATTCCAATTTTTCTTACCAAACAAGTCCTTATTGTTATTTTCTACCCTCTCCATCCCACATTCATTGTCAAAAATAATTACTTCTCTAGTCCAATATTATTGTCCATGTTTTCTTTTCTAATAACATTGTATTTATTAGTTGAAAATCTATTTAATACTTATTGTTACATATTTCCTGTATTTAACTATGAATATGGGAAGGAAGGAGGTTATTTTTTTATTTTTTTTTGGGTGGGGGTGAAGGGCAACGCCTCGTGGCCCTAGCTAATATAGTCTCGCCTTTATTTCTTCCCCAACACCACCCCACCGCCTCTAGCAAAGTTGCTAGCTTATGATCAGCAACAGAATAAGCTTGCTGGTGTTTTTCTTCTTTTTCCACCTTTAAAAATTGAGAGTTTATTGACAGCCCTTCAACAATTATGTGGTAATTCCGGGAGCATAGGGTTAAAATAAGTGAACTGGATACAAAGACCGGCAAAAATAAAGCTTAGAAGCTTTTTTTTGTTTTTGTTTTTTTGTAGATGACTTATATCGTGACATTCCCTTAATTACAAAGAGACAAAAACTAGTAATGCAACTAGGGGGTAATGTATATCATACACCTATGAGTGTGTACTTTCACTTGCCATGTATATATATTTTTCTAACGTGTATTTTTTATATAGATAATTTTTAATATGTGGCGTTGATGTGACTTGTACGAGTATATATTCCTAGGAGTATGATATAGGCTTTGTAACTAGGGCAGAGATGGTCATGCTAGAAAAAGGATCTATATATGAAAGCGCAACTCACATTTAATTAAGTTGGTTGAGGCTATATCGAAGTGAAGCAGTTTAAAAACTGGGCCGTGTGTTCTAATATGTTTTTTCCATTTCATTTCATCTTGCAATGTTTCATCCTTTCATGTGATTCTCTATTTACACTGGCTTTCTTTTCCAAACTTCACTGGTGCATTGCCCCCCCTACTTCACTTGTTCTTCTTTGTTTTTCTTAATTTTATTTCAGGTATATTCATTTTCGTTCCCTTTCCCCATATATTGCCATATCTTAAAAACTTATTAAAACTAGCATTATATGGATTACTCAATAATAAATTATCAAAATAATTTTGTAATTAATAGAAACTTACAAAGATTGTTAAAAATAGAAGTTTAATAATAGCGTGGGACTAAAAACATGATTTTTTTGGTATAAATATGAGACTGTAGGAGAAATTTCTTCTGTCTAGTTGATAATATTTCAAGTAAATGACAAATTTTACAGTTAATTATTACTTATGATAATTAATTTGATTTTGGCTTCTATTGTGCTTTCCCTTCCAGCCTTACCACAACTTTGACACAAAACATCAAATATTATATATTTTTTAATCTATAATCTCATAAAATTAAAAAAAATAAGTAAAATCGTCTATCATATTAAACGACCATCTCCATTAAAACTTCATGGTTTCGCCATCACGAGCTGTAATTTGTGTGACATGTTGCCCGCCATATGGTACATGCAATGACATGGACACACCTCAGATGTTCCACACAGCTCGACACTTGACGAATTTGATTGGCTAAGACCACGGATGACGATTGGTGACCTTACTAAGGCCCGTTTGGTCGGGCTGGCTCCACCGTCCAACTTATGCATCAGCAGCTTAAAGTGCACAACTTTTTTTATGCCATTTCCAAACGATGATACGTTGAATCTGTGTTGGCCTGTGTGGCAAGCACAAGACCTACCACCCCAACCTTTTGGGTTGGATTCTGGAAGACGCAGTGTGGTTTGGCTTCTGTTTTTGGACTCTTATTCAGATTTTGACATCTCCTCTCCTAGGGGCGGAGCTAGAATTTAAAGCAAAATAGGGGAGATTACTAAAACACATAACATAAACTTTAATTGTTCTAAAAATGAAGTGCGTGAATCTCTAAATTCTCAATCAAAAAAGAAAAAGGCAAAATCTAAATTTTTAATTGATGAGTAAATCTCTAAATTAACCACTTATTCAACATAAATTCAAGAAAAATTAGTACACTAAACATAAACAAGGAAGCAATTACAAACAAAATTAGTCCAACTTTAAATCTTCAACTAAGAAGACAATTAGGTTAAAATTCTCATTTTTCAATTCATGAATCATGAGTAATTCACTATGTTAATCAATTATTTAACATGAATCTAACTAAAATCAGTAAAATAAACAAAATTATTTATAAAATAACAAGATTAAAAATAAAAATTGAGAATTTTTGGGAGTTACCTCAAATTGGGATTTGGGACTTAGGAGGACAGGTGAGGAGGAGTGCAGATGGCAGCACAAGTGGCGGCATCGGCAACTGGGCACTGGGCGGAGAGTGAGACAGAGAAAGTACGTGGGACTGGTAGCCATGGTTGCGTGTGTCTGAATGAGCCAGTGAAGGGTTGAGGACGAAAGCAGAGAGTCTGGGCTAGTAGAGAGCCGAGAGGACTAACAACAAAATAAGAGAAAAATGAAAGGGCAAAACAAAAAAAAAAAAACATAGAAGGAGGACAGTCGAAGGAGAGTCAAATCTGTGACCTTTGCAATAAGTAAAGAGTAGCCGACCATCCCACCAAATGCACATTTGACAAATATATGTGAACTAATTAATATATATTTATCTGTTGTATCCAGAAAAATATCCCATATTTAATTTTTTTTTTTCCGCAAAATATCGGGGGGTCAATTGACCCCCCTTGCCCCAACGTAGCTTCACCCTTGTCCTCTTCTAACCTGTCAAGGCCCGTTAGATACTCTGAGACAGGGTCCAGTAAATTGGGCCTACTTACCTATAAAAAAGCAGGATATGGGATTCATTCTTTATTCTTTCTTCTTTTCTTTTAATACAAAACAAGGGTTGAGGTGAGAAAGGTGACAATCAATAACAGCAATAATGAGCTCTTGTGCCCTCAATTCTTCACTGGACACTTTTACCTTGGACAATGGACGTTTCATAAGCGTACGAAGTCTTCCAGTTTGGGATGGTATAACTTTTGGGATCCACAATATTATTATTCTATTTCCTGCTTTTACAAAAGTTGAGAATTATCAACTTGTCATTGTATACTTGCATGAATACCTGATAACTATGATCCAAGGGAATCCAATTAATCAAATTTCTAAGGTTTAAATGGGTTTTGGAATTTTTGGGAGGGTTCGATTAAATGAATCTGGGTCATACTATATATTTTGCTCATCCTTAATTCTAATGAAGTTATCATTTTAATAATTTATATGCAATTGTTGTGATGGATCATCATATCAAGATACAAAGCTTCATACATTTTTTTAGTATTTCTATTTGAATTGGTACATCTTACATTTTAAATTAGATGGTCGAACTATTTTGCTTTATCTATTTTGCTAATCTAGAAAAATACAATTTGGATAACAAAGATGAACTTTTACTCGTAGATGCTATCAGAACTTTGAATTAAAAAAATACTAGCCTTTAAACTCATGCTACACACGATTTGTTTTAAAATTTTAGCTAAAATATTTTTAGAAATATTATAATTAATCTCATAATTTAAAATTTTAAAAATAATAATAATAACATATCTGTAATTTATTTCCTTTTTTTCATTGAAGTAGTTGAAAAGACATTGTTCATTATGATGACTTTAAATAACATAATGTTTAAATTTTTATTTTAAAATAAAATCTTAATAAATGCTTCAGATAACACGTGTCATGACCGCAGCGCACTCATATATATATACATATATGTATATATATATATATAT
>JACYFF010003369.1:54531852-54570297 GCA_017589665.1 Selenicereus undatus
ATATATATATATAATCTACCCTTATTTTCTGTCCCCCTCCCTTCTCTCTCTCTCTCTCTCTCTCCCCTCACTAGTGATCCTAGTTGAGGCCCTATCACTAGCCAATTCTTCTCTAAGTCATCCACCTCTAGAAGAACCATACCAAGCAGTATCAAAGCAACCTAATCTTTGATCCTGAGCATAAACCCTAATTTCTTGATTTTTGACCTGTTGGTTTGATTCACCAGCAAGTCCACCTGTGATACAAGTAGACATATTCTTTCTTGTCTTCGATTGATTGGTTTAATTCACTAATTGATCAAGCTTAACATTCGAAATTCAAAGTCTAGGCTTTTGTTAGAGTGGCTATTTCAGACGACACAAGGTCTGCGAATGATTAGAAAAATTAGAATAATTTTGTCAAGGATTGCTGCAATCTTGGGTAGAATTTCCAATAGAAGTTAAGGAGCAAATGTATAGCCAGCAAGAACAACAACAAAGAGTCAACAATCAACTCAGTGAATTAATTATTTGGTTAAGTCGACAGGTATTGCAAATTTAAGCCAGAGTCAATGCATCTGTTGGGTATTTTGGCCCTCCTAAGTACTCCAGAGTATCCAAGGTATATTTTCTAAGGTTTGATGGATGAGATGTGCAAGGGTGGATTTACAAATGTGAGCAATTCTTTGAAGTAGATGAGACTTCTCACTGTGTAAGGGTGAAGATTACTTCAATTCATCTTGAGGGGAAGGCATTAATGTGTCACCAAATAGATATGAAGTCCATTAGAATATCGCAGTGACCATCTTGGAAGGATTATAAACAAGCAATTTCTGGGAGATTTGGTAAGCAACCCTTCGATGATCCTCTTATTAAGCTTATGAAATTAAGACAACTAGGAACTTTTAAACAATATTAGGATGCCTTTAATGCCTTGTTAACTAGAATTGATACTTTACCTATCAGTCATGCTATCAGTTGCTTTTTAAGTAGTTCACATGCTAAAATTCAACGTGTTGTTAGGATGTTTAAACCTACCACCTTGCATGATGCTTATTGCTTGGCTAAGTTGGAAGAAGCCACTCTTTCCTCCATTGAAAGGAGTAAACCCATTTTGGAAAACCTCCAAATCTCTTGTCTAAATCATTCCTTACAGCACCCTCTTCAACATATTCATTCGGTTATTCTACAACAAAAACTCATTCTCCTGCCTCTATATCTAAACCTTCTCATCCATCAAACTCAGCTTTTACATCCATTCTAATTACTCCGCTGCAAATTTGAGGCCAAAGAGACCTGGAAAGGCCTTGTCTACACAAGACTTTAAGGAAAGAAGAGCTAAAAATTTTATGTTTCTATTATAATGAGAAGTACACACTGGGCACAAATGTAAGGCTCAGGAGTACAAACTACAGATTCTTGAGGAAATTGAGGAAGAAATGGACAGTGAGGTATCTCAGTTAGTGGAGGATTGTCAGGAAATAGAAGAGGATGAGACACCTCATATTTCCTTGTAAGTAATTGCTAGGTCAATATCGATCATAGTATAAAAGTGATTGGCAAGGTTAAAAGAAATCCCTTACATATTCTGGTGGATTCAGGCAGTACACTGAATTTTTAGGACCTTGCTATTGCTAAAAATTGTAATTGTGAAATAGAGAACACGGATCCCTTGCAAGTTTTTGTTGCAAATAGAAACACACTAATTAGCTCATCCATGTGTAAGGGCTTTGCATGGTCCTTACATGGAGAAAAGTTTCTAGCAAACATGATCATTGTGCCTTTGGGAAGCTGTGAAATGATTTTGGGAGTCCAGTGGTTATCCACTTTGGGAAAGATTATGTGGGATTTTGGACACTTGGAAATAGAGTTCACCTTCAAGGGGAAGAGGGTGACCTTGAGCACAAACAAGACTGTATAGTGGACTACCAGGGGAAGAGGGTAACCTTGACGAGAAACAAGATTGTACAGTGGATGAAAGGAATAAAGTTACATCAAACTTTGGCTTTTAACTCACAGTTATTTGCCATACAGGTGCTGCCAATAATACCATGTTTAGGTACACTACTGTCAGCTACCTCACAGGTAACAGAACCCTTATTGTCTTAGTTGCTGGTGGACTTTGCTGATAACTTTGATAAACCCAAGACCCTACCCCCACATAGATTGCATGATCATAAGATTGTGCTCAAGGATGGGGCATCCCTTCTGAAAGTCAGGCCATATAGATACCCTGCATTACAAAAGGATATGATGGAGAACATTCTCAAGGAGATCCTAGAATCAGGGTAGTTAGGCCTCGTCAAAGTCCTTTTTCTTCTCCAATATTCTTGGTCAAAAAGAAAGATAGCACACAGAGAAAGTGTGTTGATTATCGAGAGTTGAGCAAGCACACTGTGAAGGGTAAATTTCCCATCCCTGTGATAGAAGAGTTGCTAGATGAATTACATGGAACTTAGTATTTCTCAAAGATTGACTTGAGATCAGGATGTTAGCAAGAATGCACCCACATGGTATTGGTAAAACTGTTTTTAGAACACAATTCCTTTTGGTTTGATAAATTCCCCTTCCACCTTTCAAGCACTAATGAATTATGTGTTCAAACCCTATCTTAGGAAATTTATTTTGGTCTTCTTTGATGATATACTTATCTATAGACCCTCATGTGAATTGCATTTATCCCTCCTTCATACCACTTTTGAGTTGCTCAAACTAATGGCTTATTTGCAAAGACGAGCAAGTGCACTTTTAGGTCTACTTAGGTGGAGTATTTAGCTCTTATTGTTATAAGAGAGGGAGTGACCACTAACCCTAAAATTAATAGAAGCTATGGTCAATTGGCCAATGCCCACAAATGTGAAGCAGTTGTCGATAAAAGTCTATAACGACGGGACGTTTACGCCGAAGGTCTTTGTTTGTATGGAACGAGTATTCATTACCGCTTACAGTGCCTTCATTCATTCATGAAGCCGAAATAGTGTCATGTAAAAAGAAGTCGAAACGAAGATCATCAGTCAGTTAAAGAAAGAGTTTTTTGAAAAAGTGTCAGGGGATTCTTAGGCCTCACTTGCTACTATAGAAAATTTATTAAGGATATGGCATTCTTAGTCAACCTTTGACTAATTTATTAAAGAAAAACTCCTTTTGTTGGGGACAAGCTATTGAAGAAGCATTTTAATACCAGAAGCAAACCATGGTGACAACGCCAGCTTTGACCATTTTAGACTTTCAAGAGGAGTTTGTTATAGAAACTGATGCTTTAGGTACAGTTGTTAGTGTTGGGCTAATGCAAAAAGTTCATCCTATTGCCTTCATTAGCAAAGCATTTGCTCCAGAACATCATGCTCTATTTGCCTATGAAAAAGAATTGATGGTTATCATATATGCAGTTAAGAAATGGAAGCCTTAGTTGATTGGAACACATTTTATTATAAAAAAAGATCATTTTAGCTTAAAGTATTTGCTTGAGCAGAAACTTTTACTACTTTCCAGAGCAAGTGGCTACCAAAGTTACTATGATTAGATTATCACATCTTATGTAAAAAGGGGCTTGAAACTCAGTTTGTAGAAGCACTTTCCATATTCTCTAGCGCTCAAATGCTGGAGGTCACATTAAGCACTATAGACACTAATTTGCTTAAAAGGATCCAAGCTAGTTGTAAACAAGATTAGCAGGTGCAACAGATTATTACAACCCTTACAACTTCACCTTAATCTTATGCTAGGTACACTTAGGAGCAAGGTTTCCTAAAGAGGAAATGAAAGCTGGTGGTGGGGCAGGATGTTAGCTTGAGAGAGCAATTGATTAAATTGGTGCATTACTCACCAATTGGGGGACACCTTGGTGTAGATGTTACCAATAAAAAACTATCTAGCTGGCTCTATTGGAAGGAAATGCAGAAGGAAGCTAGGAATTATGTGCAACCTTGTGAGGTGTGCTAAAGATGCAAACTCATCCTTCAATCACCAGCTAGAATATTGCGGCCACAACCCATTCCTAGGGCCATTTGGGTTGACATCTCAATAATCTTCATAGAGGGTTTACCTCTGTCAAGGGGGAAGAGTGTTATTTTGGTGGTAGTTGACAGGCTGAGTAAATATGCCCACTACTTGGCACTGTCACACCTATTCACAGCGGCAATAATAGTCAATGACAGAGATAAGATATTTATGAGTAGGGTTTGGGAAAAGTTGTTCATACTACAAAAAGTAGAATTACACATGTCCAACTCATACCACCCTCATATTGATGGACACACAGAAGTTATAAATAGATGCTTGGAGACTTATATGAGATGTATGGCAGGGGAAAAACCTAGAGAGTGAGTCTTGTGGCTACCATTAGCTGAGTGAAGGTACAATTCTGATTAGCACTCAGCAATTGGCACAACTCCTTATGAGGTAGAAGCTGTTGACATAAGATTGAAGGCAAGGGAAGAATGCATCAACATGTTGACGTTCCACTTATAAAGTGCTCAAAATAGGATGAAGGGGAAAGCAAATAAGCATAAACTAGAAAGGGAGTATCAAGTTGGGGATTATGTGTACGCAAAGTTGCAACCTTACAGGCAGACTTCAGTGGAACTCTAAACCTGCCACAAATTAGTTGCAAAATATTTTTTCCATTTTCCTACCATCGTAGGATAGGTCAAGTGGCTTCCAAGTTGGAGTTACGCTTTACATCTGAGATTCATCATGTCTTCAACATTTCCCAATTAAAACAGCGTGAGGGTGCTACCCCTGTACAAACTTACATGCCTGAAGTGACTGTAGAAGTGGTTAGGGCTAAACTTGTAGTTGTTTCAGATAAGAAGTTAGGCAAGAAGGGTAATCATACTGTGGTGTTTGTACTCATTCAATGGGCTACCTGTCTAACAGTAGAGGCAACCTAACAACTATATTCAGATTTTGAAAAAAGGTTTCCCAATTTCAATCTTTAAGCTTGGGGACAAGCTTGTACTTAAAGGGGAAGGATTGTTGTTTGCATCAAAAATACGATCTTTTTATAGTACCTTTATCCCTAATTTGTGCTTAAAATAATTATTATGTTTAGATTTTTATTTGATTCGATTTTATTTTGTAGACATTGAATAATTTGGTAAAAAAGCAGGAAAAAGATGAAGAAATGCAGAAAATGAGGAATTGGGCCAATTTGATTCAAACCCAATGAAAATTCCTCAGTCCATTCTCTCTTATAAACCATAAGAAATAAAAAAATAATAATAAAACAAAAAAGCCTAAAACCTACCTAGCCAACCCCCTCGTGCCCCTCAAGTGACCTTTTCCCCCTCCCCTTTAATCCCTCTTCTTCGTCTTTCTGTCTAAAAAACCCGAAGCATCCCCCTCCCTCATTTTGAGGTTCCTCTCTCTCACTCTCTCCCTACCTTTGACTCATCAAACATCACAACACCATCATTCACAAGCATCATCCTCATCACCACCAACACCAGTGTACTCGCAACACCGAATTACTATCCCCTTCACCACCAGCACATCATCATCATCAGTGTCCACATCAAGCAGCAATCAAGGGTGCAGATTGAAAAGGGGTGAGTATAAGAGAGGCCGCAGTGCAATTGGAGGGGGAAACTAAGTAATCTAGGTTTTATTTTCTAGGGTTTTGGTTAGCTTTGACTCTAGTTTAATAATTCAGGGCTTGAATTTGTTTTCATCTGTTTGATTTTCGAATGTTAGATTCATTTTCTAACTCGCAATTTGGTATATTTAGAACTTGATTTGTTAATTTCGAGAGTTGATCACAACCTTTAGCCTATAATTGCTAAGATTTTGGTTTTGATTGGGATAAATTACAAATTCCTCCCCTCCCCTGTTTTGGTCCTCTGTTCTGTTCTGCTTGATGTAGTTTCAATGGCATTTTCGCCATTGTTGCGCATAGAATTGCTCCATTTCTTGACTTCCCTTTTTCATGATTCTCTGAGCTCGAATGACTGGTGTTTACCCTTTTGTTAATGGAGGTGTTGAAGTTTGGCTGAGCTTGAAGCAAGGATGTCCATGGCCTCTATCCTCTTTTCACCTATTTGGTTGTTCTACCTTCTCTGTTTACTTCATTTGAGCCATGCCCAGCTTAATTTCTTTGGCTTGATTTTGTTCACTTTTAATTCTGACCTTAATTTTGGCTTGATTGTTTTCCTAGATTTATAAGCCAAATTGTGATTGTGTTTGTGCTCTCTTTTTGTTTCTACTAGTATTGGAAAATATAAACTAAACTTACAAAAATGGGAAAGAATGGAAAAACCAGAGAGTAAGAGTTCTCTTTTTTGCTGTCTCTCCCCTAATCTGCTGCGAAATAACCCTATTTGAAGAAGAACTCGATCAACCTCAACCACACGATGAAGGAAAACAAATAGGCTTGCAGTTATGGCCTCACCACGGACCGTGGCCTTCACTATAGAACGTCCATGGTAAGTTCTGTCTCGATACTCTTATTTTCTTTCTTCCTTCCATAGGTATAATGACTAGGCTTGCAGTTATGACCTCACCACGGATCGTGGCCTTCACTATAAATCGTCCGTGGTGAGCTCTGTCTCAATACTTTTATGTTCTTTCTTCCTTCCATAGGTATAATGATTTTGGGGTGTCCGTAGGGAGTTAAGTTACAATCATTTATGGTCAAGTTTGGCGTAAAATGGTTCAAAAACCTGCAAAATACAGAAAAGAACCATACCCAAGCATAAAACCAAAACACCAGTTGATAATATAGCATAAAACACATAATTATTCCTAAAAATAACACAAAATGACCTCAAATAGAGTACATTTTAAGGACTTATCAAACTCCCTCATGCTTATCCCCAAGCAATTATGAAACTAAGGTAAAAAATGAATAACCTCCTTAGGAAGACATTAGTAGCAACATCAACAACCAAATCAACTCAAGTTTAGCACATAAGTAATGAAAAGCTTTTATAAGGAGGCAAAAGAAGGAAATTTTCAAAAAAGTAAGAACCATCACATCAAAGTATTAAATTAATCAGTCAAATGAACTTGAACAATTATATCAGCATATTACGATAAGTAGAGCTTAGAAGAACTAATGGAACCTCACTTTAGGGATGAGACACTCATCACTCATGTGTTTAAAATAAAATTCGGTTGTTTCAAATCTCATTCCATAGAACCAAATCAACCATAAGCTTGATAAGCTCTAATTTGCCACCACTATAATGCAAAACACACAAGGCAATCATGAGAACTTTTAAGAGTTGTAACGGGGGGAATGGGTAAGGTAAGGAAGGAACAAACGTTTTGGTATTCGTGGAGCTAAAGCCAAAGACTAAGAGCATGAACCATCATCTCCAAACTAATACATATTTCTCAAAATATCAACAACATCCCCAAGTGATGTCACAAGAAAAAGTGCCTAAAAATATAAAACCAATGCCAAATCCTTTTATTGTATCATTTTTTCCTCTTTTTTCTGTTTTTTTGTTTTTTTTTCTCTAACTTATAAATTTTTTTTACACACCTTTAGTGTGCTTTGTTGTTGTTCTTATTCTTTTTGTAAGAGAGAGATAATGGCAAAGGAAACTATGCACTTTCAGTACTTTTCTTGCAATTTATAAAATATAACCCAATTGACTTAGAAGGGAAAAATAGAACATGAAACCAAACCACAATATCTATAAAAGGTTATTATCCACGAACTACTCCCAATCAACTATGAAAACTCTATAACCTTGACTAAAAGGGTAAGACATATGTGTATGGCCACAGATAATAATATAGTTTCTCATCAATAAACACGGTAAATGCTCAAACGGGTAGCAAGGGATAAATTATTCACATAAGGGTCGTTGTTTGGTCAATGTAGCTCATAAAGTCAAAGAATGCCTCAATCATGTGAGTCAAAGCAAGTTCCAGAGACTTGAAATCTAGGAAGAGTCACACATGAAAGCAAATATGAGGCTAAAATGATGAATTAGTCTATTTAAGCTCAAAATCTCACAGGACAAAGCTCATCTAGCTCATTGAATTTCATATGCCAAATATTCATGCCAAGAATCATTAAGCAATCAACTCATATCTAACAAGATGGTCAAAACATGAAGCATAGTTTGAAAACGGAGAAACAAACATTTTATTCACAAATTGGCGTAACAAAAAGGGTTAAAATTGGCTAAAGGAAAGCCAGTTAGTCTAAGGACTCATAATTGGAGGATTTATAGGCTCTTTTTTTTGGCTTTTATTCTTTTTTTTTAATTTTTTTGTTTAGCATAAAATGCAACTAAAAACTAAAAAGTGTCAAAACAAAACTAAAACATAAAAAAAAAAGTAACCTAGAAAACTAAATGATCAACTAAAAATGTAAACTAAACCTAAATCCATGACCTTTAAAAAGAACACAAATTTTCACACATCCACAACACACATATATACAACCACAAACAACTACAACGACTCCCCCATGGTTGGAGAATGCATTGTCCTTAATGCAAGGAAAAAAAACTCTAAAAGGGAGGGGGATCAGATAGGCGATGGAGAACACCCTTGTCAATAGATTCCCCCAGATAGTAAGGTTTAAGACGCTACCTAATTACCTTAAACGTACTAGTTGTCTCGCTTCAAACTTCCACTACTCCATCAGGGACGACTTTCATAACTTTTAATGGGCTCGACCACCCGAATCTCAGCTTGCCTGGAAATAACCTCAACATAGAATTCAACAACAAGACGGGGTCACCTACCTTAAATCTTTTCTTCAGAATATGCTTGTCATGACAGTGCTTGGTCCTTTCCTTATAAATTCGCGAGTTTTCATAGGCCTCCAGACTTAACTCATCTACCTCATTTAATCGCAGAAGCCTCTTGTCACCAGCCGCCTTAAGATCGAAGTTTAGAGTTTTAACTGCCCAATATGCCTTGTGTTCTAACTCAATCAGAAAATTGCAAGATTTTTCGAAAACTAACCAATCCGGAGTAGTACCGAGGTGCTTTGTAAGCGGTCCGGTAAGTCCAAAGTGCATCATCTAGCTTTTTAGACCAATCCTTTTGGGACTGATCGACCGTTTTTTTTTGAAAATGTTTTTCAACTCTTGATTAGATAACTCAACTTGACCACGGGTTTGTGGATGATAAGACGTAGCAATTTTATGAAAAAACCCATACTTCTTGGGGAGAAACTCAAGTGGTTTGTTGCAAAAATGAGTCCCATTATCACCCAAGAGAGCTCTTGGTGTGCTAAACCTTATAAATATGTTCTTTTTAAGAAACATAATTACCATTTTGGAATCATTAGTAGGAGAGGCAATAGCTTCTACCCACTTGGAAACATAATCAACCACCATGAGGATATAAGGATTATTGTGAGAAGAAGGAAATGGTCTCATAAAGTTAATTCCCCAAACGTCAAAAAGTTTTATCTTAAGGATCCCACTTTGAGGCATCTCATGCATCTTGGAAATGTTCCCGATTCGTTGGCATCAATCGCAAGTCATAGCAAAGTTTCCTGCATCTTTGAAGAGAGTGGGCCAATAGAAACCTACCTAAAGAATCTTAGCAATGGTCTTGTCCGGTCCAAAGTGTCCACCATAGGTTGAAGCATGGCAATGGTGAAGAACACTATAAACCTCATCTTCCGACAAACATCTTTTATAAAGACCGTCTCCTCACAGATTATCAAGAAGAGGTTCCTCCCACACATAATATTTCACATCAGAAAGAAATTTCTTCTTTTGTTGATAAGATAGCCCGGATCGCATTACTCCACACATCTTGAAATTCACCCAATCAACATACTATGGAGTGGCTTGATGAGAAATTTCAAGGACTTGATCATCCGGGAAGGAGTCATCAATAGAAAGCTCCCTTATTGGTGTGGCCTCGGGACCCAAAGAAGATAAGTGATTTGCGACTAAATTTTTATGGCCAGCTTTGTCTCAAATCTCCAGGTCAAATTCTTAGAGAAGAAGCACCCAGTGAATGAGATAGAGCTTAAAGTGAAACTTCTTCAAGAGATGTTTCAATGCGGCATGATCAATAAAAATGATCACCTTGGAATTTATCAAATATGAACGGAATTTCTCGAAGGCAAACATAATAGCTAGGAATTCTTTCTCAGTTGCGGTATAATTCATTTGAGCATCATCCAAAGTTCCGCTTGCATAGTAGATGGCATAAGGCTTATTATCTTTCCTTTGTCCCAAAACTACTCCCACTGTATAGTCACTGGCATTGCACATATCCTCAAAAGGTCTCTCCCATCTGGGGCAAAAATCAAATCCTCCTTTAACCTGTGAAAGCACTTAAACATTTTTCACTAAATTCAAAGGGCACATACTTGACAAGCAAATAGGTGAGAGGTTTAATAGTTTTTGAAAAATCTTTTATGAGCCGTCGGTAGAAACCAACATGTCCATGAAAACTCCTTACACCCTTTATAGAAGAAAGTTGCGGTAATTTCTCAATTACCTGTACCTTTGCCTTGTCAACTTCAATGCCCCTACTTGAAATAATATGGCATAAAGCAACCCCCTCTTGTACCATAAAATGGCACTTTTCCTAATTCAAGACCAAATTCATATCTTCACACATCTACAAGGATTAAGATAAATTATTGAAGAAACGATCAAAACCTGTACCACGTATAGAAAAATCATCCACAAAGACTTCCATTATGTCTTCAATAAAATTGGAAAAAATAGCCAGCATGCATCGTTGAAATCAGGAGGCGTTACATAACTCAAATAGCATTCTCTTATAAGCATATGTACCGTATGGACAAGTAAAGGTAGCCTTTTCTTGGTCACTAGGGTGAATAGGGATTTGAAAGAATCCTAAATAGCCATCTAAGTAACCAAAAAAGAGTGCTTTGCCAGTCTCTCGAGCATTTGGTCAATGAAAGGTAGGGCAAAATGGTGCTTTTCGGGTGGCTTTATTCAATTTCCTATAATCTATGCACTTATGCCAAGTAGTAACAGTCCTAGTAGGTATAAGTTCATTATTTTCATTTCTTACAATCATCATTCACCCCTTTTTAGGGACAACATGGATCAGACTTACCCAGTCACTATCAGAGATAGGGTATTGCCGTCCTTAAGCAGTTTTAAAATTTCTGTCTTTACCACATCGTGTATCTTAGAGTTCAACCTCGTTTGATGCTCAATCAATCATCTTCCATCAAAATAAGATGCATACATACAGAAGGGAGAATTCCTTTAAGGTCATTAAGAGTATTCTTAGCAAAGAATCAACTTGAGATACATTTAAACTTGCATTCACAATAATAGAATATGTAAAATTTGGGCCAAGAAACTTATACCTCAAAGAGCAATGAAGAGGTTTTAGTTCTACCTCGGGGGTACGTTCCTTATCTATAGAGGATGCTTCGTCATGTACTAGCGATTCCATCATGGCAAAGGTTGGGGTACTGGTGGAGACATTTCTAGGAATGGAGCACACATTGCTACTTTTGGGTTTTCATCTCAAGTAATACCATCATTTAATAAACAATACTCAAGTGGATCATGAGCATCATTATTAGAAATAGTCTTTTATACCAATCTATCCACTACATCAATCTAATGACACTTTCCAGAGATAGATAGAAACTTAGAAGTTTCAATCAAGTTGAATTCCACATGTTCATCATCCACATCAAAAGATAACATGCCATTTTTAACATCTACACGACACCCAGTGGTGGCCAAGAATGGCCTCCCAAGTAGAATACAGGTGCATGTTGTTGGGCAAAAATTTAATGAAAATAAATAATATGCACAACATAACTTTCCGATGTATATAAAAAAAAAATATACATCGGTTTATTTTGAGTACGACCCTATTCAAGAGGATAAACCTCCTTAATTACGTCTTTCGTCTCGGAGACCACCTTTTGATTCCGATTCGTTCAATTTTATTATTTTCTTTGTTTGTTTGTTTTATTTTGTATTAATAAGACTTTATATAATTTGGATCGACATGTATATTGTATGCCGAGTCACCCATTATTCGTAACTTAATTGCATCAGATAGTAGTTGTATAGGCACCTTCTAGGAAGGGTACTACACGTACACATTCTTCATGTGCAGGTTAGGACACGGGCGATTTAATTTAATTTGGAATTTGGGCTGCACTCACTTATTTATCGTGAGCTGCCTACGTACCTCTTTTATAGAGGATCAAACTAGTCGTAGCTCTTTAATGTTATTTGATTTATTTTGGTTATGTTATAACCATAATTTAATTTTGAGTTTTGACTTTGGACTTTATTATATGTGGACTAATATATTACCCACAATTTTGATTTAGTTTTATCGTTTGATTTTTTTTTCTGAACTTTTAGTGGCTAATTTATTATTATTATTATTATTATTATTATTATTATTATTATTAGTTTTAGCCGTTTGCAACGATTTCCTTATTTTCCGACTCACCCCCTTTCTTTTAGGTCAGTCCTGTTAGCGGGATCAAATCGACGTAGTTCTTGTACCGAATTTTATTTAGGCTTATGTCTCGGAAAGAGGAGAATTTGGTAGGCTTGGTTGTACGGTCCATTTTGCCGTACTTATTATTTTTTTAACAAAGCTTCGACTTTTTGAAAAACTTTTCACTTAATTTGTTTTGGTTACGTAATGTGGAACGAAAAGTTACAGAGCTGTAACTTTAACCTTTTAAAGAGGGGGTAAATAAAAAAAGCTTATTTTGGTCCATTTCATGGACTTGAAAATTTGAGGGGGGTCGGTTTGAGCCCGTTTGAGGACTTTGATTTAGACTGAACTCGACAAAATTTTATATCGAGCTTCCTACGTATCCTTAGTGGAATCAAGTCATCGTAGTTCTAACCAATATTGGACTTAGCCATATATTTTATTTTCCCTTTCACAAATTTTGTTCAAGTAGACGTATGAACATTATTTACATCGATTGAGGAATTATGGTTACAAACTTTGTTGACTTGTTTAAATTTGAAGATGCTTTGATTTCATTACAAAGTACGCAGACTCAGTACAAAACCTTCCTATCAAATATTTATCTTTTCCTTTATTGTATTTTTTTTTTGGTCATTATCACTTGATTTTGTAGGCTAATGACATACTTTTTTTTTGTTTTTGTTTTTTTACAAAGTTGATTTGTGAGAAACCAAGATACAACAAATACCAAAATCACCCCCTTTTCATCCTCTTTTTTTTTCTTTTCGGTGGGACTCTTGATTATCATTCATAACAACTTTATATCTATATATATATATATATATATATATATATATATAAAGATATATATATATATATATATACAAATAAAAATATATGAAAGAGTCCATCACCCATAGGAGATATTTTAGGTTAAGCAACCTAGTTGACGTGAACTTGTAAAGAGCTATAAAAGCGACTGATTCATCGTCCACTTTTCTACCCCCCTAAAATCAATTATACTCTCACCAGAGCAAACTATAGTAGTACATTTGTTCGATTCAACTTGAGTATTACCGAGCCTGACTTCTTCATTCCATTTATTAAAGGTTCGTCCATGGTGTTCTCTTTGTCATGTTTATAAACATACAAAATCCTTTTCCCCGTTTTCGTTTTGATGAACTCGAGGAACAACTCAAGCTCCGCAAGAATCTATATTTCTTGAGATCACGAGGACTCCAGATCCGCAAGGATCAACATCCTACAAACTCATAAGAGTTGGAGATGAACGGGTCGAGAGAGATTTTTTTTTAAGACGCTAAAAAGAAAACGAGGGATATGATTTTGTGAAAATTTCGAATCCTGAAGATCCAAAATTTTATCTCTGAACGGGACGAATTCACTGAAGGAATGAAATTAGGATGAGAGATGTGGAGTTTCTCCAATGAAATCTCCATTTTGACACCCTCTTCTGATCATAGGAATAAATTTGATGGAGATGGGGACCAAAATGACTGCTTATGGGAGCTTTGCACTTACCATTTTTTTTTTAATTTTTTTTTTGGGACTTAAGCAAGCCTCAGGACCGGATCGAAGGAAATTATTTTCATTTTTGTTTATGAACTCGATTCGGTTTGGAAATTTTTATTTATTTATTTATTTTTTTAAGGTTTGGCCACCAAAACAAAAAGAAAAGAAAAAAGGAAAGGTGAGTGAATGAAAAGTCTAAAGTAGGATCACCATCTTCATTCATGATTTCATTATCACATCTTTTTCAATTCAATGCCTAACACTTAGATTAGCAACATTTTGATGTTGGTAACTTCCGTCCAACCTACAGAAGGCAGAGACTTGAACCTAAACTACATCATTTTCTTTTTGCTTAATTTTGTTAATGGACATAGAACATTCAGGGTTAATATGAATTTGGATCCTCTCGAATATGATTTCTTTTGGGTCCTCTCGAACCGAGTTCTCCAAAGATTTTTTTTATGGGTCCTTTCAAACCCAAGATCCTTACGAATCCGAATTTATGAGTCCTTGAAGACCTGGGATCCTTGCAAATCCGAATTTGAGAGTCCTTTCAAATTTAAAACTTGAGAGTTTCCTATTTTGCTTAATCCTTTCAAATCCGTAATAGAGGATACATTTGCTTTGGTTGCCAGTCCGCTTTCGGGTGTGACAGTGACTGAAGCTCTTGTAGATGGCCATGGAAGACACAACATCCAAATGAGAGGCGTAGGGAAGAACTGAATTAACTTGACTGCATTTTTTTTATTACCTTCAAATATTCAGAAAATTGGTATACTAGAGAATGAATGCTTCGTTGTTGATCGAATTCTTCTTCTCCTCTTTTTCACAAGATGGAGCTTGGATCTTTGCCTCTGATTTTTGATGCTTCCTTTACACTCTGTTTTTTTTCTTTTTGTCCCCTGTTTTTCTTGCTTCTCTGTATGTTGCTTCTGCTTCTCTCACTTTCTTTTGTTTTTTTTAATCTCTCTGCCCCCCTTTCACCGTGACCCCTCTCTTTTTTTATAATACAGTGAGCAGTTTTTTTTTTAGTGCCCACATTGCAGTTAATAGAGGAGCGAAGTTAGTGGGGGAGTGGAATAGTCAATGTGAAAGTAACTGCCTAATTAATGCTCCTTGAATTGATTCTAGTGATCCACCCAATAATCCCAATTTTTTATTGTCATCATTTTTCTCATCATGGGATTCACGTACAAGGTTTGGGGGGTTATATGATGTTAGGATTTTTTTATTTTTTTTTGACTTGGTGGCTTCTTTAATTGAATTTATAAGGGTCCACATTTTATAAGCCCTGAACAGAAATTTTGAGCTTTTTTTTAATGATAGGATCGTATTGATTTTATGAGGGTCAATTTTGACACATTTAAATTTATCAAAATTTGACGTTCAACACATGTATCATCTTCCATTTCAAGGATTCAAAATCTACAGGCACATATAAGTATCCTACTTTAATGGGGACATCTTCTAAAATATCTATAGGCTACCTTGCCGAACGGTCCGCTAATTGTAAAGAGATTGTGGTGGCTCTCATTTCTCCTAGGTCCAACTTCTTGTAAAGAGAGAGGGACATTAAACTTACACTAGACCCTAAATCACATAAGGCACGATCTACAGACTGATTCCCCTTCAGACAAGGGACAATAAAACTACCGGGATCCTTAAACTTAGCAGGGAGCTTATTTTGAATTGTGGCACTATATTCTTCAGTCAATACCGCATTTTGTGCTCTTCTAGCTTTCTTTTATTAGACAAAATCTCCTTCAAAAATTTAGCATAGGATGACATTTATAACAAGGCATTAGTGAATGGAATGTTAATATATAGTTTAGCCTTAGCTATTCATTGGGGGACTGGTAAAGGTGGTACATAGGGTTTTGGGGAGATTTTCTTAGGGCCATCAGGAATCTTATTAGAGGTATCATCACCTATATCCTCATTAGAAGAAGTAGGTACTTCTTTCTCCATGACTTCATCCTTTCGATAATGTGAATGTTCATTTTGGCGAACCCCCTTAGGTCTCTCGAGTTGCTTACCCCTTGTTAAAATCATGGCATTATATTGTTCCCCAAAGCCAAGTTCATTCTCACTAGGAAATTTACCTAAAGTTGTAGATGAAGATGTAGCTTATTGAGTTATTTGAGCTTCCAACATCTTATTGTGAGAAGTAAGCACATTAACGTTAGATGCCAATTGCTTAATATACTTATCTTGCTTTTGTTGTCCCAAAAACATATTCTCCATCATAGACTCTAAGTTAGATTTTTGAGGTGATTATCGAGGATAGGATGATCTTTGAAATACAAGGGATGGTCTAAAATTCGTTTGGGGCACGAGTGGGGCATTAGACTTATAACAGAAATTGGGGTGATTTCTCCAACTAGGATTATATGTGCTAGAGAAATGGTCATTTGTTGGTTTAGGGTGATAGTTACTCCCATAGTTGACTTGATCACTTGCATCTTGGGCAAAATGACTACCCACTTGACAATGCACAACCAAATGATCAACTGACCCACATATATCACATGATGGGGAAGGGGTACTTGGCTAACACAATTAATATTCAAGTGCTCTAATTGTTGAGACATAGCATTGACTTTAAAAGAAAGCATAGAAATAACATCTAATTCCAGCATACCTCTAACCCGCTTGGGTTAGGCTCTCTCAGACGACCATTGGAAATTGTTAAGGGCCATCTCTTCTAGAAGCTTGTATGCTTCGTCTTTAGTTTTGTTCATAAGAGTACCTCTTACTGTCGCATCAATGGTAGACCTCAATGGCTTAGTGACTCCATTACAGAATGTTTGTACAACCATCCATCTTTGAAGACCATGATGAGGGCATAAAAGGTCCTTGAATCACTCCCATGCTTCACAAAGCTTCTTATCTTCCTTTTGAGAGAAAATACTGGTTTGATTTTGCAGTCTTGCCATCTAACTCGGAGAAAAGAACTTGGTAAGAAAGACCTTTGTGAGCTCATCCCATGTCGATATGCATCACGGAGGCAACGAGTGAAGCCACGCTCTCACCTTATCCCTAAGTGAAAAGGAAAACAGGCGCAAGAGGATGGCATCGGTAGAAACTTTGTTGAGCTTTAACATGTCACACACCTCTAAAAAGATTGAGAGTTGTAAGTTTGGATCTTCTAACGGGGTGCGTCTGAGCTGGGATTACTGTTCCATAGATATAGGGGCTGGTTTGAGCTCAAAACTGTTTGCTTCTGTGGTTGACTGAGTAATGCTCGAGGAAACGCTTTGGACTCTTGGGGTAACAAAATCCCAGAGTGTCCTTCTTGGGTCATCTCCTATTCCTGCCATTGATGAAGAAACTACTTGAGCCTTCAGTCTTTACTCTTCTACCCTTAATTTCTTCCTCCTAAAGTGAAAAGTGCTTTCAATTTTTTAATCGAATTCAAACGAAAAGGGACTTCACATGTAAAGGAGAAATTTGCAAAATTAGGAACAAAACTACCAATGCAAAAAAAAAAATATAAAGAAAAAAAGAAAAATAATGACAAAATGCTTATTCAATTTCTAAGGGCTAACTCAATATCCACAAATTTGGTGCCCGACAATGGCGCCAAAAACTTGATCTATCCTTGTGAGCACACGGGTGTTGTGGTTTAGTAAAGATATCGTTCCCACGAAGACTAATCATAATATATTGAGTTTTGTCCTATAAAATTACTAAACAAGCAACTTTCAATAGAGGGTTTGAACGACGCTATAACGTAATTGGAAAATTCAATCAATTTAAACCATCTACGGATTTGTTTTACCTTGTAAAGATGTGGATCAATGAAATATATGATGTACTTGATCTATAATGGGAGATTAAAAGGGGTTCAATTGCATTTAGAATTCAATATTCTTTGAAAAGATATTACATTGCCTAAACTAACCAATTATCATTCTTTCAAAAGTCCTTATTTAGTCTAAGTTATGAATTTTTGATGGCTAAAGGTCCTCTTAACAAGCGAGTCTCCCTCAATTATTGCTAGGTCAAGTCCGATCTTGTCGATCAAATAGCAAGTTTCACATTTCAGTGCTTCACTTAACTATTTAGAATTAGCAAATGAATTTGGCCAAAATTCAATCACAACAATTTCACACACAAGATAGAATTCAACCAATCCCAGTCAAGAACAAGTACAACTAAATAAAGATGAGAGATTCCAACATCAATACTTGGCTAACAATCCCTAGATCAAGAAAACTACTCACACATGTTTAAATTAATAATACTGAATAGACTTTGAGCGGAGAAAACTTAGCACAATTGGAGATCCTCCAAGGGTTTCCTAACTTTGCAAGGGCTATAAAATAGTAAGCATTTCTTCAACACTTACACTCAAAACTACTAGAAATCTAAACTAAACTTACAAAAATGGAAAAGAATGGAAAAACTAGAGAGTAAGAGTTCTATTTTCTGCTCTGGCTCTCCCAATCTGCTGCGAAATAACATTATTTAAAGAAGAACTCGATCAACCTCATCCACATGATGAAGGAAAATGATGAGGCTAGTAGTTGTGGCCTCACCAAAGACCGTGGCCTTCACACGGACCGTTCGTGGAGGGCTTTATCTCGATACTCTTATGTTCTTTCTTCATTCCACAAGCATAGTGACTTGGGGGTTTTCGTGGGGAGTCCAGCTACACTCATTTATGGTCAAATTTGGGGTGAAATGGTCTAAAAACCTGTAAAACATAGAAAAGAACTATAAACGAGCGTAAAATTGAAAAAGGAGTGCATAATATAGTACAAAACACAATTCTCCCTAAAAATGGCACAAAATGAGCACAAAATAGAGTGCACTTTAAAGACTTATCACATACTAGTGTACTCATTATTATTATTCAATTCTTGACTTTAAATTTGTCAGGAAGGTTATGTTAGACAATGACTGACATAGTTCATATAGATCCAAGGGCGTGACATGATTAAGTTATGTTGTACTATACCCTATGTGATGAATTTCATGTATTACATGGTAATTTTCATGGGAAGCCTTAGACTTGAGCTTTTTTTGGCTGCTATGTTTGTTACATTGTTGTTTTGTTATATTAAGGTTGTCCCGCATGGACATTCCAGTTATAGGCTTTTTGGTTGCGGTATTGTCATACTACCATCCCTTGATCTTAGGAATCACATTTGCGCATCTACGTACTTCTTATGAACTTCGCAAGAGGAATGATAATGCACTGGTGTATTCATAGTCATATCGGATTCTATGCTGACAATCGAGTTATGAGGTATGAGTGCTGATGTGATTGTTAGAAATATATGTTGTGATGTAGCTTAGTTTCATTGGGGGTGTATACCTTTGACATTCTAATAGGATTGGAAAGGGCCTAGAGTCATGTCTATGTGCATATAAATTACTTGCATGTTTCCATGATTCAAAGATAATCAATCCTAAATTGATACCCTAAGGTAAAACATTATGTTAACGAAGATATAATTGCATTATTTGGGCATGAGCATGGTATCAGACCTATCAGCACCAAGGAAACACTTCCCTACCTCCCTTAGTCAATTGAGGCGCCAGAAATGTAATGTAGTTCTCCTTAGCTTCATCACCTATGGGCATGCATTTTTATTATACCATTTTCTCAAGTTGTTTCTATCCTTGTCGATTGATAACTCTGTACATACTGACCACTCATAAGTTACTTGCACATATCTACCACACTGGTTCTTGTCACTTACTGTTAGTGATCTTCAGGATGCTAAATGGATGATCTTACACGATGTTGTTATGATTTTGAATGTCATTTTTAGTTTCATTGTTATTGATGTAATGATATGAGATGGCATGCCCCATTGCTTAGCTGTTATATAGAAGTTTGGTTTATTGGCTTGACTCTCTCACGATTCAATTCCTTTATGCTTTAAAATGCACATTACTTAGTTAGCTATCCTAATATGATCATGGTTGCTTTGCTTGAAAAGGTCATGCATCAAAAGCCTTTAGATGCTAGCCCATATCAATGTTCGTTTAAAATAAGTTTAACATGGTTATCCGTGCTTAGTCAATTGCCCCTCTTCTATGCTATTTGTCCTCGAAACTTTAACAGAGTGAGTAGATGCTTGAAGAGGATTGGCGAGGAGGAGACCGGATACCATAAACTTCTTTTTCCCATTTGAACAATATAATTATGTGTGAAGTACGTAAGATTTTGGATTCTATTGTGAATTGTGTAAATTGTGCTATGTGTATGTTCATCTTGTGTATAACTGAACTATGGGCTTTTAGAATTTCGAGAACGAAATTCTTTTAAGAGAGGAAGAATCTAACAGCCAAGGAATTTAGGTTATATTTAATTATCAAAAGTATCAATTATATTGGTTGTACTTTATATGTATTAGTTGTATTAGACTAATTTTTTATGCCCTAGTCGAGTTTATTAATTTATAAGGATTACTTTTTAGAACATTTCAATTAAGTTTTTAATTTCGTGAAATTCGCGAGTTTATTAAAATTTGACTGAGGAGTTCACGCAACATTAGCTAGGTGGTCATGGTCCGTCTAGCCCAAATTCGCCTTATGTTTAATTAGTCACACCCAAACAAAAAAAATAAAAAATAAAAAGGGGGCTAAATGCCCCTGCCTTTTACGAAAGTTAGAAGCAAAATGGGGGAGAGGGCTTCTCCTTCTCAGGTCCATGTGATCCCCCCGAGGCTGAAGAGAGAGAGAGGGAGCGAAAGAGAGAGATAGAGGAGTATCATCAGTGGTTGAACCTAGCTATCGTAGTGGCAAGGCAGGAGCAAGGAGGCCTGGATGTGGTGCTCCGACAGAGAGAAAAGGGTGCCCTGCCCTATTCTTTGTTCTTTTGCCCTAGCAGACATGCACAGATAGAGGGAGTGGTCGCGAGGGTGGCCCCGGTGGCCATTTTACGGTTCGCTGGTGGTGGTTTAGTTGTAGAAGAGCGATCAACGAGTGGGGGAGCACATGAGCGAATTAAACATATATCGAGGCAACCGACCCAAGCCAAACCCTTAAAATGGGACCATTAAGCTGGGAATCAAGGTGGATGTTTCTTGATTCCTTAACCTACTAATAATTTTGCAAGGTTTTACCATTTCATTTATTGAGTCGAATTGGTTATGGTTAGGTCATTGAGTTGAGTCGATTATTGAATGAGTTGAATGAGTTAGTTCGATTATTGATTACGTTGATTAGATTTTGAATCATTGAATGAGTTGGTTAGATTATGGGGAGGAATTTGAATATGTGAGAGTGAGGCATGTGTAGTTACTTGGAATGATTTAGAGATGAAGTGCGTGATTTTTAGGGACTTTTGTGGATGGTGCTGTGAGGAGGATCCTTGGGTATGAGGGTTGAATTAATTGTTACTATAAAGTGCTAATTGTTGTGTTAATGTCATTGATTCCATCAAGTATGGTCTAATTGTGGCAATGTTGTAATATTAAGGTTAGGTTGATATGTTGTTATTTTGATGTGTATTATTTGTCTATTTCGCCTAAAATTTAAGCTGGGAATGAGGAAATCAACAGAATGGTTCAGCGGGATGGTTTAGTAAAGAATCGAGTTCACGAACTAGGCAACTACTTGCCTTAGTGCAGTTTAATCATTATCGAACCTGAATTGAATTGAACCTGGACTAAAACTGACATGGATCTATATTGAAATCAGTTTGACCTTAAACTTTAGCATGTTTAGTTTATAAAGGCACTGTTTAGTTGATGGTTGGTTGCTCATATGCTAAAACATTGCCTTTTTAGTAACTAATAGTGTCAAGTAAGTATTGCAAGCGTGTTTCAGAGGCTTCATTTCTTGCAAACTAGAATGAATTTAGCAATTGAACTGCTAATTTCCTTTAGGTGAACTGATTGCGAGTAAGTTACAAAATAGTAGCTTCTAAAAATGAGTTTTAATATTCTCTCTTCTTAAAAGTGAATGGTTACTTAGTTGGTAGCCCGCTTTCAAGCTACCTTGCCAAAATGAGTGGCTATATGCCTTTCATAAGTTGACTTGATTTTATTAGGGCACGTTAGCCTTCTTGAAAATGAAAATGTAATTGTTATAATACAATGAGAATTTTGATGCAAAATATGTTGAAAGTGAGATGAATCTGAAACATTTTGTGCTAAAAGGGTAGTGCTAATGAATTCCTAGGGAGCAGACCAAAAGTGAGAACCCTAGAGGACCCTGGTGAGGGTAAAATGTAAGTTTAGGGAGCATGCTCAGTAAACAGGAACCCTAATTCCCAGGGAGCAGAACCAGAAGGGGGAGCCTTAGAGAACCTTGATGAAGGTAGAACACAATTTTAGGGAGCAAACCTGGTATGCGGGAACCATAATTCCTAGCGAGCAGACCCAGAAGTGGAAACCCTAAAAGATCTTGACGAGGATAAATGCTTACTGAATATGACAGACCTTTCAGATATCATGAGTCATGAGTTATGAAACTCACTTGAACAGAGAAAGCTAATGTGTGAATCTGATGCCCAGAAAACTATTTCTTGTTTATCATTAGTTGATAATTCATTGTTTGAAGATTATGGTAGCATAATTGTTTGTAAATGTACAATGCATCTTTTATTAAGGTCTATGTGGAGATTCATTGACTTCCCTGTAAAGGGATTGCTTTGTGTATAAATGTTTAATGCGGTCTAAGCAAAAGTCCTTGCCTGGGTGCGAATTTATTCCATTTTCTTATGAAAAGAACTCCAGTTTATAACTGTAACTGAAATCTAGTGTGCTATGTGTTTATAGGAGAACCATATAACCTATTACCCTTGATGCCTACTTTTAACATGTGTCATCTTCATATTAAGACATGTAGGTCCATTAGAAAATTTGAAGTAAGTGTATCGAGTGGCTATTGCTGCTCAGGCATGGGGGTTGTAGGCTAGTCAGCTAAAGCTTTTGCGTGTTGAACTAAAGAGGGAAGGAGCTGCCAATAAATGTTGGAGGTTATTAGGATATTATTAGAAATGGATGAAGTTGTTTTATTTAATATGCGATATTAAATATCAATTTGTGAGTGGTTGCCACTTAAAAGTATTACATGCAACTGTTTTATTTTCTCAAGGTTAAGAATCACTCACGGAGCATGTGGTAGCTCATCCACTCTCTATTTCCCTTTTTCCCAGGTTCTTGATATGATAGATAGAAGTCGATTCACGGAACTGAGTTGAAACCCTCCTGTTTCTTTGCAAAAGGAGTTATCTTATACATATGTACATACATATACATATACATATACATACATACATACATACATACATACGTACGTACATACTTACATACATACATACATACATAGATTTATGAATCAAATTATGTAAAGTGATGTATTTTTAAGTTCTTGAGCATATATAAGTTTTATTATAATTCATGTATTGCGTATGGAATAGCAGTCACTCTAAATGGCCGTGTGGGCCAACCATCTAAACAGTTGGTCGTTTGGTTTAGTTGGAGTTAATTATTTTGGGGAAGAAAAACCCAACACTATGGATGTGTGACCCGTCGAGTTGTATCTTGTATTACTTTTGTTTTATTTAACTTTATACTTGGTGTACTCAGGGCATGTCGCCTTTAGAGTTGTGGTCTCCAACTTATAGTTATCGAGCTTATTTGGATATATCTTTTACATTTTGTTATTGCAGGAACATAATGTACAACTTTAAGCCCACGTTGTGGTAAGTTTTTAGGTGGAATTTTGTCCATTTCACTGCCAATTTTAAAAGTCTGTAAGGCCCCTAACCCTGGGGGATATGGGTGTTACAAAGTTATTAATCAACAATGCATGTGTTATTGATCATAAAGAAAACACTTCAAAATATGTACTTCACTAAATTTCTCACCAAGAATCTTCTACTTTCAACAGTACATATCATTACATAAATATTCTTTTACTTCTACATAGCATTTTTTTAGCGAGAAAATGTTGGAAATAGAAGCCTCAGGCAAAGATACCTAGAGTTTCAAGAACTAATGGACAATGAATTAAAGACATGTCCTTGGATAAAGATCCAACAAGTTGACTTGTTAAGTTCTTAGTTTGTGAATGTTGCTAATGTAGTGAGCTTCTTAAAAGGTACTTGTTGTTAACGTCCATATCTGATAATGTATATCTATTTTTTTCACTTCCTATAAAAAAAATCATTAGTTTTGTCCCCCTACACACCACATAAGGCAGTTCTTATTACTCTACTTTAACCTAGGAGAGAACTTGACAATATTGATGATCACAAAGTTAATGTTCGAAACATGGTGAGCCTTAGAAACATACGCTTGAAAAACACTTCTATTTATCGTTCTCCTGATCTAATTATATTTTAACAACATATAATTTTCAATTTTTGCGTAGGCAAAATTACTTGGTCGATACTTGGAGACCAAAGGTCATCTAAAACATAGAATTATCAAAGAGTCTAAAGGTTGTTCGCATGGCAATGACGTGGAGGACAAAGACAAATGTCACGAGTTGCAAAACACTTTGTGTGAGGCATACATAGAGCTATTTTTGGGAAAGGATAAAAGTGGTGGTCCGGCTTGAAACCAAATGATGTAAGTAGATTGTCATTTTTTTTTGGCATGAATAAAAAGTGATCATTTAAGAATTCATCTTTTAATATTTTTGTGGTTAGGATCCAAAGCTCAATGTCTTGAAGGGGCACTACTATCATGACATAGTCAATTAAGAGCACAATAGGGCAAGACTTACAGCCAACAGAATAACTAAAGATTTCAAGGAGACGGGGATAATTTCCCTAATCTAAAGGCTCCTAAGAAGGTTTAGATTTTTACTTTCCTCATTTTTTTTGTTGTTGCTATATTGCAACAAGGAGTAATCACTTAATGCTATGTAAAGTATAAGTCTCTTTTGTAGATTATATGACTTTTTGTCACATTTTAAGTTTATTCAAATCTAACATTACACTCAATTTTGGAAGATATAAGCATGATCACCCAACGTAGTTCTAGTGGTACCTGAAACCACATCTATTGATCACTAAATAAAACGATAGGTAAAAATATATAGTTTGATTCTTGATGATGTAAAGCAAAAAAAAAAAAAACAGAATAAGGCCAACTAACTAAGTTTATAAGGGAAGACATATTTCTAATGATCACTCATAATGCATATGTTGATCACTAATAAAGTTTATAAGTATCTACTGAATATTTGGAGTTGTTACCATAATTCGATACCATGATCACCAAAACTAATAGTAATATTACTATGACAACGTCTATTGATTCACTAACCAAGACACAAATATCACTAATAGTAATTCAGGATATGTTGATCACCATAAATACATCTAGTGATCACTAAACATAGTTTTAATGATCATCAAAACTGTAACTATTGATCACCAATTGATATCATTTATAGAAACGTATATTATAACATTTTTATGAGAATAAACCTCAAATTCAACATAAGAAAGCTCATCCAACCACATTTTAGGATATGTTTCATGAGAAACAAACATATTTATGTTTGTCACCGTAAACAGATCTAGTGAACAGCAAACATAGTTCTAATGATCACCCAAAGTATATCTGTTAATCACTAACTACATGTATAAGTGAGGATATATATCATGACTTATACATACATTCCCAAGGGTCACCATAATTCCATCAATTGATGACCAAAAGCATTACTAATGATCACTAGAAGAACATCTATTGATCACTAAGATATTGATATCACTCACTATAATGGATGATACATTGATCACCATAAATAGGTCTATTAATCATGAATCATAGTTCTATTGATTTCCAAAACTGCAATTGTTGATCATCACTTGATATCGTCCATAAAAACATATATTATGATTTTTGATGAGAATAAGCCCCAAATGCAACAAAGTAAAATGTCATCCAACTATACCTTAGGATACGTTTCATGAAAAACCAACATATTTATGTTGATCCCCAAAAATAGATCTAGTGATCACTACACATATTTCTAGTGATCACATAAAAACTATAGATATCGATCACCAATTGGTATCATTTATAAATACATATATTATGATCTTTGATGAGAATAAACCATAGGGTTATTACCATCGCACCTCTGATTGCTTGAGTCATACCTCCTGCACAGCTTTGGTGTCACCTCACACCTCTAATTATTTGAATGTTGACTGCTTGTAGCCAGATTAGTTACATATTGTCCCTTGCTGCTCAAGGTTTGAAAAACTCTTAGCCCTCATCTATTATTCATGTTAATTTATGTTATTTTAAGTAATTAGGTCTTGTATTTGCTAAATTAGTTTAACAATCGATTTTCAACTTCTCAATATCTCCTTAAAACTTTTTATGTGGGTATGTTGGAAACAGACTCTCTACGCGTAGTCATGTGCATAGAGATAAGGTTTCCTACATTTGGACTCCCCAGACATCGCAAAAGTGGGACCCGCACTAGGAGGAGTTGTTGTTATTGTTGTAACCACTAATACAACAAAATAAAGCTCATCCAAATATAGTTTAGGATATGTTTCATGAAGAATGTAACGCCCCCAATAGCTAATATCTGATTAATCTAACATAACCACTTATTATTATAATTTAGCAACGGAAGACTTCTAATTTGATTGGAGGCATTACCGTCGTTCCATGATGGAACACGGCTGCTTGATTTAGTGAACATTATGGGGGCTCAAAAAGAAGGCCCCCAACCCTTTTGTCAGGAGTTTTACTATTTTGTTCTTAAATCCTGGGGCAAAACGGACAGAGTTTCCCCTAAAACTTGATCATTTTCCCAGGCTTACAGCCTTACAATAAATCCCCTGCACTGAAAAACAATAAAAACTAACTCAACGGCCACCCGCCGGAGTTCACAGCTCTACGGGCTACCCGCCCGGAGCACTATAACCAATGCAGTTTAATGATAACCAAATAAAAGGCGACAAATATAATACAGACCTGACAACTTAGATGGTGGCTCATATGGCCATACAGAGCGACGCTAAATGATATGCAACTAAGCACACAAGAACTCAATTTACAATCACACACCACAAAACACATTGCAATTCACGTACGAGTCCATCATTTCACTTCTAGGCAGCAGTGACTCCCCTTCGGCTTCTTTCAGAAACCTGGAGGCACAATGATAGATGGGATGAGCGATAATCGCACAGTGGATAGCCCCCTCCCCTAAAAGATGCAATAATAACTTACAACCGTTGTTCGTAATTCCTTTTCTTTGAAGAATTCACCTATCGCATAGTGGGTTCCAATCACAAAGCAAGAGAAATAGCATTTGTACCAAAAGCCACTCGTATGAACTCGTAAACTTAAATAAACAATATCATATGTTAATGTAAGTAGTGGACATGATCTATGAATACCATTATCTTCTCATAGATTTTTGGATCTATAACGTCATATTCTAAACAAGATATAAACAATTAATCACCTTTTCAGGTTTTCAATAACCTTCTTCAGTGACAAGTAGTATGAGCAATAAAATGAATATATTGACATTTGAACTTTACATGCTTGTTTATTCAATTGACCATGTGTCTCGTAACTTTACTGCATATTAACTGAGCTATGAAACATGTAACTTCAACATATGCCTACTGGCAACATGATGTAACATTGAACTTTGAATCCTCTCTTTACTGGCAGAGAAATGAAATACTGATTCTTGCATCTTCTGCCTACTGGCAGAGAAATGAAATACTGAACTCTGACTCTGCCTTCTAGCTGAAAAGTGAAATACTGGTTTTTGCATCCTCTGCCTACTGACAGAGAAATGAAATATTGATTTTTGAATCCTCTGCCAAATAATGAGCTTGAAACATATTAGTTGAAGTTACATGAAATATTAGTTGGTATCAGAGCCAGGTCTCGGGTCGGTGGGCCCCTTATCTTGTCCGACGAGGGCGTCAGGGTCCCCAAGGGGAGAGGAGTCTCCCACATCGGCAGGTGAGGGGAACGAAGGCCTCTTTATAAGGTGCTGGATACCTCACCCTGTGTAACAGCCAGCGGGACCTCCGACATCGGCAGGTGAGGGGAACGAAGGCCTCTTTATAAGGGGCTGGATACCTCACCCTGGTTGACGCGTTTTAAAGCCGTGAGGCCGGTGTGCCAAAGCGGACAATATCAGCCAGCGGGGTCCCGGACTGTTATACCCTGGTTGACGCGTTTTAAAGCCGTGAGGCCGGTATGCCAAAGCGGACAATATCAGCCAGCGGGGTCCCGGACTGTTACAAAGAACAAATATCTTTATATTAATCACCATAAAAAGATCTACTGATTACCAAGCATAATTATAATGATCACCAAAGCTACAACTATTGATAATTAACTCACTTTATAAGTGAGGACATATATTATGATTTACAAATACATTCCTAGGGGTCACTATAATTCCATCAATTGATCACTAGAAGCAACAATAATGATTACTAAAACATCACTGGTTGATAACTAACTAAGGCACACCTTTTGATCACTAACACCCTAATCTTTGGCACAATTTTTTCTTCGTCAGAAGACATTTAGGGGGTTGTCCAATAGCTATAGCCACTTCTAACCATCAGCACACAATAAGAAGAATGGGGCTGAGGATGCTAATTTGCAAACAATTTAAAAAATGCATAAAATGTCCAAAAATAACCAACACATAAATCACATAATCGAATTTAAAAAAAAAAACTCTAAAGGCATAAATACCTCTAGGATAGTGCACAAGCATCTCTTCTATAAACAATTTCTGATGCCATGAGAAGCTACCTGATTGTAAGAGTGGCACGTCATATATATGCTCGCTGCAAACGGTCCTCTGAACCTTTGTGCTCATCCTCTTTCCCATTCCTTTAGTTACAGACATTGAAGGTATACGTATCTCAATGTGTTGTGGGATATCACATCAAAAGTAGGTATGTAGATCCGTTGCTGCGGTACTTGCTGGCTCACCACCCCTACCATGAATTTCACATTCAACTGAAACCATGGAACACAACAAACCAATAACTTTGTAGGGTCTTGCCCCAGCCAGATTGATACACTTATGAAATTGAGACCATGTGCTAGATGTTTGCTTATTTTGCACAATTATTTCTCCATAAACATATGCCAAAACACTCTCAAACTCATATATAAGTGCTTTGCTGGCTTTTTTGTCCATATATTAATGACATATGATGGAGAAATTTCTTTTAGCGAATTAGATGTGCAAATCAGCAGCATATAAGCAAATGGAATTCCGTTCCAGTCTAGAAATGACATAAGCACTGGCATTCCGAAGCTTCCTCTTTAAGCACTACATAGCGGATCCTCGTTTTGTCTTTAAACTTATGCTTAATCTTGTAAGGACGATCACCCTCTACACTGGTAATACCTTGCACATGACTATACATCTGACCAATGTATAATTGTCTATGGAACACATAAGAGGTAATATGAGTCTAGATGTTCCCAGTGTGTTTCTCTATCTCCTAGGACTTCTTTAGTTCCGGAATAAAGGTGAAAGATGCATTTTCGGTTTTTGTCTCATCATGTGTCTTGAATCAATGGCGTGCACAAACAAAACCCAATAGTCCACTATACTAAGATTAAGACAAGTTAGGGGACTAAACATAGAATTTTGACTCTCTAAACCCGACATCAACCTCAAATGCCACCCAAGAAGTCTTCTTTAAAGTAAGCATGCACCAAAGGTCTCGAATGTCATATATTTGGTGCAATAACTTGTTATAAATTAGATTAAATTCCTCTAGCATCTCTATCCAATAGTCCTTAAACTCATCGACAGAGTGCGATGCCCAAACACAACCCTTGATACCCTCCATAAAATCCTTATGGTTATTTAGTATGCGCTCCACTTTCTTAGAAGCTTTCTCATGATGTGCCATATGCAAAATTGATGGATCAATGTATCAAAAAGCTTTGCTATTACTTATTTGATAGTTAGATGTTGATCCATGATTATAGTTTTCAGCCTATGGCTTCATAGTATTTAGAAGTTTATTAAATAGCAAGAGAGACGACTACACCTCCCTATCTCTCAACAGACCAGACCCCAAGCAAATTTCCTACCAATGATCATTTTACCTTGTAAAAGAGGCAATGAACATTTAATACCTATTAGTTATATAGGTTGTGTGGAACAAAAGCATGTCACCGAACAAGGTGTAGCTTCTTTAGCCCACAGAGTCTGACTGAAAATTACATTCTTTAATATGTTCTCTTCATCAACCTGATCGTCAAAGAAGCATTCAGGGTTGACTTCCTTTTTCTTCTTCTGTAAGTCTATGAACATGTGCACTTCTATGTCTTTTATAAGATCTTTCAAGTCTCTATGATAAATTTAATAAATCATTCTGCATGCAGCCAATGTTTTCGTAGTTGCCAAGTTGTTCATTCAGGAGGTAGCAAACCATTGATGATCCTATGCTAGCTCGAGTGTACTTGCAAATCATGTCATTATGGATAGCGACGACATTTCTATGAGAAGTGAGGAACTACCACCTGCTAGGTGTGCACAGGGTGCGAACATGACACTTGTCAAATTTAATTATCTTAAAACAATATGATCTTGACATCCTTATGCTGTTTCAACTTTCTTCCTTTTCAGTTTAGCCCATCAGCCTTATCTCTTACTTGGTGCACAGTGTTAGCGGTAACAGAAGTGATTTTTGTGGCTTTTGTAGGTTGTCAAAATCCTTCTGTAGAACACACAAACTATTTCAAATACTTGGTCACCATCACAAGAGCACAGGTATTCTAGAATAGATCAAGGTCATCCCATAGAGACTACAGTGAATTAGTAAGTATTCCTTCGACAGATATGCTAAGCGGAATCAAGATTTGGGTGGCATTATAGTTATCAAACACTAAACAATAAAGTCTAACTTCAATGGCTAAAAATATCACCTATCAATGTGTCGATTTACTAGTTTCACAAGCAATTTTCACCATATCGGGTGATTTCAGTGGTCGATAATAAGAGAGAATTCACAACTTTCTTTCAAAATGTAGTAAATTAACTTGATCAAACTAATTACTAATTCTCGTTAGATCCTAATCGAATCAAGTTTAAGAATATAATTATCTCAAGACCACTTTATTTATAACACTATTTCAAGTGATTATTAAACTAAGTCTACTTTAAGTTTTCCAACACTAAACTTCAACTTTTAGTATTTCAATTTTGCATCTAACATAAATGTAAGAAGTTGGCCAAAAATCTCATAGTGACAATTATGATTCAAGGACTGAATTGGAACAACAAAAGCAAGGATTGAAAGTTCCCAAAGCTTAAGCTAGAAAAATCAACAACATCGGTTCTGCTTTGCAGCCCCTAGATTAAGAAACCTACTCATTTATTATTGAAATTAACAAAGCAAACATCTCTAAATTCTTATGTGAACTAAAGAGAAGTTAAATGAAAAGAGAAGAAAATAAAAGCTTATTCAAGTAGCTCGGGTGACGATATTTCAATCCACCTCCAAAGCCTTCAAACAATTGCTTGATCTTTGCTCCTTTCTTCTTCAACTCTCTTCTAATGCTGAAAAAATTAAGATGGAAGATGGTGGTAGATGATCGAATTGGATGCTAGGGAAGTGGTAAAAATGAGCTTTTATTGTGAAAATGAAATCTACAAAAGTCCTAAAACACGTGGAACACAAAAAGATGCGAAGAAAAAAAGTTGACTTGGGCGAACAGGAGCCACCAAGGTCAGGCCTTGGGGCATACTATGGATCGTGGCCCCTATTGGTTAGACCGTGGTGCCCACTTGTCTAGTGGCTCACCTTCATTCAAGCTGTTGCTTCTCATAGATCCTTCTAAATCATGGTTCCAGCCACAGTTTGTCCGTGTTAGGTATCTTTGGGCCTCTTTTGCTACCTTCTTTAAACCACAAGACCTCAAAATCTTCATTCTACTAAGATGCTTTTGGCTCGCAAGGTGGAAATCTATAGGCAGTTCTCAAACAATTGAAACCAAACAAAAAAGTAGAAATAGAGGCATAAATCATATAATTAAAGCACATTAATCCCCTAAATTGACTACCAAACACTAATGAAATCCGATGCAAATGTGTCATTCATCACTCATCTATGCTGAAACCTTTGCCTGTCCCCAAACAAAGCTCAACTTATGACAAATGGACAAGTAAAGATGTATTAACGATTCATGGCACATCAACCTCTTTAGGCTAGGCAACTCGTAACATAATATAAGCAAGAATATCAACCAATGGAAACCTCGAATAATACTCAAGACATTCCAAAATCCGGAGAAGGTGAAGTTTTCAAAAAGTATGAGACCAAAGCCAGATATTAAACTGGACCACCTCCAAAGAATAACAAAGTACATTATACAAGCACATGGAATTGATAAAAGTTAAATGAACTAGTAGAACCTTACTTTTAGGAAATGTGAATCACTCCTACTCATGTGTTTAAAATATAGCATAGATTAATTCAAGACTCATTCTAAAGATGCAATCTGCCATATGCTTGCCAAGACTCTTAAATTCTCAAGCATTGAGAATGCAGTGTGCCAAAACACTCAAGAGGACTTTAAATGGGTTGTAATATGGGTTAGAAACAGTGAAAGGAAATGAGTAAACTAATAAATTTGGGCAATGTGGAGCTACGTAGCGAAATGATTGGGGAGCAACCAACAAGGCACCAAGAAACCATGAAGTCGATTGACACTCCAAACCCCAACAATATAATAAACATAGCCCAATGAATCATGTAGGAAATGAGTTGACAAAGAAAGGAACTCAATCTATTTACATGCCTAATGCCAATCACTTATTCATTTTTGTTTTCTTTTGTTTTCTTTTTCTCTTTAACATGACTTTTTTTCTTTTTTTCTTTTTTTAAGGAAATGAAATGAAAGTTTCAATTATTGGAAAACGTAGGGCCATGAATTATCCACTTGCAACCTAACACAAATATACACAACCTAAACAAGAGGGAAACAAAACCAAATGCTCAATATCATCAATCCCTCAATAAACTAATATATCAAAGCCACCTTAAACTTAAGTACATAGATAAAGTGTTGGCCCATCAGTTTGGTGTAAGAGTAGGAATATATGTTTGGCCAAGGGCTAATATAAAGTGGTCATAACAAGAAAAGGATCACAACTCAAAGGGGGTGGCAAAAGGGATAAATATGCAACTTAAGGGTTGGCTATTTGGCTAAAACAACTAGAAAGAATGCCTCTATCATATCATCAATTATGCGCACGCTAATGTGATTTGAACAAGAATCTAGGTAGATTCTAGAGATGCATGATGGGAGAGCCATACACTCGAAAGACATGAGACTAAATATGATGAGTTAGTCCAAATCAGGCTCAAAGTCTCACAGATATCTATTAAAGTCTCATCTAGCTCATAAAATGGCTTTCATGTACCAACATTAGTTCCAAGAACTCCAAGGCGTAACATAGCTCCCAATCAGGGCAAGGACCAAAGCAAGATACATTCACAAAACCTTCAAAAATTCGTACACAAATGGGGCCACTCATCAAAATCATTCAAATCATTCAAGCTCATGCAAACTATCGTGCTTAGAGAATCATCGTCGGAGTTTTTTTTTAATTTCCCTTTTTTTTCTTTTTTTCCAAATGCAACCCAAATCCTAATTGCAAATCTAAACATGACATATGGCAATGCTAATGCAATGTAAACAAAACATGCCTAAACAAAGATCCATCACATGCAAAATATCCCTCCCCCATGCTTAGACAATACATTGTCCTCAATGTAAACATACATGGCATGAAAGGACTAAGGGGAATAGGAGCATGTAAAAGTACACACCAAAAAGAGTAAAAGCTAAAGAAGGAAAAACAAAGAAAAAAGAAAAGAACTTTGGGTTGCCTCCCAACCAGCGCTTCTTTTAAGTCTCTAGTTAGACCATACACCTATCATCCCTTTGAATAGGGGAAAACCTAGGAGACAGGGGATGTTATAGCTCTTGTTCCACCCACTGTCACGAACCTCAAATTCAAATTCTTGCAAAATAAGGAACCACCTCAAGTAGATGGGATGTAGGTCCTTCTTACGCATCAAATAACACCAAGTAGCATAGTCTGCATACACAATGATCTTGTGGTGGACACCATCAGATGGGCCACCATCACAACAAGCAAACTTGACCCCCAAATAAAAGTTATTCTCAACACCCCAAAAGGGCCAAAGACAGTAACAGTCATGCAAACCTGTAGTAATCACTCAAATAACCCTAATAAAAAACCATAGGGCCTGTCCTTGACTACGCTAGGTGGAAAACTATCAACTAGATCCACCATTGCACAATCAAGACCATGACCCTCAGTGGACACATAATTAATCTCATGAGGATAATTTGAACACACATCAGCTACTTTCATAGTATTGTTAGAAATAAGCATATCGCAACTACATCAAGCAAATGAAGAAGGAAATGACGCATGGTCCTTAGACAAACCAAACTCAGCTTGGTGCTCTCTCACATCAAAAGTCGACTTTCTCCTTGACATCTATCCTACATCTTGCAGTGCCCAGAAAGGCCTCCCAAGAATAATTTGGGTGTGTGCATCATCAGCCGTATTGAGAATCACAAAGTCTATTAGCACACCGAAATCACCCAACTTGATGGGAACATCTTCCAAAATACCCAAATTTACAGAACGGTCCACTAATTGAAGTGAAATAGTGGTGGGTGTCAACTCGCCTAGGTTAAGTCTCTTGAAAATAGAATAGGGCATCAAACTCACACTTGAACCATGATCCCACAAAGCCCTATCAATATTCACATTTCCTATCAAACAAGGAATAGAGAAGCTATCGGGGTCCTTAAGCTTAGTAAGAGGCTTATTTAGAACCACGACACCACACTCCTCGCCGAAAGCTATGGTCTCATGCCCATTAATCTTCCTCTTTTTTGAGAGGACTTCTTTAAAAAACTTGGTACACATGGGCATTTGAGATAAAGCATCAATGAAAGGAATGTTCACATACAACTTCTTAATCACATAAAGAAACTTCCCAAATTAACCGTCAAGTGGTGCATGACAAATCTTTATTGTAAAGGCAAGGGTGGTATATAAGGCTTTGGGAAAGGGGACGTAGACTCTTTAGGCTTCTCATTTTCACTCTTCTTTTGAAGCTCATCCTCAATAGGTAAGGCATCCACATGCACATCATGATTCTGCGCACTATCAACCCAACTCCAGCACCCCTAGGACCCTTTAATTGTTTACCTCTTCTCCAAACAGTACAATTACAATACACTCTATGGTCAGGCTCGAGCTAGCTAAGAGGTCTACTCGGTTGTGCTGAAGAAGAGCTAGCGTGTTAGGCAACTTGTGATTCTGACATCTTGTTATGAGTAGTAAGCATATGAACCTTAGAGGCTAACTGTACAATACACTCATCTGTTTTGTTGCGCTAAAAGCACACTCTCTAACAAAGCCTCTAGATTGGACTTCTGTAGAGCTTGTGGAGGGCAATTATGTGTTTAAAAATCGGGAGGTAAGGGGCTAGCATTGGCTTTGAAAAAGGGAAGAGGATTACTCTTATAGAAATAGTTAGGATGATGCTTTCAACTGGGATTGTATATGTTAGAATATAGGTCATTGTTCAGTCTAGGATAGAAGTTATTGACATAAGCAACTTGGTCACTAGAGGATTTGGCAATAGGACTCCCAACTTGGCAACTCAAAGTCACATGGTCAAAAGAGCCAAAACTATCACAAGGAGGGAAGAGGGTACATGCATTCACCGCATTAATGTTTAAACAAACTAGCTTTTCAATCATGGCATCCATTTTAGTAGTAAACAAAGTTAAAGAATCAACATCAAATTTACCTACGGCCTTCTTGGAAGGAGTCCACTCATTGGATCATTGGTAATTGTTAAGCGTCATTTCCTCAATGAGGTTGTATGCCTTAACTTCCGTCTTGTTCATCAATGTTCCTCCTGTCGTTGCATCTAACATAGACCTCATGGCATTGGTGATGCCATTGTAGACCGTTTGCACTATCATCAACTTGTGAAGGCTATGATCGAGGAACAGCCTTAAAAGGTCCTTAAAGCACTCCCACGCTTCATACAATGACTCATCCTTCTACTAAGCAAATGAAGTGATCTGATTCCTCAAGCTCACTATTTTGCTAGGAGCGAAGAACTTAAAAAGAAAAGCCTTAGGAGCTCATCCCAAGTGGTGATGGATCCTAATGGCAAAGAGTGAAGTCTTGCCCTTGCTTTCTCCGCAAGAGAGAAGGGAAGCAAACAGAGGCACACATCACTAGAGGCTCCATTGATCTTCAAAGTATCGCACACCTCAATGAAAACTGAAAGGTGCAAATGCAAATCCTCCATGGTGGTGCCGACAAATTGTGATTGTTTCACCATAGCAATTAGCACTGGCTTGAGCTCAACATTGTTGGCGGTCACGAGTGGCCTAGTAATGCCTGGGGTAAGGCCATGGACTCTAGGAGTGACATAGTCCTTAAGGGTCCTCCATTACTCATCTTCACCCGCCATGCTAGAGTTGGGATTGGCCGCGTCTTCCTCTTCTTGAATCCTTCATTGCCTCATCAACTTATGAAAAGTTCGTGCAAATTTCGGGGTCAAACTCAAAGAGTGCTCCAAAACCAGGGGACTTCAGCATAAAATGGAAGGCAATCTACACACGATCAAAGCACACCAAAAATAGTAAAATGGGAAAACAAAAAGAAAATGAAAATGCTTAGTCAAACTCTATAAGGGTAACTCAAGATCCAAATTTAATCCCCAGCAATGGCACCAAAAACTTGATCACCACTGTAAGTGCACGAGTATTTTAGAATAGACCAAGGTCGGCCCACAGAGACTAGATTGAATTATTAAGTATTCCTTTGAATGATTTGCTAAGTGGAGTCAAGATTTGGGTGGGATTATAGTTATCAAATACTAAGCAATAAAGTCTAACTTCAATGGCTAAAAATCTCTGGGGGAAGCATCACCTAACGATGTGCCAATTTACTAGTCTAATAACGACTTTTCACCATGTCGGGTGATTTCAATGGTCAATATTAGATAATTCACAACTTTCTTTCAAAACATAGTGAATTAAATTGATCAAACCAATTACTAATTGTTGTTAGATCCAAATAGAATCAAGTTTAAGAATATAATTATCTCAAGACCACTCAATTCATAACACTTTTTCAAGTGAATGTTAAACTAAGTCTAGTCTAAGCTTTCCAGTGCCGATCTTCACCTTTTAGTACGTCGATCTAGCATCTAGCATACATGAAAGAAGTTGGGCAAAAATCTCACAATGGCAATCACGATTCCAGGATTGAAACAACCAAGCAAGGATTCAAAGTGCACACAGAATAAACTAGCAAAATCAACAATAATGGTTCAGCTTTGCAGCCCCAGATTTAGAAATCTACTCACTCATTATTGAATTAACAAAGCAAACATCTCTATAAATTTTTATCTAAAATAAAGGGAAGTCAAATGAAAAGAGAAGGAAAGAAAAGCTTATTTAAGTAGCCCAGATGACGATCTTTCAATCCACCTCCAAAACCTTCGAATGATTGGTTGATCTTTGCCCCTTTCTTCTTCAACTCTCCTCTAACCTTGATTAGGATGGAAGATGATGACAGGTGATAGAACTGGATGCCAAATAAGTAGTAAAAATGAGCTTTTATCACATTAATGAAAGTTATAAACATCCAAAAATGCATGGAACACGAAAAGTCACAAAAAACAAGCTGACTCTAGGGAACAAGAGTCGCCTTAGTCAGACCATTGGGCAGTCCATAGGTCGTGGCCCCTACCATAGTCAAACCGTGGTGCCTACTAGTCTGGTGGCTCATCTTTGTTCGACTTACTGCTTCTCTTGGATCTTCCTCAACCATGTTTTTGGACACAATTTGTCCATGTTGGGATCTTTGGGCATTTTTTGCTACCTTCTTTAAACCATAAGGTCCCAAAAACATAATTCAACTTACAAGCTTTGGGTTCCCAAGGTAAAAAGATGCGAACACTTCTTAAACAAGCAAAGCCAAGTGTAAAAGTTGAAATAGGGGCATAGATCATAAAATTAAAGCACATTAATGCCTAAATTGACTCTCAAAGACTATGAAATCTTATGCAAATGTGACGCTCATCAATACCTCCGTGACTTATTCTTTACACTAGGACCACTACGAGTACTAAACCCAACATAAAAGGCATATCTCTTAAAGAATTCAAGACATATACATATTCTTATACATATATAAATATACGTATACATATATATATATATATATATATATATATATATATATATGTATGTATGTATGTATATGTTCGTAAGTGTGCATGTATGTCTGTATTGCATCCATATATGTAGATATACACACATACATATATATACATAGATATATGTATATATGTGTATATAAATATATACATAGATAAATATATATATATCTGCATATGTATATATATGTATGTATGTATGGATATATATATACATACACACACGCACACACACACACACACACACACACACACATATATATATATATATATATATATATATATGTATATATATATATGCACGTATGTAT
>JACYFF010003369.1:54630297-54647930 GCA_017589665.1 Selenicereus undatus
TTAAAAGAAGAGTATAAAATAAATGGGCTTTGTCTAATTAAACGGGTTTTACCTTTTAAATATAACTTAAGCGTAAAAATGAATACATTGAAAATATACACTTACCTGAAATTAACCCGGCTTAATTTATACCTGAGGGATCCACACCCGACCCGACATTCACTCGATCGTTGAACTGAATGCCATTCGACCCAAATTAGACTGGACCCATACCCGATCAAAACCGGGTTGCCGTGTACAACCCGAAATTGACTGGACCTGAACTTCACCTGAACCGAACCCGTACTCAACTTGAACATGGTTCACCTGAAAGTGACCCAAACTCGAACCAAACCCGAAACCCACCCGAAGATAGTTAACCCGAAATTGCCCCAAACCGAAATAAGATCCGACCCGTAGCCATTCGAGTGACCCATTTGCAAGTCTAGAAGCACATACTCTGTCACCTTGGCAATTGATTGTAAGGGCTCTACTTGTTGTTTTAGAGTTAATGCAGGACTTATTGAATCTCAATGTTTCAAACTTCTTGGTTGCTTCAATAGCTACTTAAAAATGCTCAGAGATATAACCTACTTGAGTGATACTTATTGTTGGATATAAACTGCCAATTTCTTCATCTTTTTCTTGAGGAATAGTATGGAATTTAACAAACATAGGTCCTTCTTTGAAATATTTAAGGACATGAATGATTTCAGTTGAGAATTTAAAGAGTTATGTGAATTTTGGATAGGTAAACAAGATCGCGATATCCAAATTCATAAAACTGGTAGATAGTTTCTAGGTTTGCACTTGTGCAGACAGTGAGTCTTGCAAATAGGGATTTTCCTCCACGGTAAAAGAGTTGTGGAGCTTCATAGAGTTTCTAGTAAACTAGTTGAGTTATCTTGTAATATCTTGCAATAAAGGGATCGCAGATATCAAAAGGAACAAACTTTTTAGTTTGAGTAGTTGGGTTTGTAGTTCTTTTTGCTAGTAGTTTCGCCTTTAGGTCTAGCATTTCTTTCTCTTTTTCGAGAAATGGATTGCTTGAACTAGGCTGTGTAGCTTTAGTAGTTGGCAAAGTTTGTGGCTTAGCTGGACTACTAGTTTATATAGTTGATACAGTTGATGATGGTGATTTTAGTGAGCTAATTGATTTTAGCATCTCTGCTGTCACAATTCTTCCTTGTTCTAGATCCTTCTTCATGTCACCGATGATGCTATTAGTTCCTGTAGTGACTTCATCAATTTATGTTAGGAGATTGTCAACTATACGTTGAACTCCTATCTCGAGTTGCTCTATCCATGTTGAAACAATTTCTAGATATTCGTTGAAGTCAATAACAATGTCTTGAAGTTCCTTAAGCTTGTCTATTGTTAAGATACTTCGATTCTCTTGTTAGATAATCTACTAGAAAATTGTTATTTCCTACAATATGCTCATAAATAGTGTTAAATTGAGATAAGAAAGTTTATCATCTACGGAGTTTGCACATATGATGATCATTATCTAAGACTTGTTTGATAAATGTAGTACCACTTTATTATCAGTTAATACCTTGAATGGCTTAGGTAGAAGAGACAATCTCTATTTTTTTATTCCTCTTATTATTGCTAAGATTTCCTTCTCCATAGTGTTATGGTTTTCTTCAGTTTTTGAAAAAGTACTACTATAGCATCCACATATTTCATTAAGATCAGTTCTAAGAACTACTGTCATAAGCATCAGTTTGCATTATTAACCTATCTTTTGGTTCTAGTAATCTTAATTGGGGTAAATTTTTACATTCTTCTTTAAGATTTTTGATGATTTGAGTGTGGTGATCACTCCATCCTTTAGTATTATTTTTTCTTAATAGGCATTGTAAATCTTTCTTTTTCTTTGCTAAGCCACGAATATAAGAGCTAGCATAGTTTAATAATATCTAAAATCCTTCTATTTGTTTCTTGGATCTTAATTCATCATGTTATTCTATTACTTTCCTTGAAATATGATTTTGCAAAAAGATACCATTTGTTCCTAGTTCAAATCCTAAAAGTTCAATTTTTTCATGTTCAATTGTGACTTTCTTTTCACTAAGACATATTCCTTCTTTTGTGACAGTTTCTGCAAATGTTTTTAGATGTTCTCAATGTTCCTCTAGATTGTTGAAACTAATTAAAATATCATCAACATAAACTACTAGGAATGAGTTAAGATGTTTACATGCATCGTCCATTCTTCTTCGAAATATTCTAGGTGCATTTTTTAAATTCAAATGGTATTACAATCTATTCATAGAATCTTTGAGGGATACTGAAGCCTATATATTTGATACTATTTTCTTGCATTTTGATTTGCCAAAATCATGATTTATGGTCAAATTTTGAAAAATATTTTGTATTTTTGACAAGATTGGTTAAAAATTTTTCGTTAGGTAAGAAATAATCGTGTGTTTTTGTGATTTGGTTAAGCTTTTTGTAATTAATAACCACTCTTGCTTTATTCCTTCATTTTTTTGCCTCATTCCTTGCCACAAAGGCTAGTGATGAGTAACTTCCTTTTGCACGTCATATTAATCATTTTTCTAAAAATTCATTGATTTGTATAGAAAATTATTTGTATTAAGAATTCTTTTATATCTTTTGGGGTATAACACATAGGTTTTTTCTTAATATATACTTCTTATGTTAGTTCTATTTTGGTTCTTAGATGTTTAGTTTTTCAGAATTGTAAAGGATTCTTAGAGTAGATTTGTTTTAGTTTGTTAAGCAAATCTTCTTTAATGATTACATTAACCTAAAAGCTTGGTTTTGTAGTCTTGTGGAGAGTGTAATTTGTTCATATCCATGTCCGCTACACTCTACCATCATATGTTACAAAATTGTATTTTGGATCTTGGTTAACTGAAATTCGTAGAGTGATACAAAGACGTTGAGAGGCTCATGTGTCTATTAAGATCTTATTTTTTTTTATCAATGTTTGACCATTAAATCATTCTAACTTTTCTATTTTATCATCAGTAATGGTTCTAGGATTGAATCTTGACATGCTATAACTTCATGGTAAAGTTGGTTGATTTGAAATTCTCATTCCCCTTTCTGTGTAGGATTCTTGGTGCTTCATAGCTAGTCGATGCTTCATCATCTTCTAGTAGTTAGAAATCTGTCAATGTAGGTAATCTAGCTTCTTGAGCTAATGGTGCTATTACAGTACTTACAGTTGAAAAGATTGGATCTATAATAATTTTTTCCTTCCGATTTATTTCTTTTATCGGAAAATTAGTGTTAGAGACAACATATAGTCCTCTACAATAGAAGGATAATGCATCATTACCAGGTTTTAATCCTACATTTGTTAAAAGTTTAAATTACAAATTGAGAGTGTCTTCGATGTTTTTACTTCTGAGAGTGATGGAATAATTACGGTAACTTCCAAGGATTATTTTTGAATAAATTAGATTTCCATGTAGAGTTCCTAAATGACGATTTTGAATATCTTTAAATCTTTGATCATGTAAAGATAAAATGATGGGCGGGTTAACTCCTTCTTTGAAACATGCTTTTATGGCTATTTGTATTCCTTGTAGATGTACATATTTTATTAAATTTATGTCTTTTGAAGGAATTTCTTTCAAAAAGTTTCTAATTATTTCTTGAGTCATTAGCATTAGTCTAATATTTCCTTGTAAATTTTGAATAAAAATTGGTTGCTCTGTTGTATACAATTTGAAAAATCTTATTAGTTTTCTGGTTAAGAAATCACCTATTCTCTTCATAAAATTTCTGGGATCTTTAAGAGACAAGTATTTATTATTATTTTTTCATAAACTAGTTGATTGAATATGATTATTCCACTAGACTTTTAATCACTTTCTTGTTCTTGTTGTTGAACTATTTCTACTTCTTGAATATTCATCTTCAGTTTTTGAGTAGCTTTCTGATTCTAAAGTACTTATTTCTTTTTCAAAGCTAATAGATTCATAACAACTGGAGATAACATCGTATTTATTAGAGTCTATTGGGTATAATTTTTCTTGTATTTCTTTAAATTCTTCCGAGAAATGTTTTACTATATTAGCTTTTCTTTTATTGCAGCCAATGGATTTATATCCAATTTCTCCGCAGTTCTGATATTGATAAGAGGTGGGTTGTTTGTTTCATTTATAGTATCTATTTTCTGGATTAAAGTCTTCTTGAGATAGTATTTCATGTCTAAACTATTTGCGGCTTTTCTGACGTTTATTAACAGATTTTTCTCTTTTTGTTCTTTTTGATTTTGAACTTTTCCTTTTAGAAGGAATTTTCTTTGGAATTTTCTTTTGTAGAGTTGTCTTTATATTCCTTTTTGGAGTTCTTTTTCTTTTTTGTTTGTAGTTAGGATAGTTTTCACATCCATATTTTCCCAGTTCATTAACATCTTCATTGCATAATGTTGCTTCTTTAATGTGTCTTCTTCTGTTTTCTTGCAAGCATAGTTATACCATTTCTCTATATTATTAAGGTTGACACTTCCGTAAGCACATGGGTGTTGTAGTTTAGTTTTAATATCGTTCCCATAGATACCAAATGTAATCTATTGAGTTTTGACATATAATGAAAGGCTAAGCAAACAAGTTCCAATGGGTTGTTTGAATTATGCAAATTAACTCATTGGAAAATTCAATCGAATTAAAATATCTAGGGAATTTTTTTGACTTAGTAAATAGTTGGATCAATGGATTAAATCATGCACTTAACTTACATTGGACGATTGAAGGAGTGCAATCGATCTTAAATTAAGCCTTTTCTTTCAAAATAAACTAAATTGCATAAGCTAATCCAATTAACATTCTTTCAAATGCCCTTGTTTTAGTCTAAGTTGTAGGTTTTTTATTAGCTAAAGTTTCCTCTGAACAAGCAAATCTCTTTTAAGTGTTGGTACATCAAGTCCTAACTTGTCGGTCAAATAGCAAGTTTCTCGTTTTGGCACCTCACTCAGCTACCTAGTAGAAGCAAACAAATTTGGCCAAAATTCACTCACACATTTCAATCACAAGGTAGAATTCAACCTTTCGAACACAAAATAAGCATAAGCAATGAAAATTAAGAATCCAACATCAATACGCTGGCTAACAAGTCCCCGCATTAAACAAACTACTCACTCATGCTCAAAATTAACAATAGCATAAACTAAAAGTTCAAGAAAAATACTAGAGGACAGACAACTTAGCAGCAAATGGTGATTCTCCAATGGTGTTCCAATCTTCAAACCTCCAAAGCTAAAGCTTTCCTTCAACTTTCTTCTCTAACTCTAAAGAATACAAACTAAGAATCCTGAGCTTAATAAAAAATATGACAGAAATAAGTGTAGAGTGATCAGGCCACTATTTTTTCTACGATCGAACTTCCTCTTGTAAGCTTAAAGTCGAGCATCCTTAGCCACAAGACGAAAGAAGACGAAGAGGCAAACAATTTTAAGGTGGCCACGGACCATGGCCTTCACCACGGAGCGTTCGTGGTTACATCTATCTCGAAATTCTTTTGGTCTTTTTTTCCTCCATGGGCATGGTGACTTAGGGGCAATCATGGGGAGTCAAATAATACTCAATTGGGGGTCAAAGCAAGGGAAAAAGGTCCAAAAACGTGTAAAACATAGAAAAGAACCATACTTAAGCGTAAAACGGGAATAGGAGTGTAGATTATAATATAACGTTCGTAAATCTCCCTATTGTAGTAAAACGACCCAAAATGAAGTAAACTCTAAGCACTTAACAAACTCCCCTATGCTTGAACCGTTGCTTGTCCCAAGCTACTATGAAACCAAAGCTATGACTAGGAACCTCCTCCAGTAAACATTAGTAGTATCATCAATAGCCAAATTGACTCAAGAAGTTAGCCCAAAAGTTATTAAAAATATTACAAAACAGATAATAGAATGAAGTTTTCGAAATAATAGCAAGTACCATTATATCAAATATTGAATCGATCACCCAAATCAACTTCAACAATTATACTAGCACATACAATAGGTATAACTAAAAGAACCGATAAAATCTCACTTTAGGAATGAAGCACTCATCATTCATGTGTTTAAAGTATAATGTGGTTCTGTCAAATCTCATTCTAAATAATCTAATCTACCATAAGCTTGCTAAATCTCTCCAACTCGCCACAAGTAAAATGTAAAACACACTAGGCAATTATAAGGACTTTGACAGGATTGTAACGAAACTACAAAAAAGGCAAGAGGGGAGCAAATATGTTGGGATTTGGGGAGCTCAAAGGCAAAGACTACGAGTATACATCATCTTTGCCTAACTCTTTACCAAAATACTCCTCACACTGATACATCTTAAACAAACAAAATTACCCCAGAATGGTCTACAATGTGAGAAAGTGACGAAGTATATCTAATATGAAGTCAATACCAAAAACTTATATTATGTTGCTTCTCTTTTTTTTTATTCAACATTCTTTTTTTTTCTTTTTTGTTGATTCGTTTTTTTCTAATGAGAACGATTAGGCAAGAGAAATTGTGCACTTTTCAACACATTTTCTAACAACTCAACACATTCCACCCAATTGACACAGAGGGAAATATCTCATAAATCCCTTATCACATACAAACAAACCATACCAAACCACAAGGTCGTTGTCCACAAACTACTCCCACTCACTAATGAAACTCTATAGCCTCGGCTAAAGGGTAAGACATGTATTTGGCCAAAGATCATTTTATAGGTTTGCACCAAGAAAAAGAAGTCAAGGCTCAAAGGGGGAAGCAAGGGATAAATCATACATATAAGGATGGCTATTTGGTCAATGTAGCTCATAAATTCAAAGAATGCATCAACATATTGCCTAAATGTGCATGCTAAATGTGATCTTGAATAACAATCAAAGCAAGTTCTAGAGATTTGAAATCTAGGAAGATCCACATACGAAAAAGAATAACGGCAGTCTGGTGCACAAGCATCCCGCGTTCACGCAGGGTCCGGGGAAGGGCCGCACCCCAAAGGGGTGAATTGTAGGCAGCCTAACCTGACTTTGATAGTGGCTGATTCCACGGCTCGAACCCGTGAGCTTTTGGTCACACGGAGACAATCTTACCGTTGCGCCAAGGCTCCCCTTCCACATACGAAAAAGAATATGACACTAAAATGATGAATTAATCCAATCAAGCTCAAAATCTCATGGGATAACTACCTAGGCTCAACTAGCTTATTAGATCACATGTGCCAAATATTTAGGGAATGAATCACTGAGTACTCGAATCACAGTTAATATGCTGGACAAAACATGAAGCACATTTCAAAAACTTACAATCAAACATTTAATTTACAAATGGGCATAACAAAAAGGGTTAAAATAATCCAAATAAAACTACTTGGTCTAAAGACTCATCATCGGAGGATTTTTATTACTTTTTTAGTTTTTTCCTTTTTTTATTTTGTGGTTTTCTATTCTTTTTGATATTTCTTTTATGATAAACCTAAAATGCGACTAAAAATTAAAATACAAAAATCAAGCTAAAACTATGACAAGAAACATAAAAATAGAAAGAAAAATGAAATGATCAACTAAAAATGTAAACTAATCCTAAATTCAAGGCCCAAAATGCAAACTACTCACACATCCACATCACACATAGTCAATGCACAACTCCCCCATCCTTGGAGAAAGCATTGTCCTCAATGTAGGGACATAAGAATCAATGGGGAAGAAAAAGAAGAAACTAATAAGGAGGAGGAGGGGGAAAAAAAGGAGCGTGGGGTTGAGAAATATTCCAGTCATGCCAAGTCTCCAAACAAGCCTTAAAGTCTTGGAAATATTGGTTTCAGGAAGCAGTTCTCCCACGGAGCTTATCATGCTGCTCCTGAACAAAGTCGCAAAGTATGCTATGCTCATTTTGAATATAAGCTCAAAGGGATGCTTGCTCCTCTTGGATTAACTAAAGCGTAGCATGCAAATTAGTGAAGTCAGAGGGGAAGGACAACTAGGATGAACTAGAAGCCCTTAGGTAAGGAGGGGAGGAGGTGGTGCGGGTTGTGCCAACTTTTCATCATCCGGTAAAAAGTAAAGTTTAGCCCAGATCAAGAGAGTGGTTTCGTCAACATTAGGGAGAGGCGTGAGATGGTTCCTAGGAAAAATCCAACAAACACATCCAGTATTCACCTTATAAAGATTCATTTGTTCAAAAGCGGCTAAATTCAACCGCTTAGAACCAAGAACTCTATCATCTGGGTTCGGTTCAATACCAACAGACCTAGCAATTAGGGTTATGAGGGCCCCAATCACAATCCTTTGTATGGAATTAGTGGCCACACTATGTAACTAACTGACCAAGAAAGAACCTGGGTCAAGTTAATAAGCTTGAAGCATGCTATACAAGAAATATAATTCAGATAGGTGGGACACACTCAAACTATCCTTCCTAGCAAATAGACCACTAGCAAGTAATCGTAATCTCTAGGGCACTCCAATGCAGGAGGTTTCTAGTAAAGGTGCCTTTAGAGTTACTTGTATCATACCAATAATCCCCAAAATTTTCATTCCAAAAAGCATTCGGGTTAAAGTCATTAGTGACATGTCAATAAGGCAAGTCCATACTCAGTGGAAAATCAAATACGCTATTAAAGGCAATCAAATTAAGCTTATAAAACTCCCTATCAAGGTAGAAGGAGATGTATCATTCTTAACAACGAGGCCCACTCATGACCTCCACTTGCATTGTACTTAAAAACTCAAGAGTGAGGTCACAATAAATGTGGTCCCTATTCTCTAAAAATTAACCGATACCTCCTCGAGCAAACAATCAACGAATGTCATCCAACAAACATAATCGGATTAACAAATCGTCATTATAATAACGACTAGCAACAACTAGCTTGCTACTGAAAACATTGTATCTAGCTACATGCTCGGGATGTGTTAAACCAAGGAGGTTAGGAATGTTACCTCGGTTTCTTACATTGGTTAAGGTTCGGGAGGTCTGGGATACGCATTATGGTGTTTGACTTGACGTCCCCGCCACTTGAATGGTTCTTGCTTTATTCTTGGGTGCCATGGTTATGGAGAGTGGCTGCTCTAAACACAAACTAAGCTAAAATGGAAACAAAAATGGTGAAAAATGAAAGATTTGTGAAAATTAAGGTTAATAGGGAAGAAATATGGAAGAAAATGAGAAAATTTGAAGATTGGAAGGTGAAGATTGGGTATGAAAATGGGTAGAATGTGAGAGAAAGAAGGCAAGAAAAGAGAAACTTGAAGGAGATTTGGAGTGAAAGTGAAGAACACGAGATGAAAGGGAAGAAATTTGATGGAAAATGATGAAAAATTGAAGGTGGGAAGGTGGATGGTTATGGAGTTTGTAGATGGAGAAAGAAAGAGTTTAGAGAGGGAGAGACTGTGTTAAGGGATTGAAGATGAATGGATGTTTTCGGGTCAAATGGCGTGAAAAGCCTTGACCACAGATGGAGAGACTCACCACGGACCCCCCATGGTGAGCTCTGTTTCAGCAGTTTCTTGGAATTTCTTGTAGAGACCCACAGATGAGTTAGGCACCACTGGAGGTCCGTGGTGGCTTTTGTATGGAGCTTCTAAAACTCTTTTTTTTTCCGATTTTTTTCTTCCTTTTCTCTCTTGTTTTGCTTTTTTTTGTGATGATTTTTTTTTGTATTTGTTTGTTCTGCTTTTATTTTTAGTAGAGACCCACGAACGAGTTAGGCATCATTGGAGGTCTGTGGTGGCTTCTGTATGGAGCTTCTAAAACTCTCTTGTTTTTTTCGATTTTTTTCTTCCTGTTTTCTCTTGTTTTGCTTTTTTTGTGATGATTTTTTTGTATTTGTTTGTTTTCCTCTTTTTTGCCTTTCTTTTATTAGAAATAATAAATGCACTGTATATAATCGAAGAAAACAAAAACTAGGAAAGGGAAAAGCTTGGCTTGCCCCTCAAGAAGCGTTCTTTTAGGGTCGGGAGCTCGACCTTTTCTTCTATGATAGCTCGGGATCAGTAAGAGTGTGAACAGTGGACTTGTCAATGGGTTCACTCGCAAAATCAGGCTCAAGACGCTGCCCATTGACCTTGAATACACCGGTGGACTCGCTCCATATGTCTACAGTTGCATGAGGGAAGACCATTATGACTTTAAATTGTCCAGACCACTGAAATCTCAACTTGCTCCAAAATAACTGCAACTTGGAATTGAACAATAGGACTAAGTCACCTTCCTCAAATCTTTTCTTCATAATATGCCTGTCATGCCATTGCTTGGTCCTCTCCTTGTATATTTGGGAGCTTTCATAGGCTTCCAAAGTTAACTCGTCTAACTCATTCAATTGCAATACCCTCTTCTCAATAGTCGCCTTAAGATGAAAGTTAAGAGTTTGAATTGGCCAATACAATTTGTGTTCTAACTCAATTAGTAAATGAAAAGACTTTTCGAAAATTAACTGGTAAGGAGTAGTGCCTAGAGGAGTTTTATAAGAGGTCCCTTAAGCCCAAAGAGCATCATCAACCTTCGTAGAGCAATCTATTTGGGGTCGATCGACTATTTTCTCCAAAATGCTTTTCAACTCCCGATTAGATAACTCAACTTGAACACTTATTTGGGGATGATAAGGTGTAGCAATCTTATTAAAAAACCCATAATTCTTTAAGAGAGACTTAAGTGGCTTGTTGTAAAAAAGAGTCCCATTGTGACCGAAAAGCGCTCTTGGTGTATCAAATCTTGTAAAGATGTTCTTTTTAAGAAACTTAATTATCACCTCAGAGTCGTTAGTAGGAGAGATAATGGCTTCTACCCACTTAGAAACATAATCAACCGCCACAAGGATGCAAAGATTATTGTGAGAAGGAGGAAATTGACCCATGAATTCAGTCCCCCAAACATCAAAATTCTACTTCAAGAATCCCACTTTAAGGCATCTCATGCCTTTTGGAAATGTTCCCCGTCTGTTGACATCGATCACAAGTCATAGGAAAGTTTCTTGCATCCTTGAAGAGAGTGGGCTAATAGAAACCTGCCTAAAGCACCTTAGCAATGTTCTTGTCTGGTCCAAAGTGTCCACCATAAGTTGAAGCATGGCAATGCTGAAGAACACCACGAACCTCATCATCTGACAAACATCTTTACTGAACACCATCTCCACATAGCTTGTAGAGAAAAGGCTCCTCCCACACCTAATATTTCACATTACAAAGAAATTTCTTTTGTTGTTGATAGCGAAATCCAGGTGGCATTACTTCACACACTTTGAAATTCACCAAATCACCACACTAAGGAGTGGCTTGGTGAGATATTTCAAGGACTTGATCACCCGGGAAGGAGTCATCTATAGGAAGCTCCTCTATTGTTGTGACCTTGGGACCCAAATGAGATAAGTGATCCGTGAGTACATTTTCATGGAAAGCTTTGTCTCGAGTCTCCAAGTCAAATTCTTGGAGAATAAGCACCCAGTGAATGAGGTTGGGATTAGAGTTGGACTTCTTCAAGAGATGCATCAATGCCGCATGATCAGTGAAAATGATCACCTTGGAATTAACCAAATATGAGTGGAATTTTTCCAAGGCTTAGACAACAACCAGGAGCTCTTTCTCAGTGGTGGCATAGTTCATTCAAGCATCGTCCAAAGTTCAACTCGCATAGTACATGGCATACGCTTATTGTCCTTTGGTTGCCCTAAAACTGCTCCCACTACATAGTCACTGGCATCACACATTACCTCAAAAGGTAATCCCCAATCTGAAGCTTACATAATTGCGGCAGAAATCAAAGCCTCCTTCAACCTGTGAAAACCACTCAAACACTCTTCGTTAAACTCAAAGGGCACATCTTTTACAAGAAAATGGTTGAGAGGTTTTGCAATTTTCCAAAAATATTTTATGAACCGTCGGTAAAAACTAACGTGTCCAAGGAGGCTCCTTACACCCTTTGTAAAGTAGGTGGCGGTAATTTCTTAGTTACCTCTACCTTGCTTTAACAACTTTAATGCCCCTATTTGAAATAATATGGCCTAAAACAGCCCCTCATGTACCATAAAATGGCACTTTTCTCCATTTAAGGCCAAATTCATATCCTCACATCTTTGTAGAACTTTGGATACATTATTCAAGCAATGCTGAAAAGTTATACCGTACACAGAATGATCATCCATAAAGACCTCCTTTATGTCCTCGATAAGGTCGGAGAAGATAACCATCATGCATTGTTGAAATGTGGCGGGGACACTGTATAGACAGGTAAAGGTGGTCTTTTCTTGGTCACTAGCGTGGATACGGATTTGGAAAAATCCTGAGTACCTATCCAAGTAGCAAAAATATGAATTTTTGGCCAACCTCTCAAGTATTTGGTCAATGAAGAGAAGGGGAAAACGGCTCTTATGGATGGCATTATTCAACTTCCTATAGTCTATGGACATACACCAACCCACAACTGTCCAAGTAGGAATCAGTTCATTATTATCATTCTTTACAACCGTCATTCCCCCCTTCTTAGGCACAACATGGACCGGGCTCACCCACTTACTATGGGAGATAGGGTAGATAATGCCAGCCTTGAGCAAGTTGAAAATTTCTTTCTTGACCACATCTTGCATATTAGGGTTCAACCTTCTTTGGTGTTCAATTGAGGGTTTATGGTAATCTTCCATCAAAATACCATGCATACACACAAAAGGGTGAATTCCTTTAAGGTCATGAAGAGTGTACCCTATGGTCGTACGATGCAAACTAAGTATTCTTACCAAAAAGTCAACTTCAGATGCATTTAGACTTGACTTCACAATTATAGGATATATAGAATTAGGGTCAAGCAACTCGTACCTCAAAGAAGAAGGAAGAGGTTTTAATTCTACCTTAGGGGCAAGACAAGGGCGCGTCGTTATTCACTGGCACTTCCACCTTGGCAAAGGTTGGTGGAACTTGTGGAGAACCTTCCAATAATTGAGCATACATTGGTATTTCTGGATTTTCATCGTTAATAGTACCATCATGCAATAAACAGTGCTCAAAAGGATCATGAGAAACATTATTAGAAATGGTCCCCCCATACCAAACTATCCACTACATCAATCTGATGGCACTCACTAGAGATAGAAGGAAATTTAGAAGCTTTAATCAAGTTAAATGCCACATGTTCATCTTCCACATCAAAATATAGTTTACCATTTTTTTACATCTATATGGCACCTTGTAGTGGCCAGGAACAGCCTCCTAAGAATGATGGGGGTGCGCATATCCTCTTCCATCTCAAGAATTACAAAATCTATAGGCACATACAAATCTCCCATCTTAATGCGGACATCCTCTAAATACCAACGTGGTACTTTACATAATGGTCCGCCAATTGTAAGGAGATGGTGGTGGTTCCCATTTCACATAGGTCCAGTTTTTTGTAAAGAGATTAGGGTATTAAACTTACACTGGACCCCCCAAGTCATACAAGGCACGATCTATTAACATATTCCTTATCAGATAAGGAATAGAAAAACTATCGGGATTCTTAAGCTTAGCAAGGAGCTTATTTTGGATCATGACGCGACTCTCTTCAGACAATGTCATAGTTTCATGCTCTTTTAGCTTTCTTTTATTAGACAAAATCTCTTTCAAAAACATAACATAAGAAGGCATTTGAGATAAGGCATCAGTGAATGGAATGTTAATATATAGGTTCTTAAGGACCTCTAAAAACTTCCAAAATTGTTAGTCAAGCTTAGCCTTAGCCATTCTTTAGCGGAACGGTAAAGGTGGAACATGAGATCTTGGGAAAATTTTCTTAGGGACATTAGGAACCTTGCTAGAATTATACGCATCATCACATATGATATCATTAAAAGAAGTAGAGACCCCCTTCTCAACAACCACATCATTTCCTCATGCAAATGCTCATCTTCGCTAACCCCTTTAGGTCCCTCAAGTTGCTACCCCCCTCTTAAAATCATGGCATTACGTGGCTCCCCCAGGCTAAGTTCATTCTTACTAGGAAATCTACCCAAGGGTGTAGATAAAGAGGTAGCTTGTTTGGCGATTTGAGCTTCCAACATCTTATTGTAAGTAGTATCAACCTTAGAGGCTAATTGCTTAATATACTCATCTTGTTTTTCATGCACCAAAAGCATAGTCTTCATCATTGTCTCTAAATTGGATTTTTGAGGTGCTCGTTGAGGATAAGGTGGTCTTCGAAATCCAGGAAGTGGTATAAAATTCATTTAGGGCATAGGTGGGGTATTAGACCAATAGAAGAAATTTGGGTGAGTCCTCCAACTAGGATTGTATGTATTAGAGAATGGGTTGGTTAGTCTAGGGTTATAGGTGTTGACATATTTAACTTGGTCACTAATATCATGAGCAAATGGACTCCTGACTTGATAATTCACAGTCAAATGATTAGCAGACATATTTCACATGATTGGGAAGGGGTACTTGAACTAACAGAATTAATTTTCAATCGTTTTAACCTTTGAGACATTGCATCTACTTTAGCAGAGAGTATAGAAATAGTATCAAGTTCTGACTTGCCTCCATCCCTCTGTGGTTGGATTCTCTCATTAGACCACTAGTAGTTATTAAGCGTCATCTCCTCAATATGGTTGTAACCCTCATCTTCCGTCTTTTTCATAAGAGTGCCACCCACTGCCGCATCTATAGTAGACCTCATCGGTTGAGTGACTCCATAGCACAAAGCTTGCACTATCATCCACCGTTGGAGCCCATGATGTGGACATAGCTTGAATAGGTCCTTGAACCGCTCCAGAGCTTCATAAAGTGACTTGTCTTCTTTTTGAGTGAAGGTAGTGATTTGGTTTCTTAGACTCGCTATATTGCTTGGAGGAAAGAATTTTGCAAGAAAACCTTGGTGAGCTCATCGCATGTTGTGATGCATCCGGGAGGCAAAGACTGAAGCCACGCTCTTGCCTTGTCCCTAAGTGAAAAGGGAAACAACCGCAATCGAATACCATCAGTAGAAACTCCATTGAGCTTCAAGGTGTTGCATACCTCTGAAAATACCGAGAGGTGTAAGTTGGGATCTTACAACAGGGTGTCTCGAAATTGGATTGTTGCACCATGAAAATAAGAGCTAGTTTGAGCTCAAAGTTGTTGCCTTCCATGTTTGGTCTAGTGATGCTAGAGGCAATGCCTTGGACTCCCAGGGTGCCAAAATCCTAAAGCATCCTGCTTTAGCCACCTCTTTCTCATGCCATCATTGAAGAGGCTTCTGGGCTTTGGTTGTTTGGTCCTGTAACTTTAACTTCTTCCTCCTAGAGCGAAAAGTCCTTTCTATTTTCAGAATGAATTCAAAAGGAAAGGGACTTCATATATAAGTGGAGAACTCCTGTAAAGATCACCAAAAAAGACTTTACCAATGCAAATAAACAAATTACAATGAAAAAGAAAAACATAAAAAATACTTAGTCAATCTATTAAGGCAAACTTAATATCCATAAATTGGTCCCCGGTAATGGCGCTAAAAACTTAAGCCTTCCGCAAGTGCACGGGTGTTGTAGTTTAGTTCTAATACCGTTCCTACAGAGACCAAATGTAACTATGAAGTTTTGACCTATGATAAATGGCTTAGCAAATAAGTTCTAATGGGTTCTCCGAATTACGCAAATTAACTCACTGGGAAATTCAATTGAATTCAAATATCTAGGGAATTGTTTCGCTTAGTAAAGAGTTGGATCAATGGATTAAATCATGCACTTAACTTAGATTGGACGATTAAAAGGAGCGCAATTGATCTAAAATTCAACCTTTTCTTTCAAAACAAACTGAATTTCCTAAACTAATCCAATTAACAGTCTTTCAAATGCCTTTGTTTTAGACTAAGTTGTAGGTTTTTAATTACATAAGGTTTCCTCTTAACAAGCAAATCTCTTTCAAGTATTGCTAAATTAAGTCCTAACTTGTCGATCAAATAGCAAATTTCTCTTTTTGGTACCTCACTCAACTATCTAGTATAATCAAGCAAATTTGGCCAAAATTCACTCACACACTTCAATCACAAGGTAGAATTCAATCATTCCAACAAAAAATAAGCGCAAGCAATGAAGAGCAAGAATCCAACATGAATACTTTGACTAACAAGTCCCTAGATTCAACAAACTACTCACTCATGTTCAAAATTACCAGCAATCTAAAAACAAAAGTTCAAGAAAAATACTAGAGGAGAGAAAACTTAGCAGCAAATGGTGATTCTCCAATGGCGCCCCCAATCTTCAAACCTCTGAAGCCAAAGCTTTCCTTCAATTTCCTTCTCTAACTCTAAAGAATACAAACTAAGAATCCTAAACCTAATGAAAATAATGAGAGAAATGAGTGTAGAGGGATTAGTCGTCTCTCTTTTCTACAGTCGAACTACCATTTATAAGCTTGAAACGGAGCATTGTTAGCCACTAGACGAAGGAAGACAAAGAGCAAAGCAATTTTAGGTTTACCATGAACCGTGGCCTTCACCACAGAGCATCCATGGTTACCTCCCTCAAGAAATTCTTTAGCTCTTCTTTTTTTCCACGAGCATGGTGACTTGGAGGCACCCATGGGGAGTTAAATCATACTCAATTGGGGGTCAAAGCAAGGGCAAGAAGGCACAAAAACTTGCAAAACATAGAAAAGAACCATATCCAAGTGTAAAACGGGAATAGTAGTGTAGATCATAACATAACATTCGTAAATCCCCCTAAAATCGTAACAAAGCAACCCCAAAATGCAGTGAACTCCAAGAAATTATCAATCTCTCCCATCCGTGAACCGTTGCTTGCCCCCAAGCAACTATGAAACCAAAGCTACGGTTAGGAGCCTCCTCAGGTAAACAACAGTAGCATCATCAATAGCCAAATTGACCCAAGGCATTAGCCCAAAAGTGATTGAAAATATTGCAAAATAGATAAGAGAGCGAAGTTTTCGAAATAAGAGCAAGTACCATCACACTAAATATTGAATCGATTATCCAAATCAACTTAAACAATCATACAAGCACACACAACAGGTAGAGCTAAAAGAACTAGTAGACCCTCACTTTAGGAATGAACTTGCTAAAACTTTCTAGCTCGCCACCACTAAAATGCAAAACACACTAGGAAATCATGAGAACTTTGATAAGGCTATAACAGGGCTATGGTTAAAGATAACAGAAAAAATATATTAGGATTTGTGGAGCCAAATGCAAAGACTATGAGTATAAATCATCTTTGCGTAAATTTTTACCAAAATACCCCTCAAACTAATACATCTCAAACAAACATAACTAACCCGAGTTGGTCTACAATGGGAGGAAGTGTTGAAGTATATCTAATATGAAATCAATGCCAAGTCCTTGTATTATTTTGAACCATAGTTAAAAGGGTTTGTAGTTTCACCATGTTCATAATTGCCCGGATTAGGAATGTTACTTCCTACACTAGTTGGTGCCCTTAAACTCATATTCACATGTTTTAATATTTAAGATATTTGGAGATTTCCGAATTCCTTTAATAATTCTTTAATAGATTTGTTATATTCCCCCATTAGTTTTCGTCTCTATCTTCTTGTTTATATTTTCCTTTAAGTTGTTTATTTCTTCAGTAAATTTTTTTTGGGATTCTTCTTCTACTTTTAAAAGTTTATTTTCATATCTTTTAATGTATTTTCCATCATCACTTTATGGAATATTTTTTTTCTGCAATTTTGATTTCTATAGAAGTACATTCTCTTTTTTG
>JACYFF010003369.1:54648330-54679971 GCA_017589665.1 Selenicereus undatus
TATAATAGTCCCGCAAGTGCACGGTGGCGTTGTAGCAAATAAAGGTTGATCCCACAGAGACTATGTTGATCTATTGGGCTATATTCCCTCAATATATGCTAAACGAATCCAAATTTGAGAATGAAATTTAACTAATATACTATCTAATCTAATGGATATATAATCATGGAATGATACAAAACTAGCAATCTCTCAATTCATGCATCAATCAAGCACTTCTTTTTCAACTGATTGTTTTAAAACCGATAATCGAATTATCACAACCCTCTTTCAAGGTGAAGTGAAATACCTAAATCAAATCAATCATCAATTTTCATGGATTTCTCGATTAGTTAAGGTTCATTAAGCATGCGATTATCAAGTCTGTGGTTTCTCAATCGGTAATTCTCTCTCAAGACTTCACTCAATCTAGTCAAATCCTAGGATTTCAGTATTTCAGATTTCACCTTTCAATCCTTCATCCAAATACCCATAACATGACAGAAAGTGATCAAGCTTCTCATAGGACAATAAACTTCTAGCTTCCATTGAAACAATCCAACAAATTAAAAGTACCAAATGACATCAACATAAGACCAACAAACAAACAAATTTTTACAGAAACCTAAAATCAAACAACAAAGATAATCAAAATATAAAACATAAAAATGAGAAAAGAGAAGAGAAGAGAGCAGGGAAGAGATGCTCAGCCAAAGAATGCGCTGAAACCATCGTGCAAACCCAGGATGGTATCCTTCCAAATCTTCACTTCAACTCACTCTCTCTTCCCCCCTAATCTAAACTCGAATCCTAAGTAGAATGATATGGAGAATAGAATGATGGGATGTGTCTTTTTACTGCTTAAGGAATAGGTATTTGTAGGAAAACCAAATCAATCTCAGCAACACAATGGGAGAAGACGAGCAAACCAGCAGTTATAGCTCCACCACAGTCCGTGGCATCTACCACGGCAGACCGTTTTGCTCTCTGTCTCATCATTCTTCTGTTCTTTCTTCCTTCCATGGGTATAACAACTCATGAGCATCCATGGGGAGTCAACATATACTCGACTAGGGTCAAACCAAGGGGCAAAAAGGACCATAATCCTCCAAAACATAGAAAAGAACCATACCCGACCATAAAACGAACATAAGAGTATAAATCATAGCATAAAGCACATAATTCTCCAAAAAATGTGGAAAAATGACCCTAAAATGATATAAATGTTAAGTACTTATCAAACTCCCCCATGTTTAAATTGTTGCTTGTCCTTAAGCAAACATTAAAGAAAACCGACAAAGGGAAATGCATCTAAAACTCAAAATGGTTAATAACCTCCTTAAAGTAGGTAAGTCATAGCAAATCACAAGTAAGAATATCAATCAATGACAACCCCAAATAGTGCACAAATCATTTAAAAGTCAAAAGAAGGTGAATGTTTTCAAAAAAATACATGACCACAAGCTTGACATCAAATTTGATCACCCCCAAAGAACATCATGCAAGCACATGGAATTGATTGGAGCAAAATGGATCAGTAGAACCTCACTTTGGGGAGATTTGAATCACTCCCACTCATGTGTTTGAAATATAGCATAGGTTCACTCAAGGGTCATTCCAAATATGCAATCTACCATAGGCTTACAAAGACTCTCAAATTCTCCACCACTAGAATGCAATGTGCACAAGGCAATCAAGAGGACTTTGATAGGGTTGTAATGTGGGCTAGAAGGGTTAAGGGAAATGAGTGGACAAATGAATTTAGGCAATGTGGAGCTACTTAACCAAGTGACTAAGGAGCAACCAACAAAACACTAAGAAACCTTGAAGTTCACTAACACTGCAAACCTTAAAATACAATGAACATATCCCATGAATGAAATAGGAAATGAGTTGACAAAGAAAGGAACTCAAGCTATATACATATCCAATGCCAATCACGGAGTTCTTTTTCTTGTTTTTTCATTTGCTCTCTTTTTTTTTTGCTTTTTTTTTCTTTTGCTTTTTCGCAACATGATGTTAATTCCCTATTTTTTTTCTTCATCATAACTTTTTCTGTTTTTTTTTTTTTGGTTTTTTTTGGGAAATGAAACGAAAATTGCAATTACTGAAAGGCATAGGATCACTAACTATCAATTCACAACCGAATATATATATATATATATATATATATATATATATATATATATTTACAACCCAAACAAAAGGGAACTAAAGCAAATGCTCAATATCATCAATCCCTCAACAAACCAACATACCAAAGCCGCCTTAAAATTAATTACTCCCAAAACCACCCACTACATAGATGAAGTAATGCTCCATAGACTTGGCTTAAAGGTAGGAACATGTGTTTGGCCTATGGCTAATATGAAGAGATCACAACAAAGATGGATATAAGCTCAAAGGGGCTAGCAAAGGGAATAAACATGTAACACAAGGGTAGCCTATTTGGCTACATGGCTAAAATAACTGAAGAAATAAATGCCTCTATCATATCTTCAAATATGCACATGCTAATGTGGTTTTGAACAAGAGTCTAGGCAAGTTTTAGAAATGCAACATGGAAGAGTCACACACATAAAATAGGCATGAGACTAAATATAATGAATTAGTCCAAATAAGGTTCAAAATATCAGGAGACATCTACCAAAATCTCAATTAGCTCATAAAATGACTCCATGTACAGACATTAGTGCAAAAGACTCTAAGGAATAACCAAGTTCTCAATCAAGACAATAGTCAAAGCAAAAGTATTCACAAAACCTTGAAAGAGTCTCGCACCAAAAGGGATGACATGTCAAAAGCTACTTAAGCGCATGAAAGCTATTATGCCCAGAAAAAAACATCATTGGAGGTTATCTCAAAATAATCCTCACCATCTCTATATGCAAATCTAAAAATCAACTAAATGTAGAAAGCAAACAAAAAGAAACCTAAAACTATATGCTCTAACAAGAATGTAAACTAATAACTGAAATAGAAAATAGAGAAACTACATTTCCCCCATGCTTAGATAAAGCATTATTATTTAAAGGAAAGAAAACATAGAGAAGGAGAACAAAAGAAAACAATCTCACCAGGTTAGGTGCAAAGTGAACCTAAGCTATGCGGCCTTGTAATAACCGAGGCACATGGAGCATCAGCCACTTCATCGCGATGTCAAGACTTGGCTCATGAAAGCAAATGTCGTTAAAGCACGCAGGAGCTTATCAAACTCTTGGGACCGCAATTTTGAGAATGAAAGATAAGAGATAATAACCAAAATTGTTCTAATGTCATTAAACATCCTCTTAACCTTATCAATAGCCTTAGAAAAATCATAGAAAGGATTAAAGCATGTAGTACATATGACTTTCCTAGGCAAGTCCTCTCGGCATACACAATAAGGATCAATAAAGGGATCATAACCTCTAACATAACCTAGGGACACATAATCATGAACATTCCCTCCAAGCATACTAAATATATTATCCTCATAGCCCAAATCAACATTAGCATCGCAAATCATAGGATTATCATTAGGCACATCTAAAGAATGCTTGGGGGATATAGAGGGTTGTGAACACTTTGGGAAAATATGGGAAGGATCAAGGGAATTAAGGAAAACACTATCATCAAAACCAAAGCTAGGAGACTCCTCATGCATAAACACATCACGTGACCCCTCCAAAGGAGTCTCATCTAGATCATGCACCTTATCTAAAATATCTTTTGACTTAAAACATGCATCCAAAGCATCAAACCAAAATGGCTCATCCAGCTCAAGCCCCGTGCACTGAGCAGAAGGGAAGGATGAATCATGTAAAAATAGGACAACAAGCGTAGCATTCATGTGCAACCACCAAAATAGAATTTAGACATATTAAAACTTATTTAGCAAATACTTTAGAACATAATCTGCTTGTTCTACAATTCCCCAAATTGACCGTCTAGCAAAAACTATGCATTACTTCAATATGCATCAACCTTAAATTAGTATCAACACCATTCTTATAAGGTTTCAGCTTTAAATTCTCCCATCACTGACAACAGCTTCAGGATTTTAACAAACTACCCAAAATCGTTATGTTTGTTTGAATTACTAATAATTGGGAGGAAGAGAAAAACCCACCTCGATTCGAAGCTAGGGGACTCAACTAAGGGCTTCTGGGCTCGAATTTAGGTGCTGGAAAGCTCGGATTTTGACTCCTTGTTGTAGCCACACCGTAGACAACATGAGTAGACCCAAAACCAACCGAACTTTTGACTCTATGGTTCGGTGTTGTGGCTGATGCTTGTGCTTCGAATTCATTCACAATTTATAGAAGAATTTGAGTAGCTAAAGATGGGGTTACATGGTCGAGTCTAGGCAAGTGTTCAGTGCTTCAATTCACTGGCCAAATAGACCACGAATGTGGTGGGCTCGCACTGCTTTTGCCCAAAATTCACACCAGGGGTTTGTTGGGTTCTGGCGAAGGTTGAATGAGGGTAAATGTGAGTTGCGTTGAGGAGAAATCAAGGGAATTTAGTGCTTTGTGGCCTAGTGTATGGAGATAATCAGAAGGGAGATGGGGGCTCTAGGGATTTCGTAAGGAAGAGGAAGAAGAAGAAGCCAGACGTGGGTCTAGCATGTGTTGGCAAAAATACCCTTCCCCTCTTCTTTTTTTTTGTTTCAAGCTGGCCCAACAATTAACACTGCTAGTCTAATTTCATAACTCATTTTTTAAACCCAAATCGATGATATAATCTCTCGTCAATTAATCATTCCCGATTATATCAAGGTTCCATTTAGTAATTAACGAAACTAATTATAAGGTTGATAATCTAATAGTGTTTAGGAATTTACTCGATTTTGTACCCGATAATAATTGTTATTAACGCTTATTAAAAAACATCGAAGAATTTTCAAAACTAATAATAACAATAATATTTTTTTTAGTAAAATTATCGCTTAAGCAAGCACATCGATATTTATCTAACTTAACTAAAATAATAAAATAAGATTCGTAATATTAAGAAACAGGCTAGATAGTTTAATAAAATGTGGGTATTACATTCTTCCCCCCTAAGAACTTTGTCCTCGAAATTCCAAAGCTCAGTTCAGTCATACCTACGTGTGCACAAAGATGACACAATCTACACAACTCGCTGTAAAATCCAAAATCTTATTTTACAATTAATTGAAACTGAAAAAGAGACTTATGGTATCTAGTCTCCTCCTCGCCAATCCTCTTTGAGTGGCTACTCACTCTATTTAGGCGCCGAGGGCACTCGCATAGAAGAGGGGCACATGAGTTGGCGTGGAAAACCACATTAAGCTTGTTTTAAAAAGGAACCTAGACTTTCAATTATCTAAACTCAATCTACATGGTAAGCAACAACTCTATGTATATGCATCGTTATGAATCGGCATCAAAAGGTATGACAATTGGGCTCTAACATTGCAAGGTTATATACATGCAATTTCATTCTAAAACATGGATTCAAGTCACTTTTAGGATTAAAACGATTAACCTGGAGATTCCTATAGCACATTAGAGTAATGAGGAGATCACATAGCATTACGTAGCATCACTTTAGTACAATGGCAACTCATAGAATCAACAACTCAGTGTTCTCAAGCCAAGGAATCATAAGCAATGTGAACCCATCTGACATATATATAGTGAGTAACTTACAAGAGCAAAACATATGCAACTAACATTCCTATGTCGGCATATCAATCCCAGTTAACTTTTATGCCTTTCATTCATGACAACTTATACAGGACATCTCAAGGTTGTGTGAAGGGGGTTAACTTAGTCAGGTTCATTCGGAAGTATAAAGATATCAAATCACTATAAGGGTAAATCAATCTACCCTGAAGCTACCACATCACACTAAAGTAGAGGAGACATAATGTTACATCACATCAACAATGATGGAACTTGAAGTAGCTCTGGAAATCAAATTGACATCACACAGACTCAACAACAGAGCACACCAAGGATTAAGAATCACAACTAACATGAATCAGCATTACATGTCCACATGAATATTTGAAAGGAAAATGCTATAAGAAGAATTTAAGTTGATGGGTTGTAAAAGTCCAGCATAGGTCTGAACATAAGTCATTTAAGGGAGGTAGATACATTGTTCCTTAGTTATGATAGGTTTTGTACACAGTCCGTATGCCTAGCAATGCCTTTATATAGATTAACTATCATTCCATGGAAGTTCAACTAGCAAGGTAGGGTGGGTTCACCTGGGCATCGCCACCAGGAAACCTGTAGTTTTTGTTGAGAAGGAAGTCCACTAAGTATTTGCTTAGAGCTCCTATGTTAATAAGTCAACAGTTATGCTTAGCAAAGTGGATGATTTTCGACTCATATGCATAGTTAAAAGACAAGCACACAAGACAATGATGATAGTTTTGATGGCGGGGAGACTTTCCCTAGGGTCCTTATTTGAAACTGATCATCTCTTAAGTCATAGATTCATACAAGTGAATTGTTATGCTTAGAGATGTGTAAGCGTTGACATTGGGTTTCGGAGCATAGTAATGATAATACGTAGAATGGTAGCATAACGATTCAACAACAAGGCATTTAGAATGGAGGCAGGGCCATGTATGATAATCACGATATAATAAAATACCAACAACAGCAAGCAACAAGCATAATGGCTAACGTATTACAACTGTCGAATTTCCTATGAAAACTACCATAGGGCTCATGACACTCATCACATAGTCTCACATAGGATTGCATCAATAGCAACTAACCTCAAATGACATTCGATGCCGTAATGAAATTACATAGGTATAACAACTCAGCATCCGAAGTCGAGAATTCAATTCTAAGCATGGTACACTAGTATGGCATCCAATCAAACATAGAGTATAAGGGCAAGAATATGGGAACGCAAGTTTCCATGGTCACCGCATCATGCTTAAAGTACCTGTGTATGCAGTTATTCAGCTATAATATAAGATCAACGAATTCATGGAATGCAAATAACGATTCAGAGGTCATACCACGCTATGAAATACAAAAGTTAAACCATTTCGACAATTAAGTCACATGCCAACCAAACTCAAGTCAAGCAAACACAAAGATGTGCATTTACTAAATAATTTATTCACAAGACACCTGAATGACCGTACACAACAAACCTAAGTAACTATATGGGTTTCCATGACCTTTATATTGTGCATAATGTTATACTCATGCCTAAAAGCACATAGGTTCACGGTAGCGTCCCACAGAAGAACATCTAGACGAGTATACACGAGTGCAACCCTCATTTAAAACTTAGGATCGAGGGTATGCCTTCAACTTTGTCCAAATTGCTTGGAGTTAGCCATCAATCAACTAACGAGGGGTAAGAACAATGACATTAATGGTGTTATGGATATACGTTGAGATTTACAACGTATTTGTCTCAGAAGGTAATTGTGGAGGTCCAAGGAACTCCTACTATGGATGGGGAGGTTCTACCTTCTACTGTGCTGCATTTCGGGTTCTGTACTTGGTGTTAATGCTTAAGAAGATGTTGCAAAAAGGTATAGCTCATTGCCTAAGGAGATAACAAGGTGATGCATGTGGTATAATGATTCCAAAGTCTGTCAACTTCTTCCTTTTATCTTCGTTCTAGATGTATTAGGGTTGGTATAGCCAGTACACTATCAATCCTATTACAAGAATAGCGTTCCATGCCACGATGAGCATAATGCGTAGCTGACTCGTGGGTAATAGTAGTAATATGTTGGGCAGAAAGGAAGACTCCCTATGTGAATGACAATCAAAATTAAGGCCTCATCTAAGCATTAATGACACGTATATGAAAGGCTCGGAATAACACTTGGGCAACAATCAACAAAACCCTATCACAACTACCCATATTGACATGCACATATACGAAGTTCTCACTTAGTTCCTTTAGCAATTGAGAACTTACGGAAAAAGGGGCATCATCCAAAAGAACTTTTAGTCAAGAAGAGTAATCTTTTAATCACTTACTAACAACTCGTCATTAACAATCGAGAAATGAATGCATCTTGGCATGTAGGTATTCCAAACATCCAGTTACACATAGAAACTTATGCTCTTAGAATGAGGCTCGAACGTCATTGTAAAGCAAATTTAGGTCTTCAGACACAACAATAAGGCCTAACTATATAATTAGAAAGGTCTTTGGTGCGAAAGAAAAACCTTAACTCACTATTTATGAAGCATCTTAACTTTCAAAGTTTCTAGCTTTGAAAAGGAGAATAGTTTAACTGCTTCTAGCCCTTCCTCTACCAAACATTGAGTACATTTGGTCACTCCATTACAAGGTCCAAGGAGCAAATCGTACTTTAGGGGAAGAACGAGCTTAGAGTTGAGACATTTCTAATCATTTGAATTCAAACCAAACATACTTTAAACTTTCGATTTAAATCACCAAGGTCTGTACACAAAACAATCGTTATTGATCTAACACTTGGCTCATCTACAAGAATACAAGTCATTCGGCCTATACTCTAGTAAATGGTTCATTCATTTAATGAGTTAGCTCACCCAAGCTGCACATAGCTAACTGAACGCACTGACGTTCGTACCAAAACCACATTTGCACACAAAAGCACGACATTTATCACATCATCTTAAACGCGTTCCTAGATAACTATATGAAATGCAAGACTCAGGTTGCTACCTGTGGTTGCAGGACCTTGCTCTGATACCATCTATAATACCCCCACACCTTAGGGCTGGTGATGTTGACATATTCTAAAATTCTGGGGTGAAACGGACAGAGTTTTACCTAAAAACTAACCATTCCCTACGCTTAAAGCCTTACATTAAATCCCTACGATGAATAGAAGTACAAAAGGCATCGAAATAAGCTCAACGGCTACATTATCGGAGTTCACAACACTGTGAGCCACTCGCTCATAGTATACCAAACAACATAGTTCAATAATCAAGAAGTAAATAAAAGATACAACTCGACAGATCATACATCTGGAGTACCAAGGTTTACATCACAAAATATAACTAACTTCAGCTAAAAAGACAAGTGGTTAATCAGATGGTTGGCTCGCATGGCTATATAGAGCGACTTCTAAAACAATATGCATTATATGAACTACAGTACTTTGTTTACGTACATTTACAACTCTAGGGATACATTATATTGCACTATTTAACTCATAAGTCTACTTTTATATGGGCACAGACGACACCTTTTTGATGCTAGGGGATATTCCAACTTGGCATACATAAATCAACTTCTACCTGTAACATCGAGAACCTGGGGAAAGGGGAAATAGAAATGAGATGAGCTACCACACGCTTAGTGAGTATTTCCCAACTCCTTAAAAACCAAAACATTTGTAGGCAATACTAGTAAGTAGTAATCACACAACATTTATAGACTATTATCATATTAGGCAATTGAATCTCCCTAAGGAAACCATCAGCTCTAAACTTCACACCAAGCCACTCAAGCTCGTGTCTACACCTTAAATAACCAAACTTCCTTAGATACAGACATTCAACACATAACCAAGCAAAACCACAAAGATAGTGTAAAAAGCTTTTAGACAAGGGTTTCAAAAACGTTGTGCCTCATTTTGCATTTAAAGAATCGTTTACAATTCAATCTGGGCTCCTCAAGGCTCATATACTTCTTAAAAGTTCGTCAAATACCCACATTGGTAATAATTAAAATCATTTTCTCATATATCAGGAAAATATCTTATTATTCAGGCATAAGATCTCATAACATGATAGTTAGGGGAGATCGTCACTCATTCTATGTGAAGGCGCCACTCTAGTTATCCCTGGGGCATAACATATTTTGGACCATTACTCTCGTCAAAGTCTTCTTGGGCTCCCATTTCTGGATCAATCTCCCCAAGCATTAGGGTTTCCACAAATCGGGTCTACTCCCTAATCATTTGTCCACTTAAGCACTTAAGTTAGCCATTAAAATCATGCTAAACCCTTATACGTTATTAGAAAGGTGCATTGTCACACACAGTAAGTTTCACCTTCAAGTGAGTCACGAATCAATTCTCTTTAATAGTTGCTTACATAATTAAAACCACACTTGTCTAGCAAAATAACCCATAACCCATTAATGGTTTATGGTTTTTTCATTTTCAACATGAAAAACCTCTTAAAATCAGAGTGAGTTTACTAACTCGCAATTCGAAACTTCAAATAATTGGCTAACATATAATTCAAACTAAGTTTCGTACTTAAAAACTTCAGTTTCCCTTTTTTAGTTTGTTTAAATCCTTTCGAATGCAAAGAAAGAGATATAAACAAACTAAACCCTGAAAGCATTTTTGAGCTCATTACTTGTTTGCTTTTTAACTTCCTAGACCTATCGACTAGTCAGTTGAGCCATTCACTAAGTAGTTCGCCGATTTAGGGCATTTTAGGCTATAAATATCTTAGCAATCGAACAGGCAATTGGTGAACATTTAGAAACATTTGAAATTATAAAAACACGCTTTTAACGACTCTTTTAAAGAATTCTAAAGTTAACAGACGATTCATATAGCATCATTTAAACAATTCAAGAGGGAAGGGATTCATAAATAGCACATTTGTATCACTTTGCAAGAACAGTTTTAGCAGAATCTACTTAATATCCCAAATACTTTGCAATCTACATGATTGCAATTACTATCAAATCTAGGCTCCCTCCTCACATAATACAGACCACAAAAACCTCGAATCACTCGTTAGTTTCACCTCAGGCCATCCAACAACCAAGCTCGGTTCAATATCGCAATAACTCAATCAATTAATTCACGAAGCCGACATCCATAAGCATGGCATTCATATGCAACCAACCCAAATAAAATTTAGACATATTAAAACTGATTTAGCAACTACTTTAGAACATAATCTGTTTGTTCTACAATTCCCTAAATTAACCGGTTAGCAAAAATTATGCATTACTTCGACATGCGTGAGCCTTAAATCAGTATCAACACCATTCTTACTAGATTTCAACTTCAAATTCTCCCATCACTGACAACAGCTTTGTGATTTTAACATGAACTACCCAAAATCGTTAAGTTCATTTGAAATTACTAATAATTAAGAGGAAGAGAGAAACCCACCTCGGTTCCAAGCTAGAGGACCGGACTAAGGGCTTTTGCTCAGCTTTAGGTGCTGGAAAGCTTGGACTTTGACTCCTTGCTGCAACCACACCCCATACTACGCGAACAGACCTAAAACCAACCGAACTTTGGCTTTCTGGTTCAGTGTTGTGGCTGATGTTTTTGCTGCTAATTCACACCTAGTTTATAGAAGAATTTGAGTAGCTAAAGACGGGGTTGCATGGTTGAGCTAGGCAAGTGTCCGGTGCTTCAATTTGCTATCCAAACATACCACAAATGTGGTGGTCTCGTACTGATTTAGCTGAAATTGGTAGCAGGGGTTTGTTAGGTTCTGGGAGAGGCTGAATGAGGGGAAATGCGGGCTGGGTTAGGGACAAATCGAAGGAAGTTGGTGGTTTGTGGCCGTGTGTATGGAGAAAAGCAGAAAGGAGATGAGGCCATGGGGATTTCGCGAGGAAGATGAAGAAGAAGAAGCCAGGCGTGGGACTAGCGTGTGTTGGCAAAAATATCCCTCTCTTTTCCTTTTTTTGGTTTCAAGCTTCCCCAACAATTAACACCGCTAGTCTAATTTCATACCTCATATTCTAAACCTGAATCGATAATACAATCTCTCGTCAATTAATCGTTCCCGAATATATCAAGGTTCGATTTAGTAATTAATGAAACTAATTCTAAGGTTGATAATTTAATCATATTCAGGAATTCACTCAATTTAGTACACGATAGTAATTCTTATTAATGCTTATTAAATATCATCGAAGAATTTTTAATAATAATAATAACAATCATAATAATAGCAACAATAATATTATTTTTAGTAAAATTGTCACTTAAGCGAACACATCGATGTTGATCTAACTTAACTAAAATAATAAAATACAATTCGTAATATCAAGAAACAGGCTGGATAGTTTAAATAAAATACGGGCATCACACGTAGCCCATGCTGAATTTCTGCAATGTTCTTCTTTCTTATTTCTCCCATAATTTTGGTGCTTGTTGATGCGACTTTGCTTCATGGTTATCCCGGGTTATCCCCCAAGGTTTTTCGGATTAACATGTCTAACTTTTGGCATGCTATGCATGAATTATCCGCCATTTGTGCAATTTTCCTTATTACCTACATAACCAACAAAACACAAATAAATAGACTAATTTATCAATTATTTGAGCCAAATCTAGGCAGAGTGAGGTGTAAAATTCACGCACATTCCGCCCAAACAACTAGCCTCACACAAGGACTTTGCTTGTCCCCGAGCAAAACAAACCAATCTAACTAAAAAGAAATGGAAAATAAGAAAAAGCAAATACTAACTCACTTTTGTAGGAATCATGGTCGCATTTAACATATGCAACAAGCCCTTTAAACCCCTTGGTTTTCCAAGTGGACACGTGAGGTCTCATGAGGGTTTTCAACTGAATTACCGACAAAAATCTTTTCAAAAACAAAGGAAAATATTCTTGTTTTTTTTTCTATCAGAATATAAACATATATACAAGTAATTAGGAAAATTAGATACATGACTTAGGCAATTGCAATACCCCAGTAACCAAATTACCAAATTATACACAAATAAAATGTACAATCAAAAGATATCTAAGTCAAATGAAGCACCCTAACTTCCATTTTTCACCTCACACAATAATATGGAATGATATGTACACCTTGGTGCATATGCAGATGTGTATTGATCCTTATGAATCAAGTTGCTAACACTGACACAATCCCTATTTTGTTGTCTACACTACTAGAAACTGGGTTTTTAACGATCACGTTGTAATGACCAAACACAAAATTCGTCATTAAATGTTATTAACAATGAAAAAAGTGATTATTTATCATTTAATTCCATCAAAAAATCATCATTACACAACAACCACTAAAATAGGTCGTTGTTGATTTTACAATGTTCATCGTTATCTTCAAGAGGAGGGAAATATAAAAATGGGGAGGGAAGATAAAAATGAAAATCAAAGAATCAAGTATAATTTTCCACTAACTTAAAATTATTAGAGGCAAGCAAGAATTAAGTTTGTATTAATATGAAGGCAAAAGCTTTTAACATTAATGAATAAGAAAATTAAGCAGGTGAAGCTTCCCATCAAATTAAAAGCACTTAACAATTGCATAGTGACTTCTCGTCGAAATAAGAGCGCTTAACAATTGCATAGTCACTTAAAAGAATAAAGCCTCTACATCACGCCTCACAGGTGAAGAAAAGCATATGCTCTAGCTTAACGTAGAAGCCCAGAAACCCTCGCAAGTAACTCCTCAAATTTCGATTTCTTGCCACAAATTGCTTATTTTACTTATCAATTGCATTCTTCTTCTTCTTCCATTCTCATGATTTTACTTATCAATTGCATAGTTTGTTTAATTGATATAGTGATTAGGGGATGTTTATTTGAAGCTAATTGGACATGTTTTGAATGAATTGTCCTTATTGCAGATTGTTTATTTTGCTGGGGATTTGCCAACTTGGTGAGTGCTTTGTGGGTAGTCAATCCACTTGGTGAGTTTTTTTCTCGTATGGATTATGGTTAAATTGTGTTTATTAACGGGGAAGTTTGGAGATTTTGTGTTGCTAGGTGGTTGGAATTGAGTGATCCGTGATAATTTTTTGTTTAAAGAAGCAATTAGGTTATGAATGGCAATAAATCTGTCAATTTGGAGTACTTTGTTGATGTGCACATCACATGCTTGACAAAATGCCTAACTTAGATAGCTTGGTTTTATATAATGGGGATGTTACCTTCTCTTTTCATTTGTTCTCCCACTCCCCTTTTTCATTGCATACTTGTATGATTTTGGCTTGTTTGTGGATAGTTTATTCTAAGCAATATCATGTATGCACTACACCTTATGTGTTTGCTTATTTAATTCATGTTTGAAATAATATAATTAGTAATCTATGTATTTGATTTGGACGGTTAGTCCTTATTTGAGCATTATGCCCATAGGTGAAGTTATTACTGAGCCACGGGCGCAATGGCCCTCCCTTAAGCTATAAAAATTAAATGAAGCGAGGTTAAGGCATTACTGACTTGGTAAATTTGTTTGCCATCTACTTAGCTTCATTGTTTGAGGTCACGAGTTCAAGGACTGATACGAACTTTTGTTTTTTGGCTATATTGGTATATTTTCCCATTTTTGTAACTCTGCTTTCTTGCATCCTCCCCCTGCATCTTTTGCTTTCTGTTGCTATTACTCTCTTAAATTAAACCATTTTCCCTGTCCAGTTTTTTTTTTTTTTTGTAATTTGGCATGACCCTCACTATTAGTACTTTACATTAGTGAGTAAGTTTAATAATAAATGATTTGGTTAAATATTTATAGATTATGTTTATTGTAACCATAATTTTGTATGTTTATTCTTGATATAGTTTGAAAATGACATCTTATAGGTATCATTCTCTAAACTTACATAATAATATGACTTCGTTTATTTTGGGGGGGGGATGAGAGTTGATACTAGGTGTAAACAATAAATGATTCCACCCCTTTAATATAGAAGCTCAGCTACCAGTTTTAGAAGAAGCAACACACCAAGAGAGGAATTGTGGAGTTATGTTTGAAGGCGCAGATTATTCGTATTAATGTCATTTTTTTGGTAGCTAGGTTTTACTTTGTGGAGTTCTGTTTAAAGAGAGTAGATTATTTGTGTAATGTTAGTTTTTTTTGTAGCTAGGTTTTGGTTTTTAGTTTACTGTTGGATGCATATTTTTCAACAAATTATTGAATAAGAACTCCTCATATTCGTAGCTTAAGTTGAAGAAACATTTGTTTGCTTTAGAATAATTAATTCTACGGTACATATATACTCTCTGCCTAGAGTATTTTTTAAAGGTTCACCTTGTTTGAGTTTGGCAAGCATAACTGAAAAAACTAGCATGTCATTGCGTACCCATTTCATCCATGGGTGTGTTGGTGTGAATCATCATTCTCTATCGCATGCTAATCCATAAGTAGTAGGAACATTTCTGTATATATAACCAAATTCTTCGCTTACTATACATAAACCCTTATTCATCATGCCTTTTGTCTTTTGTATGTTTTTCAATGTTCATTTTTTTTAAAACCAACATGGGTTCTATGGCTTTGTTACTAAGATAGTTTATTTTGTATTTCTCGATGTTGTGCTTGTAGTTATCCTTACTTTAATCAATTGGTGTCTGTTTGTTCCAATCATCGTGAGATAACCATGATTATTGCTTATATCTCCTAGAATAATCTCAAAGCATAAGATCTCTTAAGCGTTGCAAGTGGGAACTAATGTGTTTCTGTTCAGGCTTGGGCTTGGTTTATATATGCTACTAAACTTCTTTAACACAAAGCTTGTGTAGTTAACTGTATTCTTCTATCAGTATGCTCTAGCCTTCTTAGTGTATGTCTATTTGTTGCAAACCTAACATATACTTGCAAGAATAGTCTATTTATTATGATGGCTTTATTTTCATGTTTCTTGATGTTGGGTAACTGTCCACTATCACGTTCTGAATTTCCCATTATAAACTTCGGCCAATTGTTCAGTTTTCAGCAATATCTAGTGAAATTTGAGGCTAATTTAGGATCCCATAATAATGCATAGCTTTGTTGCTGAAAATAAAAGAGTGCTCTAATTTAACACAAGAATGAATTATATTTAGCTATGTTGCAATGTGAATTCCTATATTCTGGGCCTCAAATTATGTTGGAAACAGAAGCAATATACGTAGGGTACCAATAAGCCTTGAACTTAGAGGGGTTTGTGCCCACTTTGTCCATCTCATTAGGGCTACATTCCCACCTGTAGGTCTAAACCTATGAACTATGCCTAGGCACTCAAATCCTCAAAAAAGGAAAACTAGGAAAAGGTAGTGGAAACCTTGCTTTTTCTTTAAATATAAATTTGACCATGTTTTAACAACCAACTATAAAATGCATCGTTAAATGTTATGTTGTAATGCTATGGTATGTTGTGTTTGAATCCCATGTAGTGCATATGTTTCTTGATGGCCTTATAATTGAATAAGCTCCCCTGACTTTATATAGTAAGCATGATGCTCTAGGATATTATTATTATTTTTTCATCCCTATTGGATTGGAGTTAAATTAAGTAGTTGTCGAAATTTATTTAATGAGAGCAAAGGCGGCTAATGGTGAAATTTCTCTCTTCATCCTCTACTAGATGTGTTCTTACCGACAAATTGAATCAGATTTTGATAATATGGTACCTAACAAGGAGTGGATGAACATTGAAGATCACTTAGGCAAAGACTATAAAAAAAGATTAGAAAGTTTCTTGGGTATGCATTTACTATGTTGGGAACGGAGACCATTCGATGCCCATGTGTCAAATGAGTAAACATTGAGTTTGGGACGCGTGAAGAGGTTCAAGGCACTTATTAGCTTATGGAATAGTCGAAAGGTATACATTTCGATATCATCATGGTGAGAGGTCTAGGGAGCCTAATGTTGAGATGGATGATGAGAGTGATGTAGATGAAAGTGATGAAATGCCTTGAATCTTAAGGGATTTATATGATGAGTTTAATGATGTAGTTTCCTTTAGCCGTGACAACAAGGAAGAGGAGCCAAATGACGAGGCCAACACATTTTATAGGCTATTAAAAAATTTGCAAGATCTTGTTTATGATGGATGTAAAACCTCAAAAATGACTGCATTGATAAAACTTGTTCTATGCTCTTACAATTCTTAAAAGATGAATTGTTTCCAAATGGATCAAATTTGCCAGACTCTTATTATGGAGCAAAAAAGACTATAAAAGATCTTAGCCTTTCTTATAAGAAAATGACTCATATGTGAATGATCATATACTCTACTAGAAGGAGGATGAAGAGTTAGACAAATGTAAGGTGTGTGGTGCATCTAGGTGGAAAATTGATAAGCGTAATGGCAAGGATAAGTATAGGTGTTATGGTAAAAAGTTACATCAACAGATATTGCGATACTTTCAACTGAAGCATTGCAAAGGTTATACATGTCCTCTAAGATGACATCTTTAATGTGATGGCATTAGGATGAAAGAAAGAATGATGATACAATGAGGTATCCAGCTGATTCTCCTACATAGAAATCATTTGATGAATTGCATCAATAGTTTACTTCTGACCCATGCAATGTTGAACTTGTCCTTGCTAGTGCTGCTTTTTGACATTTTGCTAATTCAAAAACCTCATATAGTATTTGGCCTGTCATCCTAATTACACACAACATGCTTCCAGAATTGTGTATAAAACAATCTAATATGATTCTTTCAATGATTATACGTGGCCCTGATAGTCCTAGAGCTGCAACTAATGTATATTTGCAACCTTTAACAGAAGATCTGAAGGAGTTATGGGAAATCGGTGTTGAGACATTTGATGCATCAACTCGATGTCATTTTGAACTTCATGGGTCTTTACTTTGGACAATTAATGATTTCCCTGCATATGAAATGTTGTCTGGCCCTTCCCCGGACCCTGTGTGAACGCGGGATGCTTCTGCACCGGGCTGCCCTTTTTTTTATGAAATGTTGTCCGGATGGAGTACTAAGGGAAAATTGGCATGTCCTTCTTGCTTGAAGGAGACCCATTGTACAAAGTTATCTAATGAAGGTAAGTAATGCTACATGGGCCATCGACGTTATCTGCCTTCAAACCTTAAATTTCGAAAACAGAAACATTTGTTTGATGGAACAATCGAGCATGGTGTACCTCCATAACCTTCTTTAATTAATGATATTCTTCATCAAGTGCAAGACCATGAGAGTGTATGCTTGACAAAGGCTCCACATAAGAAGCCTAAAGTATCCCATGATAAGATGGGGGATAATTGGAATAAGAAAAGTATCTTCTTTCAACTTCCTTGTTGGAGTTCCCATTTCTTACACCATAATTTAGATGTTATGCACATTGAAAAAAATATATATGATAATATTCTTGGAACAATCTTGAACATCAAAGTTAAGACTAAGGATACTATCAAGAGGCGTCTAGATTTAGAAAGGATGGGATTCAGATCTAGTTTGCATTTGCTGAGAGATGGTGATAAGTTGAAGATGGCTCTTGCACCAAACACTTTATCCCTACCTAAAAAGTGTAAGTTTTGCTAATTCTTGAAAGAATTAAAAGTTCTAGATGGGTTTTCTTCGAATATATCTTACTGTGTGAATATGAAGGAAGCAAAAATCTCTGGTCTCAAAAGTCATGATTGCCATGCTATACTCCAACATCTCTCACCACTAGCATTACGTGGCCTTCTTACTCCATCAGTATAGGAGGGAATCATTGAGTTGTCAAAGTTCTTTGCTATATTGGGTACTAAAGAGCTTAGGATGAAGGACTTAGAGTAAATTAAGGCACAAATCCCCATTACTTTATGTAAACTAGAAAAGGAAGTTCCTCCTGCTTTTTTTTTTTATGTTATGGTGCATTTACTATACACCTTGCAGATGAAGTTAAAATTGGTGGGTCAGTCCAATTTAGATATATGTATACAATTGGCAGACCACGTATACATATAAATCTTACATTTGCAATAGGGTTCAACTAGAGGCCTCAATTGCAGAGGGCTATTTAGCTTATTAGTGTCTAACGCTTTGCTCAAGGTATCATCAAAACATAGAGACGAAGTTCAATTGGCTTCATTGAAATTATGAAAATCAGAGCGAGCATGTTGGTGGCTTATCAATCTTTAATCATCCTAGTCGGGGATTAGGGGCTCAAATAGTGCGTACCAATATTGAGAAGCATGAATTAGATGAGGCTCACATTTATCTTTTAAAGAATTGTGATCAAGTCCAACCTTTTCTATAGTAAGTCTTATCTTTATAGTATTATTCCTCATTTTCTTAGATCTTGGTGTACCTAAGTAATTTGCAACTTAAGTAGTTCTCATGTTTTGTCTAGAAAATTCTCTACAAGCCAAGCATTTGTGCATTCACTGTCTGAGGAGGAATGGTGTAAACACATTAGGGAATGGTTCAACTGTGAAGTAAGCACCCTACATTACCTTAGAAATTTTCTCGTATACATGTAAATTAATGTATATATGATCAAAATATTATAAGTAATTTTTTTTAATAGGTGGCAAAATTATATGCGCATGAGAAGACTAAGAAAATAGAAGATTTGCTATCATTGGCATGTGGCCCAACACAATATGTCACATCTTATAGTGGTTATATTATTAATGGCTATAGGTTCTATGTTGAACAACGGGAAAAGAATTTGAGGACCCAAAACAGTGGAGTGGTAGTGATAGGAAATACTCGAAAGGGAGATGAAAATAAAGACTTTTATGTGGTCTTGACTGATATACTTGAGCTACAATATCTTGGCAGAAAGCGAGTAGTGATGTTTCATTGTAAATGGTTTGATGTGTATGATAAATTAAGAGGAATCAAAATAGATGAATATGGTTGTGAGTGTTAATTGCAATAGGCAATTGAAATAATGAGACATTTGTCTTGGCTAGCCAAGCAAATTAGGCCTTCTATGCAATTGATAATGAACACAAAGGTTGGCATGTGGTCCTCAAGTCCCTACCATAGTACTCTGGAGAAATGTCAACATCAAATGATCCTAATCCGAACAGTGTTGGATATGATAGTGGAGCATGACTAAGTCTCATGTGCAATAACTTGGTCATATCATCCTTATGAACTTCTGAAGATGCAACAACAGCTAAAACAGATAACGTAGTGCCTTGCAGTATATACAAAATTCCTCGCTTGACACCCTTCAGAACCCTATTTGAACCCTTGCAGACATACAGAACTCCTCATTCACCTTGAAAACTAAATCCTTTCGTGTCCAATAGACTCAATGATATTAGATTCTTTGTCATATGTGGAACATGCCTGACATTGTTCAACGTACATAATTTACCATTATGTGTCCGTATCTGTATAGAACCAATTCCAACCACTCTGCAAACAGCACTGTTACGCATAGAAACATTACCTCCAGTCACCTGCTCGTAAGTGATAAACCATTCTCTAAGCGGACACATAAGATAAGATGCCCCTAAATCTAGGATCCACATATCAGTATGATGCATAGGTTCATCAGCGACTAGGGCTATATCTTCTTCAAACCTATTGTCACCTTCTGCGACAGCAGTAGTACCTACTTGTTTCTCCTATTGTTGTTGTTCCTACCTCTTCTTTTTAGGGCACTAATTTCTCCAACGTCCCGTCTCCTTACAGTAGTTACAGATATCACCAGGTTTAGGACCCTTAGAACCTGACGGCTTCGATTTCTTCTTCCCCGGATTCCAATGTCTTTTACGCCCACTGGCTATCAACCCAACAGCCTCGGTACCAGCAGCACCTGTACCAGCCGCCTTATGACGCAGCTCTTTGCTATGAAGAGATTATCTAACCTCCTCCAAAGACATAGTATCTTTCCCAACAATAAAAGATTGCACGAAATTTTCATATGATGGTGGGAGAGATACTAACAGAATTAGGGCAACATCCTCATCTTCAATTTTGAACTCAATATTACGCAAATCTAACAGGATTGTATTTAATTGATCTAAGTGATCTCTCAAAGGCATACCTTCCTGCATTCGCAGACCAAACAGATGTTACTTCAAGAGCAACTTGTTGGTTAAAGACTTCGTCACGTATAGACCCTCAAGCTTTAACCACAGCCCAGCCGCAGTATCCTGGTCTGCTTTCTCAGTGATTGTATCATCTGCAAGAAACAGCTTGATCATCGCGTGTGCCTTCTCCTCCAGACTGGCCATCTCAGTGGCATCGGCGCCTGGATCTTTCTCTGCCAGTGGCGCCCATAACCCTAGTTCCTTCAATAGGGCTCACATCATGATCTGCCATAGAATAAAACTATTCCTCCTTGTAAATTTGTCAATTTTCACGTTCAAAGTAGACATCTTTCTCACCAGAATTCAGAAAACCCTAAAGCTCTGATACCAGTTTTTTATGACGGATGCGATAAAGTATGAACAAACTGACAAATAAACACAAATTTAACGTGGTTCACTAACAATGTGTTTGCTACATCCACAAGCAGAAGAGAGGGATAGTTTTATTCATCCGATGACATTTGAATACAGAGATATCCATTATATATATAGGGTTTAGGTTTTAGGGTTAACCCTAACCCATACATCACGTGCACCAGCGAGACCACGATGCTAGGTTTGCAACATGGGGCTAAAGAAAATAGATTCAAGGCATTCTAACATGCAAAAAATTCGATCCCTGGGCAGCGCATCTAAAGCTAGTCTTTTGTTGTCTTTCTCTTACCCAAGGTGACCATATATCATGTCCCTCTTTGTTGTTATATGTCTGGTTATTAATTTTGTCATGGGCTATAGGCTACTATTATATTCATCTTAGTACTGCTATATTTAGCTTTGATTTGGGCTCACTAGGCTGTTGGCTTTGATTTGGTCTCAGTATGCTGTTGTCTTATCTGATTATGTGTAAATAATTAGAAGTCGCAATAGTGAGAGCAATTATTGCACATATAAATTTATAGAATGGGAATACCAGAAGGTATTGGATAGATCAAAATTTTTATGGCTGAATTCATATGACCATTAGATTCAGGGAAAACAAAGACATGGCAGTGGGGATTGATGATAGGACAAATATATCACAACTTTGCAGGACTTTATTGATAAGAATGCTCTTTTCTTTTAGTCCCAACTCCCCCCTTGTTCAAACGTGTCTGGTAAAGTATTATAGTGTCGCAAATTCCTATCCCTCATTATATAGCTTTTGAACCCCTCCCCACCCCCACCAGACAAAGGGAGTAAATTCCCAAAACTGAGTCGGTATTATGTGTTCTGAGCGCTTTTTTGTGAGAAAGAGCATTGTAACAGTGGCGAGTTGTAGATAAGTGACACAATTGATTGTACAATGCGAGATCGATGCTCTGGTTAATTTGTGCATGTTTATTCTAGTAATTGCCACTTCTCCCCCTCCCTAGTAGTTACCTTTTAAAGGGCTACTAGTTTTTGTGAATAAGATACTATATGTCTTGTTCAATTAAAGTTTACACTGTGTTTAGACTGCTCATTTTTCTAGTGATTTGCTGTATATTTAATTTGTTGCTACCGCCCCTATGCTTAGGTAAGATGGGTTGTTTTGATTATCTTGGGAGATATGTGAGAAAAATGTTGGTCATTTGGTGTTGATCATGTGGATCTGTAATGGGCAAACAAATGTTTCTACCTGATTGTCTTTTGGGATAACCAAAAAATATTTGAGGGTATAAATTAGGTCCTTTAAAGACTTATGCAATAAGCTAATTCCTTCTCTTTGACTTTTAATTTGCTATTACTATGCTGCTTGATTTATTTAAGGGAGAACAAATTGTGTATCTCGATCATTATATTTGTTTGGGTTACTTCCTTTTGTACTCAACTGCATTTGAAGATTTTCAGAGTTTAGTTTGGGTTGTATTATGAATATATGACTTAATTAGCTCTAGGTGATTTGGGCACACACATTTGACTAGATTGGCTCTAGGGGGTACATTTGTTACATTTGCAAGGTTGAGTTTTTACTCTGAAAGCTTATAAATAGCTACTAGCTTTCACTTGAATGCTTTCCTACCTGTCATGTGTGCCTCAATTTGTTGGAGTTTGTTGGACCCCTTTTGCCGCCATGGTAGTTAAAATGATGCACTTGTTGTAGCTATTGTTTGATTCAGTTGGCGACTGTCGGTAGTTGCCGCTAGTGCATTTGTCGTAGTCTACTACTACTCTCACAATTTGCTGCTACTACTGCGGTATGCATACTAGTGCTGTAATCTGTTACTGTTGTTGTGGTCATTTAGGTAGTAGACCAAATACACAATTGATCGTACAATGTGGGTTCAGTGTTCTGTTGAATCAGTGCATGTTTGTTTTAGTGAATGCTACGTGTTTGGTCTTGTAATTGCCACTTCTCCCCGTCCCTACTAGTTAGCTATTGAAGCGCTGCAAGTTTTTATGAATATGATAATATATGTCTTGTTCAGTTGAAGTTGATTCTATGTTTGGATTGCCAATTTTTCTAGCGATTCGCTACATATTTATTGTCATTGCCCTTGTGTTCATATAAGGTGGGTTGTTCTGATTATCTTACAGAGATATGTGAGCAAAACATTGGTCACTTGGAGCTGATCATGAGGATATTTAATGTGCAAGCAATTTGTTTATACCTGATAGTCTTTTGGGGTAACCAAAAATCATTTAAGGGTATAAATATGGTCCTTTAAAGACTTATGCAATAAGCTAATGGTCCTTCTCTTTGGCTTTGAATTTGATCTTACTATGCTTCTTGATTTACTTAAGGGACAATAAATTGTGTATCTCGATCATTATCTTTGTTTTGGTTACTCTAATTGTATTCAGTTGCATCTAACGATCTCATAGTTTGGTTGGGTTGTATTTTGAATATATGACTCTATTAGCTCTAGGTGGTTCAAGTTTGACTAGATTAGCTCTAGATGCTCCGCATTTGTTATATTTCCAAGGTTGATTTTTTGCTCTAAAGTTTCATAAATAGCTTCTAGCTTTCACTTGAATGTTTTCCGAACCGTTATGTGCGCCTTAATTTGTTGGAATCTATTGAACCCCCTTTGCTGCCACAATAGTTTAAAGCGATGCAGTTGTTTAATTCAATTGGTAGTAGTCTGCAGCAACTGCTAGTGCACTTACCACTACATGCTTTTGTTGTACTCGCAATGTACTACTACTAGTGCAGTCTGCTCGCTTGTGCTGCAATCTGTTGTTGCTGCTGTGGTCATTTGTGTAGTAAGTAGTGCTTGTCCGGATCACATAAGTCGATTTCTTTATCATAGATTCTTAACGAAGCATGACATGTATGTAAATTCAATTTTCTTAATCTCCATGATCAAAAGTTTTGACACTTGATTTCTCCTTTTGTAGACGCTTGAAAATGCAGGATGCTTGTTCAAGTTCTAACATGTCCCTAGTTCTCATTGGTAGTTGATGAAGATGGTGGATCATTAGCAGACCATTTATTTCCTCTCTTTTTCTAACATTGCATGTATTCAGATATCGACTATGAGAACAACTTTCTAGTGTCCATGATTGTTTTCTAGAATCGGAGTTTTCATGATGCATTTAGTATTTGGTTATGCTTTGTGGCGTATATTCGGAGACTACTGGTATTCAATGCAATAAATATATGTATAAATTCAAATTTGTGGTTAATATTGTTTCCTTGATTTATTTAATCAATTGTCAATTACATTGTATAAATTGCACTTGTATGGTCAATAACATTATTAACGATGACAAATTATTGGTCGTTAATATTTTGCTTAATAGAACTTTTCAATAATGAACATCATTGGTTCTTATGCTTTACATGAGAAACAACAATAAGCCAAATCCGTCGTTAATGATCATGAATTTCACTTTTTGAATGATTAATGTGATTGTTAATCATTCATCGTTCATCGTTATTTAGTTAACTAATAACAATGAAATCTTGTTTCTCATGACTTTCAATAACGATGAAATTTTTAAAATCATCGTTAAAACAATTAACGATGGGACAAATAACAACGAATAACGACCAACATTTTATTTGTCGTTAAATATATTAACAACGAAAAATTGTACTTTTAATGACCAATTTATTCGTAGTTAGAAATCTCTTTTGCCTTCTTTACTCTCTTTTTTTCCTTTTTTTCTCTTTTTCAACAAGAATAATAGCCACTTGTCTTACAAATATTCGACCCTTATCTAAAAAGGTATTTTATTAAATTGTGCAAAGCACTTATTTTACTGCCCAAGCAGATGTGTAATCAAATAAAATATCACATATTCCAGCCAAGTAAAGATATGAAATAAAGGTAGTGACTTTGAACATTGGTGTCTAGGTTTTTATTCATTTTTTTAATACTTTTTTTCCTTTTTTCTTATTTTTTCCCACATTTTTCAAAAGCATACAAGGCAACTTCGACAAACTAAAAGTTCACATATGAACTTAACAATAAGGCCCTAAGAATTGACAGAAAGATAAGTAAGGTAGACAAAAAATCACACATATAAGACGGGGATGTTATGAAAAATCGAATCTACATCCTCAACTAGACATCTCGTCATGCAAAATCTATTTTTATATAACTCAATGACCTAGCAACATGGGATTCTAGTTTCCTAAGAAAGCACACAACTCCCCAAAGAAAAAGAAAAATCATGTTGAATTTTTTCAAATTTTTGAAGAAGATATACAAATGGACAGCTCACCCTACACCAAAACTCCACAATGTCTTCATTGTGGGAGCTAAGGCGCCAAAAAGCAAGCAAATTAGCAATTCAACCTCAAACCAAACACAAACTCACAAGTATATACAAACTTATAAAACACGAACAAGTACAAATCGAACAACACCAACAAATATTCACAAAACAAAACACACCACCAAATAACACACATAAAACAAAAGACATAAATCAAACAGGCGTGATCATAGCCATCTCGGCTGAATGAATCCTAAAGTTCACCTCAAAATTGATCACTCATACAACTACAATCCTAAATATCCACAACTATGTGCAAAAAGAAATAAAGAAAAGAAAAAGAAGAAGAGAGAAGAGAGAAGAGTTAGAACAATCATATCAGGTTAGGTGTTGAGCGCACCTAAACTATGCCTTACTAAGATGTGGTACAAGAGGCTCAAGGAGCATAAGCCACTCCGTCAAATCACTAAGTTGCCACTTGTATCAATCGCTACCAAAGCTCGTAGCAACATATCAAATAAACTTGAACAGCCCTCAAAAAAGTTAAAGCCATTAGTAAAAGGAGGATATTCCAAAGAAAGCATGTCACCGAAATAGAAGTGAGAGCTCTCTTGAGCTTATCAAAGCTCTTAGCCCAATCATAGGAGTAACACACATGCCCAACATCACTTAATATAGAGGATAAGGGCCTAAAAGTCTCACAAAAAGCATGAATGCACAAACTAGGCATGAATCCTAAACCCTCTACCCAATCCTCAAGTCTTATAGTCACATCAAGCTCATGAGTCTGGTTTAAATTAGGGACATAAATGATGCAAGTCTCAGACTCTAGGGTAGTGGACATTAAAGAATCCCCATAAGAGTGTAACAGTGATGACGGGAGAAGGCACTAGAAGTGGGAATGGACTTAGGAGGACACGCAATAGAGACTAGATGAACAAGTTCCAAATCATGAGGCATGACCTCAACACACTCCTCAACACAAGGTTCCTCTAAATGAGTCTCCTCAAGTGAATACTCCTCAACAAAAATATCCTTGGAAACCATAATCATGTTGTGCTCGAAAATCATAACTAGCCTTAACCACTAATTTCTCACTCTTATCATTGTCGCCCAAGGGGCCTAAAACAAAAGGTCCATCATCAAAAACCATATTGCCCCCAAGAACATCGCTAGCCTTATGATAAGGGTTGATCATTAGGGGATGCAATGAAGGATCACTAACACCCTCAAAAGGCATTTGATTAAAAGGGTGAAAGTATAAGCTAGCACCATAGTCTAAGAGAAAATCATAAGAATAAGAGGGAGGAATGTAATCATAAGGTTGAAGTGGTTGAACAAGGGGAACTTCAAGTTGATGTTCACAATGAAGCGTAGCATCCTCCAAAGCAACAAAGTCATTAGCTAGCTTGCCCTCATTGTCGATTAAAATTTTAAACGTAATCCTAAGGGTTTCCTTAACTATTCCTCACTCATATGTCTTATCACTTAAATCCTCAAGAAAATCCCAAGCCCCATGAGCATTCTTATAAAAGAACTCTCCCCACGCATAGACTCAACCATTGTCCTAACACTCATATCCAAACCCTTATATGCTATTTGACACAAATTCTATCTCTCTTAATCGTAGTGAGGGCATTGGGAAAGTAATTCCTTGAACCTACTCATGTATCTGCAAAGGGTTCATGTTCAAGTTGGACAAAGGAGAAGATTTCAATCCTAAGCTTAATGGTCTTGCTAGTAGGGAAGTACCTCATAAGGAACATATCAACAAAGGTGTTCCAAGATTTCATAAAACCAATCTTAAGATTATACATCCACTTCTTAGCATCACCTTTAAGAGCAAAGTGAATGAATTTCATCATTACAACATCAATTGATACCCACCCAAGGCATGTGAATTAACACACACACTTCATCAAACTCACAAATAAAGAAATAAGGATCCTCAAAGGCCGTAAATTTGGGAAGCGTGCTAATATAATCTGGGTTAAGCTCAAATGCCACATCCTTAAGCGTATAACAGAGGTGAAAACATGATTATGGAAAAGCTTAGGGAGGATAGAAGTGATCGCTCAATGAGCATTATTGGTTGGGTTTCACTCTTTGAAGAATAGGTTCATCACGTTTAGTGGACTTGGGCTCCACATTAATCACATTTGTTTTGTTAAAATTCCCAAGTCATCATTATATACAATGAGCCACAACTTTTTGGCTTTTCAATTTTTTAAATTTTCTAGATTTTTCACACTTTCTTTTTTTTTTATGTTTTTTAATGTTGTCCAAATAAGTAGCTACTCTATAACTCAAAAGAAAAAAATAACAAAACAATAAAAGAGACTACACGAGCACACAATGAACTAAAGGGTGTCATATTTACAAGAAGTGGCTTAAGTTCGCACCCCTATCCCTGGCAATGGTCCCAATTTGTTGATGTAGTTTTTAAAGGGGTAGTAAGGATGAAAATTTGTCATCCTATGGAACGGTGTGGGAATTCAAGTCACTAGTAATTTTCAGTCCCAACTCTAACCTAGGGAAAGCCATAGATATCACTAAGTATGATTAATTAACTAATTACTCTCTAAACCTAATCTAAACAAGATTAATGAAACTAAACTAAAACAAAGCATAGTTAACAAAATCAACAAAAAAATCATATTAACTAACAATAACTTGCAAAACATCTGATTAACTAAGCAAACATGAAATTTTCTAACTAAAAGAAGAGACAAAAAGGGGAGTGCCTCAAAACCTTGAAAATCCAACAATGGAGGTTGGCCTCCATTGTTGGAGTAAGTGGGTGATGATTGGAGGTGAATTCTTCACTTATTCTCAATAGTCTAACTCAACTAATTCTAATCTAACCCATTGAGAGTTAAAAACGTCAACTTGTAAAAGTGGGTTTTCAAAACCCTAAGATGGAGGAGCGAGAAATATTTTGAAAGTGCATTCTTAAAGAAAGAGAATGAGAGATTAAGAGTAGATAAGATAATAGAAGGATGATTAAGAAAGGGAGACACTACTTTCAATCCATTAACTAGCAAAAGAAGCTAATTTAGGCATTAAACTAGTAAATCAAACCCAACAAACTAAGAACTTAAATGAAAATGAAGATTAAAGAGAGTTGAACAAAGCTAATTGCATCAGTACTTTATTACTCTTGAAATGCGGCTACAAAATTAAAGTAAATCTACACTCACTCCTAAACCCTATGCTAAACTCTATTTTTAAAACCTAAAAATTAGCTCTTTGCACAAATGGGGGAATCGGCTTTAAATAAATCCCAATGCAGCAGGTTTGGCACTGTCATGCCAAGTGGCACAGGCAGACCGTGCCAAACCTCCAGAAGCCAACAAAAGAAGTAGGGCAGGATAGGCGGTGGCACTGCCATGCCACATGGCACGAGTACCCCGTGCCAAGTTTTCGGAATTCTGCACACAAATAGAATAAACACAGGATTTTCCACGGGCATCCTATGCCACCTGGCATTGGCAGGCCATGTCAAATTTCTACAATGGTCTTCTTCCTTATTTCTCCCACAATTTTTGTGCTTGTTAACCTCGGCTTGTTTCATGGTTATCCCAGGTTATGTTCCAAGGTTTTTCGGTTTAACGTGCCTAACGTTCGGTATGCTTTGCACAAATTACCCACAATTTACGCAATTTGCTTTATTACCTTTAAAAATAACAAAACACAAATAAATAACCTAATTTACAACCTATTTGAACTAAATATAGGTAGACGAATTTGTAAAATTCATGCGCATCATGCGCGAACAACTGGTTCAAGCCACAAGCTAGTGCGTTTTTATGTGCCAAGCTGGCTACAACTTATTTCGGCCATAACTTTGTCATCCAACCTCCATTTTGAGTGATTCTTTGTTTTCCCTAAAATCTTATTAACTCTATTTTCAAATGAGACAGATTTTCTAATTTTGGATAAATGAGGAAGAAAATATAAGCAAAATAGTGAAACTATGCCATTTTCATCATGAGCGCTACTATTCAACTTATATCTTTTCCATTGCTCATCGGGCCTTAGTGCATAAGATGTCATTAGAAAGCTTCTTCAACAATATATTATTGATACTTAAACTCAGTAATTTTATGCTCCCTAGAGTGGATCTCAATTAAGCACTGAACATTGTCGATTTAGGCCTATTTAGACTTTGAGGGCTTTATTAACCTTTTTCTTTTCCTTCTTTGTTTTTCTTTCAGATTTAGATTAAGAATTACTCTGTTGGGCTCCAAGTACACAAGTTGGGGTATAATTTTCGTCATTGGGCAATTCAAAACAAGATGCTATTTTTAGGCTTCTATAGTTAGCCCCTACTTTGGCCAAGATGGAGTATGGCGAATGTCAAAGTATAGGTCTTCACTTGTCTTTGCCTATTTAGAAATGAAGATGGGATACTCGAACCAGGCCACTTAGGGCCTTGAGATTTGGCATCTGCTAACTTTCACCGTGATGGTAGTTGATTATGTGAAATCCAAACCTGGCCATTGAGGGTGCTGAGATTTGGCATTCGCCAACTGCGGTCGTGACAAAAGGTGATGATGGCCCACTGTGTTAGGAGCGAATGGTGTCGAAATGTCCCATTGTTTCGGGGAGTCAGCGACCATCCCGTTGTGCTGGGAGCCAGCAACACTATTGAACTATCCTCTTGTGCCAAGAGCTAGCGGTTGTCCCATTGTGCCAAAAGCTAGCGATGTCAAAATGTCACATTGTGCCGGGAGCCAGTAGTTGTCCGATTGTGCAACGAGCCGGCAATGTGGTCGAAATGTTCTATTATGCCACGAGCCCGCAGTGACACCTTAGTAGTGTGGATGCTTGAAGATGTATAGCCATAACCTTGAGAGCTCGGTGGCATAAGAGCTTGAAGATCCGTAGCCAGATTCTTGTTAACTTAATCGTGTGAGAGTCAGAAGACTTATAGCTAGATCCATGTGAACCTGGTGTGTTAGAGCCTAAAGTTGGATTGATGATGGGGGCAATGATGCTTGCATAAAGCCTGCTTTGAGGATGTGGGCCCCACTTTAACTGAGCCTGATTAAGGCGAGAGTTAAAGTATAGATGTCTTCTATGATAGTTATTGATGTAATCTTAAAAGCTTTTACCGTGGGTTCATGTCTGACTAGGGTTGTGTGCCCGTCTTGTGGGATTGCTCCCATGCTTGAATGCGTACAACTTCATTCCAGGGTTCCCCAATGATAAAGGTACAGGGCAGGCTAGTAAATACGCTAAAGATCCATACAATGATGCAAGTGCACTTGCTAACCTAAGTGAGAGCATGCATGCATGATGACTATGCAAACTCAATTGTGCTAAGTATGTAGACATGTGATGGCCAATGATTAAGGGGAAGATTGCTATCATAATTTTAGGTTTTGTTAGCAGAATTTACCAAGGCAATTCCATCTATTTGACTGTTGACTTTTAATTAATCACCTAAATAACTAAAACTCCAACGTGATCAATCTTAGCCCAAATCAATAATTCAAACTCATTGCTTTGAGCCTAAGATTATGATTTGCCTCCACAAATTAATCTTAAAGCTTTTCTCAGGATGTATGGGTTCCTGCTGTTCAAACATTTAACCCAATGGTCTAATTTCATAGCTCGCTTACATTGATTAACTAAAGTCATAATCACTTCCTTTAGTGTTCAAATCAAGAATGTAACTCCCTTCATTCAAGTAACTCGCCATGAACTACCTAAGCATTTAACAAAATCTTATTTACACATGGAACTACCCCTCACCTTTATTTAAGCAAATATCTTTCTCCCTTAACTTATGAGGAACATCTTATATTTGATTTGATCCTCCCCTCACCATTATCTTTATTTCAACACTAATATCACATAATCAAAACAATTATTTATAAGCCTTCTTAAGCATTTCAATCAGTAGTTCTCACGTTGTTCATGGCCTAAATATTTCATAAATCCATATGTCCACCCAATCCTTGCAAATTTGCTCAACTTCTAAATGAACTAGATTTTCTCAAACATTATAAAAATCATACCCACATACATCCTAATTTAATCACTTCAAGGAATCCACAAAACACACAATTAGTTGACCCAATTAAACTTTAACTAAAAGGAACTAGCCTAATTAATTAAACATAAACATTAAAGAAATCAAACTCAAATGGAGCAAAGATAGAGCAACTTGACCTTTATGTTAATTGAGGGGATGCTGGAGGTGAATGAAGTATAGAGTTCAGGAGGTAGCAGTGTAATACCAATGGCCGGAGCACAACCGGTGGCGGCTGAGGGTGAGTGCATTAGGCAGTAGCCGAGCCCTTCCTCTCTCTCTCTCTCTCTCTCTCTCTCTCTCTCTCTCTCTCTCTCTCT
>JACYFF010003369.1:54679981-54705119 GCA_017589665.1 Selenicereus undatus
TCTCTCTCTCTCTCTCTCTCTCTCTCTCTCTCTCTCTCTCTCTCTCTTTGGTGTGTGTGTTCCTTTCGTTGAGAAAATGAAAAGCCCACTTGCTATTTTGAGTCTTCACTTGCCTTAAATAGCAAATTCCATAGCTAATTTCGTCTTTTTCTTTTTCTTTCTTGATTACAAACTATTATGATTATCGTTTTAATACTTACGAGTGTCTTCCTCAGTGATGAATTGTGAATTAAATTATGAATAACCTAAATTAGTACGTTGCTACCATTAAAAGTCTTGAATTGCAACATTTAGCTTGACTGAACAACTAAACGGTATTTTGGAAAGCAACAACTAATCAAAAACAACATCTAATTTAAGCAATAAGAGATCACCAATCGAGAATCAAACCTAGGTAAAGCAAAGGAAGGGCAGCACCTAACCAGGAGTTAACCATGGTGCAAGCAGTCATTGAAACAACCGAAATCATTATCAAGCACCCAAATGCGAAAAGCACCAAGTAGGATCCAAGCATAGATTGCCCTACAAACCTAGAATTCGATTCAAACAACTAACTTACAATTCGAATGAAATCAAAACCCAAATCCAAATTACACCAATTCGGAACTAAAACCCAAATCTAAAATCTGAAAAATGAAATCCAAAATCATAAGTTTTCAACAAAATAGGTCTCTGCTTCCTTATATGCTATCTACGACTTTCCTTCAAAGCCAGCCTCCCTAAAATTGAGCCTTCTCACCTCCCTTCATTCACTTCGTAAACTCTTGCAAACCGCCAATCAATGACGATGGTAAGGGCCGCCCGAATGAGTAAAGGACACCGGGTTTAATTTGATGAATGATGAAAGAGGAGAGACAGGGACGCCATGGCTATCGTTGTAATGAAGGAGGAAGATAGAATGACCCTGTTTTCGGTCTGGCTAACTAGAAAACACGAAGAAGGACAAGGGAAAATGGGGGGCGGAGCTTGAATGAAAGCACATGAGAATCACGTGCTTATAAGTGAAAAACAGATATGGGGATGGGGCTGGGTCTGGAATGCTAGCCCATTCTACTGGTGGGCCGAAGAAGAGGAGAGGGTGGACGGGAGAATAAAAAGAAATGAAGGAGGAAGGTCCTGGCAAGGGAGTGTGGACTGGGTCAGGCCTAGCAGAGCTAGGGAGAGGAGAGGGAGGAGAGAGAACGAGAGAAGGTGTGCTGGGCCACGGAAATCAGCTCGTCTGGGGCACTGCCATGCTGGGAGAGGCCTAATCTCAAAGCCCTTCGAGATCCAAACCTTGATTCATCCATTGCTTGTTGTGATGCAAATGTCTTTTGATTCACCTTGCACTATTTTTTTTAAGGCAATTTATTTATTCCTATAAAACAAGCAAAAACTACATTAAAGCCTAATTTAATCATTTATTTGGAGGAAATATTAGATAATAAAAGGGTATGAAATATCATAATTTACGGTTGAACAAATACCCCCACACCTAAGTTTTACTCGTCCTAGGGTGAAATAAAACTTAAAACCCTAGAAAAAGAAAGTAAAACCCTAATTCATTGTCTTAGAAATCACAGTTGCACGTAGCACGTGTAACAAGCCCTTTAAACCCCTAGGTTACCCCTAGTGGACGAGGAGGTCTTGTGATGGTTTGGAGAAGATATACCCACAAAATCTATAAAAGAAATAAATCAAAAATCTTTTTAATTTTTTTGCACAAAAATTATTATATACAACACTAGAGAAAAATATATACACATTCCAATTAACCACATTACTCAAGCAACCAAAACACTAGATCATATATAAACGCAATGTACACATCAAAAAATCCTTAATCCCCACTTATGACATTGATACACAATCTTTCGCCCCACTTAGAAATTATGCACAAGCATGACTGGTAGAACCTCACTTTAGGGTTATGTAGAACACTCCCACTCATGTGTTTAGTATACCAAGGTTCACTCATTTCTCCTCCAATCAAACAAACTACCATAGGCTTGCTGAAGTTCTCAATTCTCCACCACTAAAATGCAATGTGCAACACAATAATTAAGAGGACTTTTCATGGTTGTAATGAGACTAAAGGTTAAGGGTAAGAGAGGGACAATCGATTTAGGAAATGAGGAGCTAAAGCCATAGATAAAGAGCACCAACACTTACACCAATAAAAATAATGAGCACTCACTCTCTCAAAACACAAAATAAGAGAGCACCCCAATTACAATTGACCATTGGAAAGGAGTATACATAATGATACATCAATGCCAAACACTCTTATTCACAACTCTTGAATTTTTGAAATTTTTTTTGAGATTTTTTCTAACTTCTTTTTTTTCATATTTTCCTTGGAAACTTTTTCCTTTTTTTTTCATTGTTTTTGCTTTTTCTTTCTTTTTTTTTTTCAAGAAGACAATGAATAAATGGCATGTAAAGAGAAACATAACTCAATTTGTAAATAGTTTCAACTACGTCGCCAGATATAACCAAAATCAACCACCAAAGTTGTGAAATACCCAAAAGTTACCCTCTAAATAATGAAGTGTTGCCCCACTAGCCTTGGCTTGGAGATATAGGAAGATGTGTTTAGGCCAAGAGCTAAACTGAAGGGTTTACAACAAAAAGGGCAAGGCTCAAAGGGCTAGCAAAATATAAAAATTACAAATCAGGTTGGTAATTTGGCTAAGTGGCTCATAAAACAAAAGAATACCTCTATCATGTTATCACAATGCACATGCTAAATGTGATTTCAAAGAGAAACAAACCAAGTTCTAGAAATGTAATCATCAAAAAGATACACCTAAAATAAAAACATGAGACTAAAAATGATCAATTAGTCTTTAAAGCTCAAAATCTCAGGGGTTCATCTACCATAGTCAAGTTTGCATCGAAATAATGTTGGGGCTTAGGATCGTATACAAACATCATACTTTGGGACTAAGTTCTATAATGCATATCACATCTATCTACAACATAACACTAAGGTACAAGAGAACATAGTTAATCAGAAATAGCACAGAAATTCCCCAAAAACAAAAACAAAAAACTTTTGGGATTTTCAAATTTCTTCAAATTTTTTCATCTTTTTTCAATCTTAATTTTTTCATTTTTTTTTTTTTGAAATGTAGTTTCCCCACCCCCACACTTAAATCACACAATGTCCTCATTGGGAGTGAAAGGAAACATAAAAATCCAAAAGAAGAATACATATACAAAAAGAAAAGAGGACTTAGAAAGAAAGGAACATGACAAGACTCTAAACTCAAAAAGAAGATAATAAAAATAAAACAATGAAACAAATATATACAAAAGAAAACAAAATAAAAAGAGAAAATAAGAGGAACGAGTATACTAGGTTAGGTGCAGAAGTACACATAAGCTATAGCCTCAAGAAGTCCCTGCAAATAGAGGCCTATAGAGCATCAGCCACTTCATATCGAATGAAACATCGCCAATAAAATCAAAACCCATTAGTCTATGAAGTAGGTTGTTTGTTAAATTTTCAAGAATAACTCTCAACCATATTACAACAGTAAAAATGAGGGAGTTGGTGCCAAAAGGAATACATCCACCATATCAATGCGGCACAAGTAAGGGCCCACTTCAACTTGTCAAATAGCCCAATTAGGTATCAGACAGATGTACTCAATATTGGCCAGTAAAGTGGTCATTGGCCTAGAGATGTGATTATTAGCAGGAATGAGTAGTCTAGGCAAAATATTGGGGCGGAAATCCATAAGTCTCCTAATTTCAAAAGGCGTAAGAGTCTGTTCAAAATAAAAATTCGCAATGATAAGATTACTAAACTCGATAAATTCGGACTTGCAAGATTCAAAAAGGTAGTCAGTTTGGATGGGGTCAAAAGAAAAAGATTCATATTCAGTGTAAAAACCCTCATCAAAACTTTCAGCGATATCAAATCCACATGTAAAAGATTCATATTCCATAAAAAGAGTATCATCATCAAGTCCAAAATAGTGGACTCAGTCACCTCCTCGCATGGCTCCTGTAAAGACATAGCTTTGGACTTATCTTTATCATGATGCTCATCGTAAGTCGTGATGCTTAGATCTAACTCACTAGGGTTCCCAAGGTCTTCACCCACCTCAAATTCACATGAGTGATTAAAAGGGGCAGGTGGTTGGCATAAATTAAGACGTCATCAGCAACATCCTTATGTGACCTAGGTGCGAGTGCAACGGCAGAGGATAAAGATAGAGGGGGTTCACTCTTTGGTTCTAAGCTAGGCAAAGGCATGGCATAATTCAAGTTAGGCCTAGCAAGATAAGAGGGCCTAAAATCATCGTAGATACTAACTTCTGGTTTAGGAGATCCTAAACTAAAGTCAGACTCACTATAATTCTCCTTACTTTGATTGAAACATTAAGAATATTGAACAATTCTATCTTTTATTGTCTCTACCATTTTATTATCATTTCATTTAGCTTCTTTCCGCTTATGTAGCATCAACATAACCACGACATGGAAATTACAAGCATCATTACCAGAAGACTCATAGTAATTACACAAAATAGAAGGCACATAAGAGTAAGACGAATCATATGAATCTACAAAGTGAACCTGTTAGTAAGGATTAGCCTGAAAACTAGACTTGCCATGAATAGGATTTTCTAAGGTCCCTCTAGCTTGTTCAAATGCATAAGTGTCCCGAGCTAGTTTTTCAAAGAAACCCCATACCTCGTCTTGAGTTCTAGTTAATAATCCTAGTACACCTCTAGGACAAATAGACTGAACATAACCCCGAAATTCAAAATTGAAATCCACAGCAATGACCTCACAGATTTCCCATTTTTCAAAATTTTGATTCAACTGAGCACGATAATCATTCAGTCTCAAAAGATAACTCCAGAAAGATTCATGCTCAAATTGTGGGAAATTAAAAACTATCATTCTTGAATCTTTTTTGTCAATTTTATGGATTTTCAATTTTTGGGGGGATTTTCAAATTTTTTAGTGTTTTTTCATTGAAAGAAAAAGGGAAAGAATAAAAACAATGACTTTAAGACAACTAACTAGAAACTAATGACTAAAACTAAACAACAGGACACTTAAATAATAAGTTAACAAAACTAAATAAACTAACAAAAATAAAACCATATTACCAAAAGAAAAGAAAGACCAAAAAGAAAAAAACAACAAAAAATGACCTAGCACAAAAAAGCGAAGACAAGCACATACGCAAAGCTTGTACACCATTTTCTTAAATCAAGAACCTAAAACAAAATAAAAGCAAAAAATAAAATAAAACAGAAACTGAAATTCTAAAATCAAAACTCTATATACAGAAAGTTCCACAAAATCACAAGGAACATAAATATATTTTTTTGAATTTTTTCTGTCCCCCAAACTGTGCAGAAAATTGCAAACAGAAAAGTAGTTCCAAAATTCATAGAAAATTATAGACAGTCCCAAAAATCCAAAACAATTCACAAAAACTCTAAAAATTATGCTGAATCTAGGGAAAATATCAACACAGCAAAAATCACACCAGAGCTATTCTGAGTAATTCAAACAGAATCTGAAAATCATGAAAAACCTGCACTGAATTTTTTTTGGTTCTGTTTTGCCCTTGTTACAGCACAGACTTGAATCAGATTCTGTTAGTGATTTTATTTTATTTTTTGTGTAGGGAAATAACCTTTAAAAGGAAAAATTAAATTGATTGAAATAAAGAAATCAAAATACTAATTCAATTCAAAAATCCAAAACAAGGAAATCTAAACTAAAATGACGCAGCCTAATTGGACATCCTCGACAACGGCGACAAAAACTCGTTGTGAATTCCTGCAAGTATACGGTTTATCGTTGTAACACTTACGGAGTCTCATCCCTAGGGATGAATCATGAATTAAATTACGAATAACCTAAATTAGTACATTGCTATCATTGAAAGTTTAGAATTGCAACATTTAGCATGACTGAATAACTAAAGGGCATTTTGGAAAGCAACAACTAATCAAAAACAACATCCAATTTGAGCAGCAAGAGATCACCAACCGAGAATCAAATCTAGTTAAAGCAAAGGAAGGGCAGCACCCAACTGGGAGTTAACCATGGTGTAAGCAACCATTGAAACAACTGAAATTATTATCAAGCACCCAAATTAGAAACGCGCCAAGCAGGATCCGAGCATAGATTATCCCACAAACCCGAAATTCGAGTGAAATAACCAAGTTAGAATTCTAATGAAATCAAAGCCCAAAGCCAAATTACACCAATTTGGAACTAAAACACAAATTTAAAATATGAAAAACGAAATCCAAAATCATAAGTTTTCAACAAAATAGCCCTCAGCTTCCTTATATGCTATACGAGACATTCCTTTGAAGCCAGCCTCCCTAAAACCAAGCCTTCTCACCTCCCTTCATTCACTCCATAAACTCTTGTAAACTGCCAATTGACGACGATGGTGAGGGCCGCTCGAATGAGTGATGGACGCCATTTAATGTGATGAATGATGAAAGAGGATAGAGAGGGGCGACATGGGTGTCATTGTAATGAAGTAGGAAGATAGAAAGGCCCTGTTTTCGGTCTGGCTAACTAGAAAACACGAAGAAGGAGAAGGAAAAATGGAGGGAAGCTGGAAAGAAAACAAGCAAGAATCACGTGCTTATAAATGAAAAAGAGAGGGGGATGGGACTGGGTCTGAAATGCTAGCCCAATCTACTGGTGGGCCAAAGAAGAAGAGAGAGTGGACGGGAGAAAGAAAAGAAAAGAAAAAAAAGGAGGAAGGGCCTGCCAAGGGAGCGCAGACTGGGCCAGGCCCAGCGGAGCTGGGAAGAGGAGACGGAAGAGAAAGAATGGGAGAAAGCGTGCTGGGCCATGGAGATCAACCTGTCTGGGGTGCAACCAGACTGGGCTAGGCCTAATCTCAAACCCCTTTTACATCCAACCTTTGATTCATCCAATGCTTGTTGTGATCCAAACCTCTTTTGATTCAACTTCCTTTATTTTTTAAAGCAATTTATTTATTCCTACAAAACAAACAAAACCATATTAAATTCTAATTTAATCATTTATTTTGAGCAAATATTAGATAATGAAAGGGTATGAAATATCATAATTTGCGGTTGAACATAAACACTTAGTCAAATCATCATAAATCCAAGCATATCTAAAAACAATATCTGACATGTGTGCAAATGTGGGCCACTCATTTAGCTGGCATCGATTCATTGTCGGCTTTTACTTTTCTTAACTGCGAAGATATTGTTCTACTTCGGTAAATTCCAGACTTTGTCTAGTGCAATACACGTTAATAGAAAAGCTCACATCCTTATACAATCGTCTAATATATCATAAACTTTGAAAACAATTCCTTAACGTCATGATTCTTTAAATCGTGCATTGCTCTGATTAGTCGTAAATGGGAGAAAATGTGCGGCTCACTGCTCCATATTACCATAATTATATGAATAATGCAAAAATTAAAATTAATGAAACATGAATGGATACTGGGGCATTACATCCTCCCCCCCCCCCTTAAAAAACATTTCGTCCTCGAAACTCATACTGAACATACCTTTCAAATAAATGTGGGAAGTGTTGCTCAATTTCATCTTCTGTCTCCCAAGGAGCCTCAGAGGCTCCATGATGGATCCATATGACTTTTACCAAACGTATAGCTTTGTTGTGTAATTGTTTTATCCTTTCGTCTACTATCTTCACAAGTTGTTCTTTTTTCAGCACTAACTTGCAAAGGCTGATAGACTATTGTATGTGTTAGATCGTGCACAAACTTGCGAGTTGCAAAACATGAAATATATCATGTACATGTTGTGGCTCAGGTGGTAAGGCTAAGTGATAGCCAACTGGGTTGATTTTCTCAATAATGTCATATGGTCCAACTAAACACGAACTTAACTTTCCTTTAATATTGAATCGTTGTAGTCCTTTAACAGGAGAAACCTTCAGGTACACTTTATCCCCTTCTTTGAACTTCAAAGGCTTCCACCTTCGATCTACATATGTTTTCAGCCTATCTTGTGCAACTCTCATGTTTTGTTGAATAACCTTGATCTTATCCACCATTTCTTGAATAATTTCTAGTCCCAAAACCAGGGTATCTTCCGAATCACTCCAACAAAGGGGTGTTCTACATCTTATACCATATAATGCTTCAAAAGGGACCATTTTAATAGTAACCTGATAGCTATTATTATACGAAAACTCTATTAGGGATAAGTAGTCCTCCCATTTTCCTTAAAGTCCAATATACAAGCTTGCAACATGTCTTCAATAATTTGATTTACTCTTTCTGTTTGTCCATCCATCTCGGGATGGTAGGAGCTATAAAACTATAACTTTGTGCCAAAGGCTTTTTGTAAAGCCTTCTAAAAGCGAGCTTGGAACCTTAAGTCCCTATCTGAGATAATATCCTTGGGAACACCATGCAACTGCACCACTTCGTTGACATAAATTTGTGCCAATCTATTCACATTCTAGGAATCATGCATTGCTACAAAATGGCCGGATTTGATGAGTCTATCTACTATCACCCAAATGGTGTTGCTCTTAGATATAGTCAGAGGTAATCTCATTACAAAATCCATCGAAATAGAATCCCACTTGCATGTGGGGATCTCTAATGGTTTTAATTCACCAACAGGTCGCTGGTGCTCAACCTTGACTTTTTGAGAGGTGAGACATTTATTCACATGCTTAGCGATGTCCCTCTTCATGTTGTTCCACCAAAAGGTTTGTTTCAAATCTTTATACATTTTTGTTCCTCCCTGGTCGATGGAATACTTTGTTCCATATGCTTTAGCCATTATCCTTTCTTTTAATTTCTTTTCTCGAGGGACATATATCTGATTTTGAAATGTAATAACTCCTTGCTCGTCTTCCATAAATTCCGATGCTTTGCCTTTGCTTATATTCACCCTAATCCTTTCCATTCACTCAACTCTAACTTGTGCCTGTTTAATTTAATCCAAAACAGTGGCTTGAACCACTAGACTATCAAGATATGACCTAGTTTCTCCCGACAACACAAGCTCAATGCCTACACATTATAATTCTCTCTCAGAATTTTTGCTCACTCTATTATCATAATATTAACACTATGATGTGCTTTTTGACTTAAAGCATCGGCTACCACGTTAGATTTTCCCGGATGGTTTTGTATCTGAAGATCATAACCTTTGAGGAGCTCTCACCATTTACGTTGCCTCAGATTCAATTCCTTTTGAGTGAAGATGTATTTGAGACTCTTATGGCCAGTAAAAATCTTGCAAGGACTACCATATAGGTAATGTCTCCAAATTTTGAGCCCAAAAATCACTGCGGCTAATTCCAAATCATGTGTGGGATAGTTTTGCTCGTACGGCTTCAGCTGCCCAAAAGCATAAGCCATTACTATCCTTTCTTGTATGAGGACACATCCTAAGGCTTGCCTAGAAGCATCACTGTAAATGGTGAGTTCTCCTCCTGCTGGTAAGGCTAACATTGGTCCTATGGTGAGCTTATGTTTGAGGTTCTGAAAGGCAGCCTCACAGCAATCTTCCCACTTAAATTTAGTTGTTTTTCTTAGTGGGTTGGTGAGAGGTAGGGAGACTTTTGAAAAGTCTTGCACAAATCGCCTATAGTATCCAACCATCCTTAAGAATCTTCGAACCTTTGTAACATTAGTAGCCTCGACCACTCAAGGACTACTTTTACTTTTTGTGGATCAACTCTAATTCCTTCCTCAGAAATCACATGCCCCAGAAAAAGTTACTTCCTCCAGCCAAAACTCACATTTTGATAACTTAGCATAAAGTTTGTGTTCTCTCAGGGTTTGTAAGACAATCCTCAAATACTCAGTATGCTTTTGTTTGGTTTTAGATTAAATTAGGATATCATCAATGAAATCTAGCACAAACTTATCCAGATATGGTCTAAATGCTCGATTCATCAAATCCATAAAAGTTGCAGGGGCATTAGTTAACCCAAACGAATCGATTATTGAAAAGACTCCCATTGCTTATAGTTGATCAAATAAATCATCAATCCTGGGCAATGGGTACCTATTCTTGATGGTAATCTTCTTTAGCTCTCCATAATCTTTGGACAACCTCAAAGTTCCACCATTTTTCTTTGCGAAGAAAATTGGCGCTCACTACGGGGATACACTTGATCTTATATAACCCTTTTGTAACAAGTCTTCTAATTGCACTTTTAGTTCTTTCAACTCTACTGGGGCCATTCTATACGGAGGTTTCAAGATAGGGCATGCTTCTGTTTCTAATTCTATCTCAAAGTCAATTTCTCTTTTGGGTGGTAACCCGAGGATTTCTTCTAAAAACACATCCAGGAATTCTTTAACCACTAGAATATCCTCAGGTTTGATCTCCTTTTCCTTATCCTTTGTAACATAGCACAGGTACGCCTAACACCTTGTCTAACTAGTTTTCTAGCAGCCATCAAGGATATTAGAGAACATTCCTTGTTGATATTGTTCCCCTAAAAATACGTCTTTCCTCCCCTTTTTTCTCTCAGGGATTTGGCAATCAATCTTCACTCTGTGTCTCAATAACCAATCCATCCCTAAAATGACATAAAATTCAGATATGTCTAGCTATACCAAATCGCCCTCAAACTCCTCCTAATTTAGAATAATTGGGCAATTCTTGTACATAACACTACATTTTATGGTTGTTCCTATAGGTAAGTTCACATACAATTCTACGGGACATTTATGCGATTCCATCCCTATTTGAGTCGTAAATTTTGATGAAATAAATGAATGTGTAGCTCCCGAATCAAATAAAACAACAAGAGGTATCCAATTAAAAGTACGCGTAGCAGTCACAACTGCTTCTAAATTCTCAACCTGCTTCTAGTTGATTACATAGGCTCTGCCCACCTATCAACTAGTTGCAGGAACTAAGGTCTTGCCTTGCTTGTTGGCTTCGATAGGACCCTTGCTTGATTGGGCGATTCTAGCTGGGCAGTTGGCAATAAGATGGTTCGGATCTCCGCACCAAAAACAACGGTTTGTCCCCACCCTACATTCTAAGGTACATTGTTTTTCTGCAGGAGCTAAGCCTTGGAGTCTTAGTCTAGTGTTGGTCAGCTTCTTACTAGGTACACCGTCAACTTGGGCACCTTTTTCATTCCTCCTTTTTTTTACAGTTGGCTGCGTAAGCCATTCTTAATTCAACTATTACTCGCTCATACAATTCTGGGCTACTCTAGACGGATTGCCCTACTAACTTGTTATTGATATAAGGTGCCAGGCCTTCCTCAAATTTTAACATTTTCATTTTATCACTAGCTACATAGTCTGTGGTAAACCTCAAGAGCCCAGCAAAACGACTTGCATATTCTAATACTGATATATTACCCTATCATAGAGTTAAAAACTCCCTTTGCATCGGATAGAACTTCACTCGTAATACTTCATTGAACTTTCCCCAAATGGCCTCAAGGCTTTGAAAGGTGGACTTAATCATTTCCCACCAGATGTCAGCCTATCTAGTCAAATAAAAGGCTCCAATAGTCACTCGTTTGTTATTGAGAACTTTTACAACAACAAATATCTTTTCCATCTGTCGGATCCATTCTTCTAATAACACTTGGTCTTCCTTGCCATCATGTTTTTTTGGATTCCATTTGGCAACCAGGTCGAAGAACTTATTTTCTTTCTCATCCGTTTTAGACCCTGAACATTTAAGCTTCCTTGTTACTTCCACCATAATTTTTGCCATCATTTTAGGCTCCAGGTTATCTAATAATTCCTTCTGATTCTCAACATTTTCAGGGTTTAGAAGCGCACTAATAGCTTTTTTACTCCTTCGGGGAATCAGCGTTGCAGAATTTGGGTTGATAGAGTGAGCTGGTATAGACTGTTCATAGTTCCTTTGCAAGTCGTTTTCTAAAATATTATTGTTTGGATCCGTCATTCTGTCGAACATACATATGAACATAGTAGCCCTTACTTATTCATACACTTCTTAGTCATATGTTCATATTTTTCCTTTTATAAATGTCCATTATTATGCAACTCTTCTTGTTCATCAAAGTTTGTTGCTTAAATTATCCATGTCGGCTTAATCAGGTGTCACCAGCCCAGCTGTCTTTACTATGTCATTCTGGGTTTTTTTGTTAGGAGGTCATCAATCTTTTTATAAAATCTAATAATTCCACACCTATGTACATAAAACTTATGTACTTTTGTTACCCAGATCACAAGCTATGTCATATACACAACCATGCCATATGTTACATGAGCTTGCCAGAAACATAGTTTCATGGCAACAGTACAAAAAGGCGCACCTCCTTGACAAAATGGGTGGGGTGAGGTTAGATCAAACGTCGTTCTATGCTAGCATCCTAAGGCCCTTCACTACTACGTATCTTATTCTCCTTCCTGGGGTTAACTACAACACATACCTCACCTTTTTACATTTTTACACGCCCAACAGTCCATTCCTAGACTATTACCCTGACACCCTTGCATTCCTTGCTCCTTTTCTTGCTTCTTCTTCCTGTTCCGTCCTCTTGGTTTGAAATCTAGATCACTGTTGTTACCAATGTTAGACCTTGAACTCCAAGAGTCTTCTTACGTCTCATCAGAACTTATTTCCGCCACCTCAGGGAGCTTAGAGATATTAATGATGCTTGCCGCACTGTCTGAATCACTAGAATCATCGTCATTCCCTTTTTCCCAGATATCATATATATCATCCCCAACCCATATATCGGATATGTCTATCTCATACCGCTTGAAATCTATTAGTAACCCAGGGTCAAACAGCGGAGGGGCAAAGGGCCTTCCAGTTGAGGAGGTTCTGGGGCAAGCAGGGAATCTGGAGGTTTCTTAGGGGGTGGCACTCCAGAAGGGTCCTGTCCAGCCATCTGCTATTATCATACGAGACTTATTAATCTTTACAATATATATATATATATATATATATATATATATATATATATGTCTGTGTGTGTGTATATAAACACACATACGCACACACACACACACATGTGTGTGTGTGTATGCGTGCACGCATGCATATGTGTGTGTACAAAAATTTAGCAAACTTTCTCAGTCAAGTATATACATACGTGTCATTACACGTTTACTAGAGTTACGCGTCTATTTGCCAACTCAGAGCCTTACCTTTGCCTTTCTGATTCCACTTATTTTAACCCTATAGATTTTGCCTCCCTTGCCTATATATACCCAACTTCCCAAATACTTCATAGACTAATCGTGCACAAGTCTGAACATGCTCTGATACCACTACTGTAACGCCTAAGCTTAACCTTCTAGTAATTACGCGCAGTTACACGAAATGGATCAGCGGAAACGTTACCAAGTTTAGGTCTTTACCGCCATCCCGTAAGGGACTAGGCTACATTAATGCATTTAAACCAATTTGATAGAAGTATCTATTGGTTATAAAACAATATTAACATTACATAAGTCTTAGTTTGGCATTAACCATCAAAATAGGCACCCTTATGAAGGTTAGCCTTAACCAAATTGAGGTTTACACTACATATGAATTCACAAGCCCCCCCAAAAAATAACACATATAGACAGTTAATGCTCACTGCTCTAGCCCACCTCCCCGGGGCCCTTAGTCTCTGCTGGTGTCCGCCTAACCACAACTTGTTTCTCCTTCAGTAAAAACAATTAACAAGACAACAAAACAGTACATAAATGAGCAATAACTCAGTAAGCTACCTAAGTACAGTTAAATACTTTACACAAGGAGACATTGAGCGCGCACGCACTATTTAAACAACGCTTTGCAAACAACATTTGACGAGCATTGGTTTAAACAAATGATTATTAATAATCTCTTTAGCCTAGATTAGGACCCGCATGTATGAATAGTAGCCATGATATCAATAACAATGAACTATGAATTTCTCGTTTAATGGGAAGAGCCCAAACACTGAATTCTGCTAGCAGATACTATGAACAACGAACGTTGAACATGGCTCATTAACCAATGAACACTGAAATGGGTTCTAAAGGATTCCAATGGCCTAATAAAACTAGCTAACATTAATTACTGGAACTTTAAACGTCTTCAAAGGGTACGAGCAATAACGTACCTTTCACTGCCTTTTAGCCTCTCAATCACATTAATCCTTACAAAACTTTTGGTACCTTTAGGAAGATCCTGTGATTTAGGGGAAGATTGCTAGCACAAGTTTAGGTTTTGCTAGCAGAATTTACCAAGGCAATTCCAACTATTTAACTTATGACTTTTAATTAATCACCCAAATAACTCAACCTCCCACGTGAGGAGTCCTAGCCTAAATCAACAATTCAAACTCATTGCTTTCAGCCTGTTATTATGATTTTCCTTCACAAATTAATCTTAAACCTTTTCTTATGCATCTATGGGTTCCACAATTCAAACATTTAACCCAATGGTCTAACTTCATTGCTTGCTCACATTGCTTAATCGAAGTCATAATCACTTCCCTTTGGTGTTCAAATCAAGAACTCAACTCCCTTCATTCAAGTAACTCGCCATGAACTAGCTAAGCATTTCACATAACCTTATTTACACATGGAAATACACCTCACCTTTATTTAAGCAAATATTTTCCTTCATTAACTTATGAGGTGCATCTTATATTTGATTTGATCCTCCCCTCACCATGACCTTTATTTCATCACTAATATCACATAATCAAAATAATTATTTACAAGCCTTCTTAAGCATTTCAATCATTACTTCTCGCCTTAGTCAGGGCCTAAATATTTCATAAATCCATATGTCCACCCGATCTTTGCAAATTTGCTCAACTTCTGAATGAACTAGATTTCCTCAAAAATTATACAAATCATACCCATATACATCCTGATTTAATCACTTCAAGGATTTCACAAATCACACAATTAATTAAACTTTGACTCAAAGGAACTAGCCTAATCAATTAAACATAAACTTTCAAGAAATCAAACCCAAATGGAGGAATGATGGAACAAATTTACCTTGGTGTTAATGGAGGGGATGTTGGAGGTGAATGAAGTATAGAGTTTAAGAGGTAGTGGTGTGACAGCAGTGGTCGGAGCACAACCGGTGGGGGCTGAAGGGGGTGCCTTAGGTAGCAGCCGAGCCACTCCTCTCGCTCTTTCTTTTTGTGTATGTGTGTGTGTGTGTGTGTGTGTGTGTGTGTGTGTGCGCGCGTACCTTTCCTTAAGAACATGAAAAGCCCACTTGCTATTTTGCGTCTTCACTTACATTAAATAGAAAATTCCATAGTTGATTTCCTCATTTTCTCTTCTTTTTTTTTGATGATAAACACTTAGTCATATCACCATTAATCCAAGCTTATCTAAAAAATATATATAACATATGTGCAAACGTGGGCCACCCACATGGCCAGCATCGATTTGTTGCCGATTTTTACTTTTCTTAACTGCGAAGATATTATTATACTTCGATAAATTCCCAACTTTGTCTAGTTCAACTCAAGTTAACAGAAAAGCTCACATCCTTATACAATCGTCTAATATTTCATAAACTTTGAAAACAATTCCGTAACGTCACGATTCTTTAAATCGTGCATTGCTCTGATTAGTCGTGAAAAGGAGAAAATGCATGGCTCACTGCTCCGGATTACTATAATTATATGCATAATGCAAAAATTAAAATTAATTAAACATGAATGGATATCTGGGCATTACACGTGTCTTTATGCCTCTTTTGCTATCTTTTTTCATCCACACGGCCTCAAAAATCTTCATTCTACTCGCGTACTTGACTCGCAAAGTCAAAATATGCAAATCTCTCCAAACAAGCGAAACCAAGTGCAATAGTAGAAATAAGGACATAAATCGTATACTTAAGCATATAAATCTCCTAAAATGACTCCCAAGCACTCATAAAATCCTACGCAAATCTGACATTCAGCACTCGCTCATGCTTAAACAATTGCTTGTCTTCGAGCAAACAATAAAGAAAATAGACAAGGAAAGATGCATCTATGATACAAAAATACAACCTCTTAAAAATAGGCAACAGATAGCAAATCACCAGCATGATCAACAATCAACGGCAACCCCAAGTAGCGCGCAAAACATTTCAAAATTAGGAGAAGGTGACTGTGTTCAAAGAAGTATACGACCACAAGCCAGATATTGAACTTGATCAGCCCAAGGAACCACAAAGAACATAATGCAAGCACATGGAATTATAAAGCTAAATAGACTACTAGAGCCTTGCTTTTGGGAAATGTGGATCACTCCCACTCATGTGTTTGAAATATAACATAGGTTTACTCAAGGCTCATTCCAAAGATTCAAACTACCATATGCTTGATAAGACTCTCAAATTCTCCACCACTAAACATACAATGTGCACAAAAGGATCAAGAGGGCTTTATATGGGTTGCAACGTTGGCTAAAAAGGATTTAATGGAAAGGAGTGAACTAATAAATTTGGGCAATATGAAGCTATTTAGCTAAATGACTAGGGAGCAACCAATCAAAGCACTAGTTAACTAATAAGTTCACCAGCACTCGAATAATTCAATGAATATACACCGCAAATCAAGTAGGGAATGAGTTAACAAAGAAGGAACACAAGGTACTTACATATCCAATGCCAATCACCTATTCACTCTTCATTTGTTTTCGTTTTCTTTTTCTTGTCTTTTTAACATATTTTTCTGTTTTTTCTTCTTTTTTTTCCTTTTTGCGTTGGAACATGAAACAAAATTCAACTATGAAAGGCATAGGACCACCAATTGTCAACTCACAACCTAATACATATATACACATCCCAAATAAGAGGGAAACAGAACCAAGTACTCAATAACATCAATCCCTCAATAAACCAGCATACCAAAGCCATCTTAAACTCCAATTCCCCCAAAGACCACCCATTCAATAATGGAAGTGATGCTCCATAGACTTAGCTTAAAGGTATTAATATGTGTTTGGCCAAGGACTAAGATAAACGGATCATAACAAGAAAGGATGATAGCTCAAAGGGGTTGGGAAAAGGAAATAAACATGTTGGACAAGGGATAGGCTATTTGGCTATGTGGCTAAAATGTTCAACAACAAAGAGTGTCGCTATCATATCTTCAACTATGCACATACTAATGTGGTTTTGAAGAAGAATCTAGGCAAGTTCTAGAGATACAACATGGAAAAGTCACACACATGAAAGAATATGAAACTAAATATAATGATTGGTCCAAAGAAGGCTCAAAGTCTCATGGATACCTACCAATGTCACAGCAAGCTCATAAAATGACTATCATATGCCAACATTATTGCTAACAACTAGGGATAACAAAGGTCTCAATCAAGACAAGGATCAAAACAAGAAATGTTCACAAAACCTTTAAAAATTTTAGCACCAAAAGGGATTACACATCAAAAGTTATTCAAGCTCATGAAGACTATCACGCCCAGCAAAAAGCATCATTAGGGGGCATCTGAAACAAATCCACACCATCCTTACACGCAATCCTATACCTGAATCTAAAATGCAACTAAATACAACACCCTATTGTAACAAAAAGAAACCTAAAACTAAATGTTCTAATAAGGATGCAAACTAAAATTCAAAATGTAAAACATGGAACTAGCCTTCCCTTATGCTTAGATAAAGCATTATTATTCAAAGTACAGAAACAAAGAGAAGGGAAAGGGAACAAAATATAATGATCTCACCAGGTTAGGTGCTGAGTGCACCTAAGCGAAGGCCTCTTCATAAATGGGCCAAATGGAGCATCAGCCACTCAATCATAACTTCAAGACATGACCCACCAAATCAGACGTAGTCAAGGCCAACAAAAGCTTGTCAAACACCACATCATGGGGCTTACAAGCTTGGCTATAAGAGAGCATGAAGATGAAGATAATAAAGCAAGTTAGTGCCCTCTTTAATAAACCAAATGCTATAGAAAAATCAAAAGAGAAATCAAATAAAGTATTCAACATAATCTTTTCTAGGTGCATCCACTAGTTACATGCATTATGGGTTAAGGGAGGCATTATATCTACTAAAGTAACCTAGCAACATAAAATTATCAACATTCCCACCAAGCATACTAAATGTTATCCTCATATCCCAAATCAGCGTTAGCATAAAAAATCATAGGATTATCAATGGGTGCATCAAGATAATACTCACGGGAAGGAGAGCATAATGAACAAAGAGGGGAGAGCATAATGAACAAAGAGGGGAGACATGGCAATGATAAAGGGAATTTTGGAAAATGCTATCATGAAAACCAAGCCTAGGAGACTCCTCATGCATAGACACATCACGCGACCCCTCCAAAAGAGTCCCTACTAGATCATACACCACATCTAAAGTATCTTCCGACTCAAAACAGGCATCAACGATCCCAAACCTATCAACTATCCTAAAAGGCTCACCCGCCTCAAGCCCCATGCATTGAGATAAATGAAATGGTGAATCAAGTAAGCTCAGGACAACATCACTATTAACCATGGGTGATGCAGGGTCAGATTGAGCATAACATGCATAATAAGGACCCGAATTTGTGTTATTATTAGAAGAATTGCACAAATCACACCAAATAAGGGCATAATAAGATCTAGAATAGAACACACAAGGATCAGAAAATGAATATTCAGAAATAAGACTATCCTTCTCAAACTCAAATGAATTCCAAGCAATCCACTCAAGCAAATCACATGCCTCATCAACATTCTTAGCAAGAAAATCCCAATACTCTAAAAGGGCTTAGGTTTCACTATTTACACTGTCAACAACAGTGTCTAAAATTTCTCATTTACCTAGACAATAACCACAGTGAGTAAGAAATACATTCAGGCACTCAAAATACCTCCAACATAAATCACGCTCAAATTGGAGAAAATAAAAAATTTGTCGTTGTTTTTAGTCAATTTTTTTAAAATTTTTATTTCTTTTGGTTTTTTTCCAAAGAGAAACAAAATGCTTAGTCAAACCCATTAAGAAAAACCCAATATTCAACAATAGGGCCTGGCAACGGCGCCAAAACCTTCATAGGGTTGCAAGGGCGTAGTGGCATTGTAGAAATCAAGGTCGTCTCTCACAAGGACTAGGTTGATCTACTGGACTTTATTCCCTTAAGATAGGCTAGGTGGATCAAAATTTGAGATTGAAATTAAACTAATCAAGTATATAAGCTAATGGATAAAAAATCAAGGAATTGAATCCAATCCAGTAATTTTCCAACTCAAGTATTAATCAAGCACTACTTCTTCAAATTGGCAATTCTAAAATTGATAATGGATTTATCAAGCCCATTTTTTAATGTGGAGTGAAATCTTAAATCTAATCAACTACCATGTCTCAAGGGTTTTTGGTTAATCTAAGATCACTAAGAACGCGATTATCAAATTTAGGAGTTTCCTAAATAGTGAGTCTTTCTCAAGATCTCAAGCACTTAAGTCGAGTCTTAGTTTTCCAACATCTAGTTTCACCTTTCAGGTCTTTACGAAATGTACAAAACAAGCAAGAAATTGGTCAAGTTTCCTACTCGCAAATCAATGTCTAAGATTCAATAGAATAGACCCAACAAATCCAAGGCACTTTTAAATCAAGCCAAGAATTGATTCATTCACAAGAATTCAACTCAATTCTAAGATAAAAATCGAAATAAACATAAAAATCTATAATAATCTGCAAGCATAAAAATCTAAGGAGTGAAGAGAAAAGAAGGGAGATGAATTGCTCAGCTGATTTGTGCTTGTATAGGTAGATGCAAACCCGACCTGAAATCCTAGCAAATCTTTGCCTTCAACTTGCTCTCGACTCTCTCTTATCTAAATTTAAATCCTAACTAGATAGAATGGAATGGAATATGGAGATGGAATGGAATCGGATGATGAATTGAGGCTGAAAATAGGTCCTTTATCGTGAAACTACTACTACAAAGTGTAAAAAACCATCAAATAGCTTCAAGAAAACATGATGACTCGGGGGAAAGAAGGCCATCACAGACTGTGGGCACCATCGTGGACAGACCGTGGTGGCTAGTGGTCATGCTGGTCCTCCTGTTTTGTTCAGTTGCTTCTCCTAGAACCTTCTAAGATGTGGTGTTGACCACGGTTGGTCCATGTTGGGTGTCTTTAGGCCTCTTTTTCTATCTTCTGTGATCCCCAAGTCCTCAAAAATCTTTAGTCTGCTCACATAACTTGGCTAAAATGACTCGCAAACACCCATAAAATAGTAAAAATAGGGGCATAAATCATACAATTAAGCCTATAAATCCCCTAAAATGACTCGCAAACACCTATAAAATCCTATTTAAATATGTCGTTCATCAGTCTACTTGAGCAGGTTTTTCATCATCGTTTCGAGTTCGTATTTGCTTAAGGACAAGCAACAATTTAAGCATACGGGAGTTTGATATATAAGTATGTAAAGTTTCTATCATTTTTGGGTCAATTTGTTGTATTTTTAGGGAATTCATGAGCTTTACGCTATATTTTATACCTCAAATTCCTATTTAACACTTGTGTGTAGTTCTTTGATGCTTTTTATAAGTTTTGAGGCCTTTTTGACTAACATTGACCCTCAAATGATGTAATTTTTACTCACCACGGATACCCCATAGCCATTATGCCATGGAGAGAAACAAGACCAGAAATAACCGAGATAGAGGCCTTGACGGATGGTCCATGATAAAGGCCATAGTCCATGGCAAGCCTGAAACAACTGCAACTATTCATTTTCCTCAATTTTGTGGCTGAGATTTCTTTGTGGCTACTATATCGTTGCGTGCTCGACTGCAGAAAAGACTAGACCTAACTATTCTCTCTCAAATACTTTAGTGTTTCTATCATTTTGGCGCTAAAAGAGGAATTGAAGGGATGCATTTTGTAAGTTGGAGACTTGAAGATTGAAGAATCAAACAAGAACTCCATTGTTGCTAAGAATCTTTTCTTCCTTAACTCTTTGAACTCTATTAGAACTATTCTAGGTTGTTTTGATATTTAGTTTAATCTCCTTCGCTAGTTTGATAATCATACGTGAGTACTTCTCTTCTAGTCTTTTGTTAAGCCAAACAACAGAAGTAGATTGTTATTTTTTATCAATATTATGCCCTATCTATTTTGCATATTTTAATTTATCTTGTGCTATGAAATTTTGTAAGTTAGGCTAAATTTGCCTACAAATCATTATACAGTTGGGTGAAGTAGTGAAAGGTGAAATCCACCATTGGATCGACAAATAGACTTGACAAAGTAATTTTTCTGAAAGTTACATGTTGAGAGGAAGATTGATAATCTAGATCCTTAATTTGTACTAATTCAAGAACCTTTGAAAAAAAGCTGACTAGATTAGTCTAAATAATTCAGTTTATTTTCAAAGAAAGAAATGAATTATCACTTTGAATCATCCAAATTAGAATAAAGCACGTACATGATTTATTGAATCAAATTTGTTGTTCGTTAGACAAATCTTTGGGCACTATAAATTGATAGAAGTCTACAATCGATAAACAGCATCCATCTAGTGATAGATTACTTTTTTTAAAAAGAGAACTATCCCAAGTCAACATTTAGTTTGCTTAGCATTTTTGGAAGGGTAACACTCAATATATTGCCATTGGTCTCTGTGGGAACAAACTTTAATCTAAACTACAACACTTGTGTACTTGCAATGTGTTAGACACCAGATAAAAGAGGACATCGAGTAGTATTTATGAGAGAAATTACACATGCACAAAATTAAAATTTTTGCAAGTAAACTTTGAAGGATTGAGGGTTAAAAATGCAAATATGAAAATTTTAGGGCGAAATATGAAAATAAAAACAGTAGACTATCCCCTTAAATAATTTCCACATAATATTAGACGTTTTAAATATATTCTAATAACATGGTCCCCTAATTATAATTTTCATGCAAAGTAGGGTATCTAACTGTAATATTTCGTATTCAAGCCAATTGAAGATATGAAATAAAGACAGTGGTTTTGGACATTGATGCTCAAGTTTTTATTCACTTTTTTTTTTCTTTTTATGGCATTTTCTCATAAGCCTAGAACGCAACTTGGCAAATAAAACTTCACATGCCAACTTAAACAAAAGACGTGAAGAATTGATGGTAAAGTGAGCTAGATATGTTCAAAATCACACATATGAGACGATATAGTTATGACAAACTGGAACTACATCCTAAACTAGACATCTTCTCATGCAGACTCTATTTACATATAGATCAACAACCTGGAAACAAGGATCACAATTACCTATGAAAGTACACACAGAGTCCCTAAACAAAAATAAAGAAATTTTTGAAATTTTTTCAAAATTTTGAAAAAATATATACAAGAGGACACCTTGCGCCACACCAAAACTCCACAATATTCTCATTGCGGGAACTAACACACCAAAAACTAATCACTTAAGCAATATAACCCCAAAAAACAAACAAATGCAACAAATATAAGCAAACCTATGAGACCACCAAACCAAACACAAAACCGAAAACACCAACAGATATTTGCAAAATGAAATACACCACTAATAATTGCATATAAAATAAAAGTTACACAATAAGGAAGAGTGATCATAGCCATATTGGCTCAATAAATCTCAAATTTCTCCTCAAAATGATCACCCACAAAAAATCACAATCCTAGATATCCACAATTGTATACAAAAGAGAAAGAAATTAAAAAATTAAGGAGAAAAGAAGAAAGTTTGAATGATCATACTAGGTCGATTACAGAATATACCTGAACTATGTCTTACTAAGATGGTGTCATTATGAGGTTTGAGGAGCATTAGCCGATCGTCTATAGTCAAGATCAAAGGCACCCACTTGGATATCATCAAACGTAAAAAAAGCTTATCAAATGACTGAGCACACAACCTACAAGCATGTAAGTAAGAGAATATAAGAACAATTGTATCAATTATATTCAATGCATTCTTGAACTTATTAGAAGCCTTAGAGAAATTAGTAGAATGATGAACCCATGATATTCAATGATTCTCCTCAGCGTGTTCTCTAGGTAAGGATGATAAGGGTCCAGGGATGGGTCATAACCTGCAAAGATACTGAGGGACCCACTAACATCAGCCACATTCCCCCTAAGCATATCAAGCGCGGGGTCTGTATAACCTAAATCCAAATTATGGTCATACATCCTATGATAGTAAATAGGTCTCACAACGTTAAGTTAACAAGAAGGAAAGGGTAGTTAATAGGTAAGAGAAGTAGGATCAACTCAATGGGGTTGGGGGACATATATTCAACAAGCTCAAGACAAGTAAGGGGAACCTCGTGTAAAGGCATCTCATATTACTACAATAAGGGCATGTCATCAACTATAGACTTCTTATCAACATTACAATCATAGAAATCATCAAACCCATGATCATACACATGAGCATAACTTTTACATTCCTCACTTTCCTTGGGCTCCCCTAAAGAATTTGGAGGAAAAGGGGCATTGGAATAATTATACATCCTTAAGGATGTCCCTAGGAATGCTAGTATCAATAGGAGATGCACATCAAAAGAAGGTCAAAAGATGTCATTCTTACCGTCAAAGTTACAAAAATGAGTACCAACTTGAAATTTAGAGCTCAAAGGGGAAGCAAACTCAAAATCAGCCAACAAATAACCCTCAGGTGTGGTAGGACCTATCTTAAGGCTGGTCTCATACAACACAGGCGCATTGCACTCTACACGGGCACAATGCACTCTACATGGTTTTGAACCACCAACTTTGAAAATTGGTCTATGAATGTGTTTGTGATGTTTTCCATGGACTCTCCATAGATTTCATTTCCTGCTCAAGTTACGCAAGTATAGAATCCATAGAATTAACTTAGGACAAAAGTTGGTGTCATGGTCAGATGATTGAAAAAAAATCATAAAGAGAGGGAATATTCAAGGGATTGGGGGGCAGGGGCACAAGATTCCACAAATGGTACCTTATAGTATGATCTTGTATGATAAACATTTGAATGAGAGGAAGACAACCTTGACGCATAAGTAACCTCCTCAAACTCACAAGTATCGCTAACCAACCATCCAAGCATATCCCAAGCTTCATCCATACTTTTTGAATAAAAATCTTAGTACTCCAAAGGAGTAAGAGTTTCACAATTCACACCTACATTAACGACCCACAAAATTTCCTACGTCCATATGAGTAACTACAATGAACACATTGAGCAAGATAAGCATTCAAACAATCACAATAACTATACAACAATTCTTACTAACATTAGGGAAAATGGCGAATTGCTCTTTTTTATTAATTTTACATTTTTAAAATTTTTTAGGGATTTTCGGGTTTTTAAACACACATGACCAATCTAAAACATAGCAATCACTAAACTAAAAGTGAAAGATCTAAGCAAACACACAGTGACCTAATTTCATGCAACCATCCCTGGGAATGGTGCTAATTTGTTGAGTTGTTTTTGTGGTGAGTAGGGTGCAAAATTCATCAACTTCTAAGATGGTGTTGAAACTGAGTCACTTGTTATTCTAACCCCAATCTAAACATAATTAATTAAAGTAATTACTCATTAATCCTAATCTCAATATAATTATTTACACTTTGGTTTTTGTTAATCTGATTAAGTTATTCACATAGTGATTCCCTAAAAGAATTAATTTTGTGGTTCTGATTTTCAAGCAAAAATCACAATATCTCAAGCAAAATTAACTATGTCGAGAAAATATCATATAAGGAAAAAGTTAAAAACATAGGGTGTATGTCAGCATGTTTATATGATATCATACAAATTGGGTCCACTATTTACAGAAAACATCATCTATCATATTAAAAAAACATAAAACATCGTATTGAACTGAGATTTAAAATATTGAAGTTGTGCGCATTAAATAAATATCCAAAAACCCTCTTATAACTAAATATTACACTATATACGTTACAAATAACAATGTTCAGAGTATATATTAATTCTTTTTGCTGGTCTTGTTTGTTCTTAACTGCATGTAGTCAAGGTTTGGAATTCTGTTTATAGCATGCGTTCTTTTGATATTAAAAGTTCGATATTTATTTAGCTCGTAAGTAAGAAGCTTTGAGATTTAATTACGATATCATATACTACCATCAATTTTTTATACCAAAATAATATAGCAGATAACGACATTGGAGCTTTAATTTGTCTCCATACTCACTCTCTCTCTGTAGATATATATACATATATATATATATA
>JACYFF010003369.1:54725119-54765949 GCA_017589665.1 Selenicereus undatus
GTGTTTTCAAAAGTGCGAAAATTTGTCATACACAATTCACCCCCCCCTCTTGTGTGAGTAACCTCATAAATACAACAAGTGGTATCAGAGCGGGTTCTCAATTACAAAGACTAACCTCTTGAGAGATCCGAAAAATGAGTACTCCACAAGGCATGCTTGAAGGACAGTCAGTGACTCGACCTCTGTATTTCAATGGGCAACACTACAGCTGGTGGAAAAACCGCATGGAAAATTATATCCAAGCGGATGACTATGAGCTGTGGTTGATTATCAAAGGAGGTGCGCTTGTTCCCACAAAGGCTAATGAAAGAGGAGAAACTGTTCCCAAAACACCTGAAGAATTCAATGCTGAAGACTTCAAGAAAATGGAGAAAAATGCCAAGGCCAAAAAAACTGTTGTACTTTGGCCTTGGACCTGATGAATACTCACGCATCTGTGAGTGTGAAACTGCCAAGCAAATTTGGGACGCATTGGAGATAGCTCATGAAGGAACAAGCCAAGTGAAGCAATCGAGGATTGAGCTACTCATGCGGAAGTATGAGTTGTTTGAAATGGGTGACAAAGAATCAATTATGGAGATGTACACCAGATTCACCCATATTACCAATGAGCTCAAATCCTTGGGCAAAGCTTTCACTACTGAGGAGCTTGTAAGGAAGATTCTGAGATTCCTACCTCAGACTTGGGAAGCTAAAGTGACCGCAATACAGGAAGCCAAAGATATGAAAAGTATCTCTCTTGATGAGCTCATAGGGAATCTTCAAACCTATGAACTCAGAAGGAGCTCGCAGCAAAAGGAAGAAAACAAGAGAGATAGAGGGCTGGCTTTAAAAGCCTTAGAAGAAGACAGCTCAGACATGGATGAAGAAGATATGGCCCTAATAACTCGAAAATTCAAAAAATTCTTCAGAAAATCCAAGGAGCTGTCGAAAAAGAAAAATCCTGTCAAAACCAAGAACAGTGACAAGGAACAGGTCCCGGGATGTTTCAAATGTGGTAAGCGTGATCACTTTGTCAAGAACTGTCCCCTGCTGAAAGAGGAACAACCTCAGGAACAGTTCCGACATCAAGGCAGGAAACAGTTCCCAAACAAGGCTGCCAAGCGGTTCTCACGTGCAATGTTAGCAGCATGGGGAGAGACAACTGAAGAGGATGAGAACTCAGATGAAGAAGAGGCTGAACTGGCACTGATGGCCAGAAGCGACTCAGAATCTGAGGATGAACCTATGGACAGCCTTGCTGAACTTAAAGGAAAGGCTAAAGTGAGAGGGAACAACCTAGGAAACAAGCTTGGGAACAAGCAGATGTGGTATGTAGACAGTGGTTGTTCAAGGCATATGACCGGTGAAAAATCAAACTTCCTCTCACTCACAGCCTCTGAAGGGGGAAGCGTGGCCTTTGGAAACGGTAAGTCAGGGACCATTACCGGTATAGGCAAGATTGGTGAGTCACCTTCCCACTCAATTGAAAATGTGTATTTGGTTGATGGTCTACAGCATAACTTGCTAAGTGTTTCTCAATTATGCGATAAAGATAATTTAGTAGTATTTTCTGCTAAATATTGCTTGGTAGTCAATATCAATACTGGAGATGTTGTGTTGAGGGGGAAGCGTCACAAAAATGTTTATAAAGTCTCTATTCTTTCCCTTCCCCAAAGTAACCTGACTTGCCTAAGTGCTATAAGTGAAGATGTCTTACTCTGGCACAAAAGACTAGGTCATGCAAGCCTTTTCTTTTGAACAAGTTGGTTTCAAAAGATCTAGTGATTGGCCTACCTTCCATCAAATTCAATGATGATAAGGTATGTGATGCCTGTGCCAGAGGCAAGCAAGTCAGGACCTCTTTTAAATTAAAAAATAAAGTTAGCACTACTCGTCCTCTAGAAATATTGCATGTTGATCTGTGTGGACCCATGAGGGTCATGAGCAGGGGTGGAAAGAGGTATGTGCTAGTAATAGTGGATGATTACTCTCGTTTCACATGGACCTTGTTTTTAGCTACCAAAGATGAGTCATTTGAAAAATTTATTGTGTTTCTTAAAAAGGTTGAAACGAGAGTAGGACACTCTTTGGTATGTCTAAGGTCTGATCATGGGACAGAGTTTGAGAACTCTAGTTTTATGGATTATTGTAATATGCATGGTGTTGAGCATAATTTTTCTGCCCCTAGAACACCCCAACAAAATGGGGTGGTTGAACGTAAGAACCGTACTCTAGAAGACATGACTAGAACCATGTTGATTGCTAGTAGTCTCTCTAGAAGCTTTTGGGCAGAGGCATTGAACACATCATGTTACATTATTAACAGATGCATGATTCGACCTATTCTCAATAAGACACCCTATGAACTTTTCAAAGGTAGAAAACCCAACATTATGCACTTGAGAGTATTTGGTTGCAAATGTTATGTGCATAATAATGGGAAAGATGCCTTGGGAAAGTTTGACCCAAGAAGTCATGAAGCCATATTTTTAGGGTACTCTTCACTCAGTAAGGCTTATAAAGTGTTCAACAAAAGAACTTTATGTGTTGAAGAAAGTGTTCATGTATTGTTTGATGAAACTAACTCTTTACTTGAGAAAGATATTCAGGATGAGGAATATGAGCTTGATCTTACCAGAAAAGAGCGAAATATCGTAGTACATGAAGGTAAGACGGGCAGAAACGATGGTATGGAGAATGATCAGACAGGGGGAAGTAATTCCCAACCTAATCTGGAGCAGAGTCAAGCTGCTGAGCCAAACTCTCCACGAACAGATTTGAGAACTGGTTTGGAAACAGTTCCAGGAGCTTGCTCAGGAACAGTTCCAGGGGCTCCCTCAGGAACAGTTCCTGACCCAGCGTCACCAAGCATCCAAGCGAGAGTAGAAAGTTTGACAACGGATCCTCTGACCCCAAGACCTTGGAAGCATCAGAGTTCACACCCTCTTGACCAGATATTATCAGATTTAAATAAGGGAGTGCAAACCAGATCCAAGCTTAAGAATTTTTGTGCTTTCTATGCTTTCCTTTCTTACATTGAGCCAAAAAATATTAATGAAGCTCTTGCAGATTCGGACTGGGTTACTGCAATGCAAGAAGAACTGAATCAGTTTGAAAGGAATAAAGTATGGCATCTTGTACCACGACCCAAAGAGAAATCAATCATTGGTACCAAGTGGGTGTTCAAGAACAAGCTGGATGAGGTAGGAACAATCACCAGGAACAAGGCCCGACTAGTGGTCCAAGGGTACAACCAAGAAGAAGGGATTGACTATGAAGAGACTTTTGCACCTGTTGCTAGAATTGAAGCTATTCGAATTTTAATAGCATTTGCAGCTCACATGGGGATTAAGCTATATCAAATGGACGTCAAGAGTGCATTTCTCAATGGGTACCTAAAGGAAGAAGTGTATGTAAGTCAACCCCTTGGTTTCGAAAATCAAGAATTTCCTAATTATGTGTTTAAACTTGACAAGGCTCTTTATGGTTTAAAACAAGCTCCTAGAGCTTGGTATGAACGCCTGTCAACCTTTTTAATTGAAAATGGTTTTCATAGAGGCAAGGTAGACAATACCTTGTTTCTAAAATCCAAGGGGGAACATTTATTGATTGTTCAAGTCTGTGTTGATGATATCATTTTTGGTGCAACACACAATGATTTGTGTGATGGTTTTTCAACCTTGATGAAAAGTGAATTTGAGATGAGTATGATGGGTGAGCTAAACTTTTTCTTAGGCTTACAAATTAAACAAACTCCTAATGGCACCATGATTCATCAACAGAAGTATGTTAAGGAACTACTTAAGCGGTTTGGGATGGAAGCGGCAAAGCCAATTGATACTCCTATTTCACCCTCTACCAGATTGGTTATGGATGATGGGAGTCCCTCAGTAGAGGAGAAATCCTATAGAGGGATGATTGGGTCGCTCCTTTACCTAACTGCTAGTAGACCTGACATTGTCTTTAGTGTCGGTTTATGTGCTCGTTTTCAGTCCAATCCAAAAGAAACTCATTTAAAGGCTGTGAAACGAATTTTTAGATATTTAAAGAACACTTCTGACCTGGTTCTATGGTATCCTAGAGAGTGCAGTATTGATTTAGTCGGATATGCAGATGCTGATTATGCAGGATTCCTGGTAGACAGGAAAAGTACTTCAGGTATGGCTCACTTTCTTGGCCCGTGTTTAGTGTCATGGGCAACTAGGAAACAGCACTCAGTTGCCATGTCCACAGCAGAGGCAGAATATGTGCAGCAGCTTCATGTTGTGCCCAACTGCTATGGATAAGGCAACAACTCAGAGACTTTCATGTTGACACAGGATGCATACCAATCTTTTGTGATAACACTAGTGCAATAAATATTGCCAAAAATCCCTGTCAACATAAGAGGACCAAACACATTGACATCCGACACCATTTTCTGCGAGACAATGTGGAAAAAGGGCTTATTTCAATGCAATTTTGTGCTACTGAGAATCAAATTGCTGATATTTTCACCAAGGCCTTACATAGGGATCAGTTTGAGAAAAATCGGTTGGAGCTGGGCCTGATTAAGAGTACTTAGGCTGAATTGACCACCCTCAGTGACTGACGAGAAACAGACCCCTGACCACCGATATTGTGGATATCCTCAACTTACTGTACCAAGCATATGTGTGCTATATGAATTGTTGATAGCTGCTAGATATTTATCATATTGCTATGTTTTTTTCCTATTGTGTCTAAGTGGTAAGAACAAGCAAGAGGAACAGCCCCTTCCCTCATTTATTGGCACATTTTTCCATTTATGGGAAACGAGAAGAGGACAAGCCATCATTGCAGCCGTCTCTTCACACGCTTTCCTCTTCCCAAAGCAACTCCTTGAATCTAGAACCGCCGGCCTCTCTTCTCTCCCATTAAAAGCCCCACGCGTCCCTATCTTTCTCTCCACTCGCATCTAGAAACTGCTCCCACTACATCCACTCATACCTCCCCACTCATCAAGAAACTGCTCCGCCATTTGCAAAGAACTCCTTTCCTCACTCATAAATGGCGAGAACCAGAGGAGGATCTGTCTGGCGCAAGAGTTCCAGACCTCGATCCTTGAGGGAACGATCTTCAAGAACATCTTTTTACTCCCTTGCTGATCTTCTTCCCTCTTCTTCATCCTCCTCCGCCATGGTTAAAACCCATGAACCCTCTTTCTCCATCACCCCTTTTGTTTATAACTTTTTAAAATCCTTCAACCCTCAACCCACTGGGGAGACCTTGGAGGATCTTCATTCTTGTCCCAATACTCAAGATCGGGAGATGGTTCTTTATGAAACCCAGCCACAACCACTCCAGGTTCTGCCTGCAATTGGTCAGACGGGGTCTGACCCTGCACCACCGGTGTCAGAGGAACTGACCCCTGACAACCCAGAACCAACAACTGGGTCAGTTCCTGACCAACCAGACCACGAACTGCCACATGATTGGATGCATTTCAGTGGCTATGAGGATAGACCAGAGGATTTCGAATCCGAAGCAGCCCCCTCTGTCCCAGAACCTCCCCCATTCTGGGTTGACAGCACATCGACCTCTGAGGACGATGTGCCCCTTCGATTCAAGCGAACCCGATCAATTCCTGAACTTTCAGACCCTTCTACCACCAAACGTGTCAAAACCTCAGCCACCCGCACCACCGCAAAATCCACCCTCCCAAGGCGGCCACGCACTCGAAGTACGGGACCGGCTGTTCAGCACCCCTTGCCGGCCGAAAAGGTCGCTACTCCAAAGACCAAGAAACGGGTCTCAAGGGTCTCTATTCCTGATGCCGCCTCCACCAAAAAGCCAAAATCGAAACACCCTATTTCAGGAACAGTTCCTGAACAAGGTACTTCGTCTCGCACCCCTACTTCTTCTAAATCCAAAACCAAGCTTCCCCCCAGTGCTTCCTATGAGCATTTCTTGCAAAAGACTGTAGTTCGGGGGAAGATTGTTCGACCTGGGCATCTTAGAGAACAAGGCCTGGGGTCCTTTCTTGAGAAGCTGGACCAGCAGGGGTGGCTGGAACTGTTCTCAGACGGGACTTTAGGGTGTTCCGTACCCGATTTGGCAGAATTCTATGCCAATTGCGTGGTCACCAATGGAGTGGTGACAAGCACTGTACAAGGGCATGAACTTTCCTTTGATGCTCAAGATTTGGGTGTTTTGCTTGGGGTCCCTGCCGAGGGTTTTAGGGATTATGTCAGAGAGGACAAAACGGCACTAAGTAGGGATCAGCTCCTTGCCTTATGCCGAAAAATAGCCCAGAAACCTGACCTTGACATTCCTCGCCATGTTCAAAAGGCGGAGATGGTTCCTCTTCACCGTCTCCTTTATTGGTTTGTCATTAAGAACATCATTCCCCGGGGGCAAGGCCGAAATCGAGCCGATGCCATGGACCTGTGTCTGGTCGACCTGTTAGACACAGGGTCTCAAATCAATCTGCCTGCCCTTATGATCAGCCACATAGCCCGTATAGCCAATACCTCGAAAGATCATGACCTAGGCTATGGGCTTCTTCTCTGCCTTGTCTTGGAGAAGCTGGGAGTTGTTCTCCAAAAGAAGGTGCTCGCCCAAGTCAATGATGAAATTGGCACCTGCACCCTTGTTAGCTGTGGCTTTTTGTCCAACAAAGGTGGAAGTGAGGGTTCGGAACAACCACCAGAGCCTGTTCCTGCCTCCACTCTCTCTGCCAGCACCACTTCCCTCTCTGTGCCTTCTCTCTCCTCTGTGGTTGCTGATCAAGCCCAGCTAAAAGCAGAACTTGCTGCAGTCAAGGCTGTGGTCACTGCAGAACAGCTCCTCAACGCCCAGCGTCATGAAGCTGTTCTCAAGGCCCTAGCAGACCTAGCTGCCAAATTTGCTCCTTCCTAAGAACTGTTTGTTCTTTTCCAGTTCTGTGTTTCTTTTTTCTCTGGTTGGCTGTTCTTGATATATTCCGTTTTGGCAGTGCTATAAAATGGTTCATTTGCAATGCTTGTCCCTCTTGCTTGTTCCTAACCTAACCTTGTTTGTTCTCTTTTCGATGATGTCAAAAGGGGGAAGAAAGCATGAATGTTTTCTATGAATGTTTTCTCTTGGGCCTAATTGAACTTAGTCTTATTTGATTTGATCATTTGGTTTGCCATCATCAAAAAGGGGGAAATTGTTGACTCTTTCCTTGTGTAACTTGTGTAAGGTTTTGATGATGTCAAACACAAATGTATTAGTCCTTATAATGATTTTATGCTTTGATTGGCTAATAAAGTTGGTTGAGAATAGTGATTAAGCACAGAGCTTATACGATCAGTTGAAGTTCCAGAAACAGTTTCTAACAGCAATACTTCAAGTCCAAGAACAACATGAAGTTTCAGGAACAAGCTTCAGGAACAGTTCTTAGCAGTATCAAGGTTGTTGACATTGCAAGTCACCTGCTTCATCAACAAGAAGTCATGGGTTTAGTAGAATTTTTTCTTTATTAGACTTCTGTTAATATGCCAGTGAGAGGATCCCAATTTCATGTTCGCTTTTGAAAAATCTTTTTGACACTCTGGGAACAGGTCCTGATCCTGACTGGGAACAGTTCCTGATAAAGCACCCTGAGTGTTCTCAGCAAACGTCTGGCAAAAGATTTTACAATCCGGTTCTATTTTTGGGTTGATGATTTTTGCTACTTGATAAAGTTTTTTTTAACTGCAACCCAACAGATTTTCAAACTTAAAATCTCTAATTTTTTTTTGGGATAAGATTTGGATAAGGCTATTTTTAGCAAAGTCCTATTTTTAGCAAAGGCTATCTTATCTTCCTTCTCCTATTTTTAGCAAAGTCCTAAGATTGTGGAAAAGGCTGGAAGATGGCTGCTGGAATATATGGTCCTTATTTCACGATAGTAGTGAAAGAAGCGCAGCCACAAATACTCTCAACTAGCCGTTTTATTTCAAGCTATAAAAAGGAGTTTTTGCCAACGTTTTTAAAAGGGGGTTTTTCAGATTGTGTGAGGTTTACTGAGCAAAATTTCCAGAGTGAAAAACCTGTAAAAGAGAGCAAAAATTGAGTCTTCCTCATTGGCATACTAGGCGCTTCATTGTACCTTACACTTGCTTTATTAGAAGTTGCTAAGTAAGGTGTCTTCGTTTTGTTTGTGTAATCGAATAGAGTTGTCCTAAGTTTAAGGTAACTAAGGACGTGGGGTGATTGTCTAGGGTAGACAATTACGTGTGGTTACAAGTTGTAACGTGGGGTTACTATTGTAACGTGTTCAGCCCGATTAGTAGAATTTTTGTGAAAATCCTACAGAGGTAGGTCGTGGTTTTCCCACCTCAGATGGGCTAGAGGTGGTTTTCCACGTAAAAATCTTGTGTCTTCATTCTTATTTTTGCATTCATTCTTACCCAAACACATTGCGAAAGCTTGGCAGGAACAGTTCCCTGCTATCCATACGTTGTTCAGAAACAGTTCCCCACGAGTGTTTTCAAAAGTGCGAAAATTTGTCATACACAATTCACCCCCCCCCCCCCCTCTTGTGTGAGTAACCTCATAAATACAACACTCCGCTTATTGTCAAGAACTTAAAATGCTTGCCGATCAACTATCAAACGTTGGTGCACCGATTACAAATCAAAGGTTAGTTCTTTAGTTAATTGCGGGATTAAATGAGAATTACGATGGCGTTGCTACTATCATTCAACAGAGTGATCTTTTGCCTCCTTTCTATGAGGCCCGTTCAAGGCTAATCCTTGAAGAAACCCGCAAAGCGAAGCAGACCGCTGCAGCCTCCAGCGCCGCTGGCATCGCCCTTCTCCACGCCAGTACTTCTACTATTTCTGGTTCTGATTGTGGCCCATATTCTACCTCTGGAAATAAGATGCACCGCAACACTAATGAACAGAAAAGAAGTCAACCTCGTCACAATAATAGAGGGAAAAACGGTGGGGGTAGATACAAAGGTCATGGTGGACACAACCATGGAGGTGAACAGCAGCAAGGGGGACAACCCCCGCATCAGCAGCGTACTTGGCAGCAGCCTCCACACCCTTATCCGTGGGCTGCCTACCCACCATGGGCTTCATGGAATCAGCAAGCCTACCCCCCGCCTTGCCCATACCAGACAACTTCTTGGACCCGTCCACCAGCGCGACAACCCGGGATTCTTGGCACTCGCCCACAGCAAGCCTACAGTGCTCATGTACCTCCTCCTTCGAGCTATGTGCCCTCTGACATCGAAGCCGCAATGCACACAATGTCCCTTCATGTTCCCGATGAGAACTGGTATATGGACACTGGGGCAACGTCTCACATGACATCATCTCGAGGTACTCTCTCGTCTTATTTTAATATGAGCAATAATAAAACTATAATTGTCGGCAGTGGACAAGCAATTCCTATTCGAGGTTATGGACAAACAGCCCTCTCCCCACCACATTCGCCATTACATTGAACCAATGTCCTGCATGCCCCCAACCTCATTAAAAACTTAATTTCTGTGCGTCGCTTCACTATTGATAATAATGTTTCTATGGAATTTGACCCTTTTGGATTCTCTGTGAAGCAGTTACAGACGGGGATACTAATAATGCGATGTGATAGCACCGGTGATCTCTATCCTATCACCATCCCCACCAGTCATGCAACCAACTCTCCATCTACATTTGCTGCCCTTTCTCCAACTTTATGGCACAATAGATTGGGACACCCGGGAACACCTGTTTTACGCTCACTTTGCAATAATAAGTCTATTGAATGTCAAATTCCTTCATGTTCTTCTATTTGTTCATCTTGTATTTTTGGGAAACATGTCAAGTTACCATTTTCTCGATCCTCTTCCTGCACCACAATGCCATTTGATATTATGCATAGTGATTTATGGACTTCTCCTATTTTGAGCTCGGCCGGCCACAAGTATTATATTCTTCTCTTGGATGACTACACTAATTTTTTGTGGACTTTCCCTATTGGCAAAAAATCTCAAGTCTACAAAATATTCATATCCTTTAGTGTTTTTGTTAAAACCCAATTTGAGAGGAACATAAAATGCTTTCAATGTGACAATGGGAGGGAATTTGATAATGAATCATTCAACTTATTTTGCCACAACAATGGCATGCTCTTTCGTTTTTCTTGCCCTTACACATCTCAACAAAATGGAAAGGCCGAACGAAAAATACGAACCATAAACAACTTGATTCGAACTCTTCTCGCCCACTCATCTATGCCACCTTCCTTCTGGCATCATGCTCTACAAATGGCTACTTATCTGTTGAACATCATCCCAAGCAAAATACTTAAAAATTCTTCACCCACTCAAATGCTCTATCACCGAGACCCATCGTATGCCCACTTACGGGTTTTTGGTTGTATATGCTATCCTTTATTCCCTTCCACCACAATCAATAAGCTCCAACCTCGTTCTACCCCATGTGTCTTGTTGGGTTTTCTGCCTAATCATAGGGGATACAAGTGTTATGATTTGTCTAGCCAGAAAATAATAATTTCTCGGCATGTCTTGTCTGATGAATCCAAATTTCCCTTTGCCTCCTTGCACACACCTTCTGCTAACACATATGGTTTTTTAGATGATGGGTTGCACCCTTTATTGCTCCATAATATTCAACAGTCAGCCACTTTGCCTCCCCTACAACCAGACCCTCATCCCTCTCCTATTTCGTCCCCTTCTACAACCCGAACAATACAGTACCAGCCCATCCCACATGCCATACCACCTCCTAGCCCAACACAGCCTCCTCCTAGCCCCACAAACACAGTCGCTAGCTCATCACAATCACCAAGCCCCACTTTAGCCCAACCACCCCAAGTCCAACCTCGGTCCATGACCACTCGCAGCATGCACGGCATTTTCTGCCCCAAACGTCAATTCAATTTGATGTGTTCAGTCACACCATCCCCTCTTCCTCGAAACCCCATCGCTGCCTTGTCCGACCCGAATTGGAAAGCTGCCATGCTAAATGAATACAATGCTCTTATTAAAAATAAGACGTGGGAGTTGGTGCCCCGTCTGCCTAATGTCAATGTTACTCATTCAATGTGGATTTTTCGGGTTAAAAAGAAATCTGACGGCACCTTTGCGAGGCACAAAGCCCGTCTTGTTGGTGATGGCAGGTCTCAACAGGTTGGTGTGGACTGTGATGAAACTTTCAGCCCAGTGGTGAAGCCTGTTACTATTCGACTTGTTCTCAGCATAGCCGTGTCCAAATCGTGGTCCATTCATCAGTTGGATGTCAAAAATGCAGTTTTACATGGTCAACTTCATGAAACCGTCTATATGCATCAGCCTATGGGATTCAAAGATCCCGTTCATCCAGATTATGTGTGTTTGTTGCAGAAATCTCTGTATGGTCTGAAACAGGCTCCTCGCGCTTGGTATCAACGATTTGAGGATTTTGTTTCCACCATTGGTTTCTCCAATAGCAAATCTGATCATTCACTTTTTGTCTACCACAAGGGCAATGACATGGCATACATTCTTTTATATGTTGATGACATCATTCTCACTACTTCCTCTGATGCTCTTCGTAAATCCATTATGCTTCTACTTGCTTCTGAATTTTCTATGACAGATTTGGGTCCTCTAAGTTATTTTTTGGGCATTGCCGTCACCAGACATACAGGAGGGTTATTCCTTTGCTAGCGCCAATATGCAGAAGCCATCATTGAACGAGCCGGCATGACCTCTTGCAAATCTGCCCCAACACCAGTAGATACTAAGTCCAAACTTAGTGTCTCTTCGGGTCCTTCATATGAGAACCCACCTCTTAATCGCAGCTTAGCTGGCGCATTACAGTATCTCACTTTCACGAGACCTAACATCTCATATGCTGTCCAACAGGTCTGTTTACATATGCATGATCCGAAGGATGCTCATATGACTGCTCTCAAACGAATTATCCGTTACGTAAAAGGCACTCTAGATTTTGGCTTGCATTTGTACAAGTCTTCTGTGACTAGTCTCATTTCGTACACCGATGCTGATTGGGGTGGATGTCCTGACACAAGGCGGTCCACCTCTGGATATTGTGTCTTTCTCGGGGATAACTTGATTTCTTGGTCCAGCAAACGACAGCCTACTTTGTCTCGGTCTAGTGCTGAAGCCGAATACAGAGGAGTAGCAAATGTCGTCTCCGAATCTTGTTGGCTCCGTAACCTTCTTTTGGAGCTCCACTTTCCGATCCACAAGGCTACATTAGTATATTGTGCCAATGTCAGTGCGATATATCTTTCCGGTAATCCCGTTCAACATCAGCGCACTAAACACATTGAAATGGATATCCACTTTGTCTGTGAAAAAGTTGCTCGAGGACAAGTTCGTGTTTTACATGTCCCATCTCGCTATCAAATTGCTGACATCTTCACTAAAGGGCTTCCGCGCATACTCTTTGATGATTTTCGAGCCAGTCTCAGCGTACGAGAACCTCCCGCTTCGACTGCGGGGGTGTGTTAGATTATGTAAATAATCTTGTGCATATCCCTTAATTTTAGTGTGATAATATTCCATTGCATAACATTAGTCTGTTACCTAATTTGTAGCCTTGATCTTAGCATTGCTTTGCTGTATATATTTCAACATAATCAAGGAGAACAGGCATGGATCATTTCCTTTTTCAAGTACATAGGCTTTTGATCTTTATTTATTTGAAAAATAGAATAGTGAATTTTATTTTTAAGCTTATCACTATTTATCTGTCATCGTAGGAAACGAAAATAACTAATGTTCTTGCAACGCCAAGGTTTGACCTTAGTGTTGTGAAATGAATGGTTAAAAAACTAGGCCAAGATGTGGTCACTGCAAATGATTCTGGAATGAACGTATGATATATTATAAGGATGACGCTAACCTTAAATCACAAAAAGCTACAAGATAGTATCTCAACTTTTTGATATAAGTATTTAAAGGAGCCTAACGTTTTGGGAACAATTTTGAAAGTACTTGGCTCTTCTTGAATGAATTTTATAGATCCCTTTCTCATTTAAAATGATATCATTGCCTTCACACAAACAAAATCAAGTTAAAAAAACACTGAAAAAATATGAAAATAAAGTGAACCTTGTGAACTGAATAGAAAGTATTATAAATGATAAAAAAAAAACCTTCATAGAATGAAAATTATAACGTCTTGAATAAATTTTACTTTATTGTTTCATTTAAGTTTTCATAGAATGTTATTCAGTTATTGAAATACAATTTCTTTTTGAAGTTTGTTTAAATTTTACTAAATTATTTTATGATTCATTACAATATTTTTATTTTTTACTTTTTGTGAAATTTTCTAAATGATTTATAATTGTTACATTGTTTTTAAAAATTTTATATTTTATATAAAAATGTAAATTATTTTATGTAAACTTTTACATTTGTTGTATTATTTGTATGATTTTTACTCTATGCAAATCTGTATTATATATTATATTATTTTTGCACTAGTTTTTCAAGATGTATTGTATACTCGAACTTTTTCAAAGTTTCCTAAAATGATTTTAGTTGTATGAAAGAGCAATTATGTCATTTAAGTGAAATGTTGCATAGAAAATTGTTTAAAAAAAGTTAACATAGTTGCAATTTATTTTCAAAAAGTGATCGGTTCCTTTAAATAGTACCAAAAGTTGAGGTACCGTTATGTATGTTTTTGCTTAAATAGTGTAATTTCTATGGGAATGCATGGTTTGGGCCCACGAAATCCAGGGTTTTGTAGTGTAAGCACTTTCCTTTGTAAAAATGCATCATATGGCACTATTAACAAAGTTGTGTCAGTAGTATGCGTTGAATAGCATATTTGAGCACATGTTATGCCATGGTCAATAGCATCATAACCAAGTGTGGTGACCATTCATTTGATGGCAAAGCTTGGAAGCATTTTGATAAGATGTACCCAATCTTCATGGCTGAGCCTCGCTATGTCAGGAGACACTCATGGATTTGCACCTTACTCAAATTTGACAAGAAGGTATTCAATTTGGCCCATAGTTCTTTCCATCTACAAATTATTTCCCAAACATGTGCATAATGACCCTTTATATGTTCACATTTCATGCATTAGTCCCATTCTTGTCCTATTTGCATAGAAGAACAATAGCAAAGATATTATTGATATGATCAAAAAGTTTGTTGGTTTGATTTGTCAGTATCAATTCTACCCTAAAATGTTTTGTTTCAAAAATACAAAAAACAAACATACATTCATGAAAGGCACACCCTACATGAGGTGCCACCTCAAAGATTTGTTTAAGATGAAATTTTTGAAAGTTAGCCAAGTTTCAAGGAGTTACATCCCACAGTAAGTTCCAAATACCATGTTCTGTAGAGAACCAGCACAACTGAACAATAATTGGGATTTACGTTATTGGAATGACTATCCCCTTACGCACAACTAGGACATCAGGCACAACTAAGACATCATACACATAGAGAGAAGCTTTTGTGAGAAAATAGTTAATACCGTCCTCTCGCACAATATTGATGTCTAGTTGAACTTGACAGAAATATGCCAATTTGAGGAGTTGAGCCTTTACACAACATCAAATGACCAATATTACAAACTCTAGGCTAACTATACATTGTCATTGGACCTAAGAAAAGAAGTTGTGATTGAAAATCTTAGCTGATAAATATATATAGAATGGGTAACAACATTTCATATAAAATATGGCCCTACTTGCCCTTTCAGACTTGATATGTTTATTTGTACGTACATTTGCTTGAGTTGAATGTTGGTTAGCTTTCATACCTGATGAAAATATAAGGAACACTCATACGATGCCAATGAGCTTACCATGGCTTTCTCCCACACCAAAGAGAGTTCTACCTGGACAAGTTCATGATGTGAAGAGCCTTTAGATGAAAAACACCCTATTAATGCAACTCAAGGAGAGCAACAGACTTAGACAATTCCAAGACAATAACAGGTCTATAATAACCCAGGGAACAATTTCGCCAACTTGGATCTATTACCTAAGGACTATGTTGTGGTACATGACACAAAAGCATGAGTGATAGTGACAATCACTATGATGTGCTTTTATCAAGACTAATAGCACTTTTCTGAGATATAACGACCAATGGTGAGGGATGCTGATCTTAAAGGCTCGGTGAAATAGGTAGGTCTATGCAGATGCGAACTACATGGACCTAGTTTAAAAGACCTTATGAAGCTTCATTATTCATTAATATTGGGTTTTAAGTGAGTTAAGTTTGTCTCAAGCGTACAGTTCTAAGTTTGGAGACAATGGTGACCAATTGAACTCAAAGTTATGATATATCAACACCACCATGTGTTTATGGAAGCCCATATTACAAATCAAATAACATTATAGATCTAAAGAGTAAAGTGACTATGATAGAGGTCGAGAAGCAGCATCGGTAAAAATTGATATGACCTGATTTCCCTAATTTGTTTGACTCATAAAACCAAGTTCAAATGCAAATTTTTTGGTCCAAATTTAAAATTTGAACAATCAGTCATGTTCAAATTGAAATTTGACTCATGTTTAAGTTTGATATTTCGGGTCTAGGTTGTCCGAATTTTGTGAATCATTTGGATTCAAATAAATTTGAACATTCGAGTTTCAGAATAACTCCACTCTAAAATCTCTTCAATTTTTATGCACAAATTCAAATAATCAGGTTCCAATATCAAAAATTTGGGTTTGGGTTTTGTCACATACATAATTCTAGTGAAATTTTCAAAAGTTCAAATGATAAATTCAAACATTAGAAAATCATGTTTGCACATTGAATATTCGAGTGTTGGTTCAAGTCCAGTTAGGATGCTTGAATTTGCAATTCAGACAAGGTCTAAGTATGTATTTTTGTCGACTATTTAATTTGAACAGACTTGAATTGAGCTGAACCCCAAGTTTTGCTAGCGCTACTAAGAAATTCAAAATTCCTAATCCTTAGGAAGGTAATGAATAAAATCAAATCCCCAAAAGACAAAAATAGATAGATCATGGATCAGTATTTTTTTCTAATCCCACAAAATTAATAATAAAAAGAATATTAATAGTTAATGAAAATGAAAAAATAACCATTAAGCCCCAACTATTGAAAAATACGAGTACCAGATAAAAATGAAATGAAAGACCTTAGTTAAGAAGTCGTATCAGTAAACAATCAGATTGGAAGAGAAACCACAACTAGTATGAATTATGAGTACAAAACTGTAATGGGAAGAAGCATCCTCTTATCAGGAAGATGAAAAATAAATATGAATAGTGGAATGACTGGAATTGCATTTGGCACTAGACAATTAAGCGTGTATGGAATACGAGCCGTAATTAAAGTCATTGTTAACAAGATAAGAACCATTAGTGAGCTAATTCACAAAATTGAATTAAAAATATATGGCAATGAAAATTTCATATAAGGTTACTAATATCAACCCTAATATTATCTATATCCCAATAAATATAAATTCAGAAGGATATAAGAAATGTAAATAGTGTGCTTAGATAGATAATGGTTGTTCTGTGTTCTTGAGAGAAAAGATTATTCTAGATTGCATGTGGATATGGGCAAAGATTCCTTTGCAAGTGAGAACAATGGATAATTGTATTATAGGCCACAATGAAACCATAGAAGGATTTCCTATAAAGATAAAAACGAGTTTAATGCATTATAACAATTTTCTAGGCTACTGACTAGCTATATCATGATATGATAAGTGGAAATAATATTTAGAGGCTACATGCTCTATGCACACAAACCATTATTAAAATCGTATTTATTATAATTTATAAATGGTCATTTTGTTTCCAATGACAAACTAGGGCAAGCGTACACCTATAAAAAAAATAGAGTTTACTTGCGGCTGGTGTGGTAAAATAGAGTTTAATCATAACCAGTATGGTGAGAAGGTAATTTCTACACAACGTGAAATTGATTTGACAATTTTACTACTTGATCTTTACTATTAAAGAACAAATCATTAAAAAACTGGAAGAGTTACATAAAGAACTTTACTTAAATGCTCTAAAATTTGGGGATAAAGATAAAATATTTGCTGACATCATTGTCATGAATCCCAATACTATTATTCAAGTTATACAAATGGGGCAAACACATTAAGATCTTCAAAAATTTGACCAACACATTAAACAAACTTTTAGACAAGGGTTTGACAAAAAATTTAGCAAGAGTCCTCATATAAGTGTTGCATTCATGGCAAGCAACCGTACTGAAGAAAAAAGAGGCAAAGCTACGTAATGGTTGCCAATTACATGAAAAATTAATGATAATACCAATTTTGATGGATGTTCAAACAATGGTTTTCAATAAAAATCATGAAGTTTCTTGGTTCTAGTAAATTGATTATAAAAGTAGATATTACATATTAAATTGATAAAGAAAACATCCATTTAACCGCTTTTAGTGCCCCTCAAGGTTATTACAAGTGGATAGTGACCCTATTTGGTCTAAAAAATACTTCTCAAATATTTCAAAGAAGAATGAATATATATATTAAGGATTTTAGCCATTATTACTTAGCATATGTTGATATCCTTATACTTGTAAAAGTATTGAACAACGCAAAAATGATGTCCTAGGTATTACTCAAAGGTGCACAATCATGGTATTATTCTTGAGAGAACTAAATCTATATATGCTGAACAAGAGGTAAAATCCTCAGGCTTAGAGATTGAAGCTAGACAATTACTTTACAACGACACATTATAGAGAAAAAAGAAAACTTGCCTAAGAAAATTAAACAAAGCCATTTATATCATTGTTACTTAGTATCTATTGATATTCTTATCGTTTCAAAACCTATTGAGCAACACAGAAATGAACGGTTACTTAAAGATGCATTGATCATGGTATTATTCTTAGGAAAACTAAATGTGTCTATATTGTACAGGAAATAAAATTTTTAGGCTTAGACATCAAAGTTGGACAAATAGTTTTGTAGTCACATATTATAGGGAAAATAGAAGATAGAAAACGGCTAGAAAGATTTCTAGGATGCATATGTATGACTTAGATTTTATAAAAAAAACCTAGCTAAGAGTAGAAAACCTTTGCAACAAAAATGCAAGAAAGAAATATGTTGAACTTGGACTGCTAATGATTCAAAGATTAATCATAACTTCAAGAAGTCATGAAAAAATGTTCAAGCTGTAAATTTGCAATACAAATAAAAACTTTACAAATACTACAGTGAAAGTTTTAACAAAGCCGAATGCAACTAATCTACTATGGAAAAAGTGATTCTTATGGTTATAAGGGGAACTAAAAGTTTTCTATTTTTTTTTATCCCAAAGGCAATTCTTAACCAGAACTAATTGCAAAACAATACTCAATTTTGTTAAAAAACAATTTGTCAAATATGCAAGCTCAAGGAATGCTCCTGCAACGACAATTATTTCTTGGACAATTTTTTTCTATATTGAACACATACAGGGATCAAAAAATTCTTTAGCAAATAGTCATAGCCCAAAATTAGTCAATAGCAGGAGAACTCATGGCCAATGAAAGGAAAATCAATAAAGAATTACCACTACTAATAGAACAAGTGTCACCTTTCGGTAGATGTTTTGCTAGATAATCTACACCATTACATGGAAAGAGATATCATCTTGAAATGGCCCATGCCTGGACCTACCCATTTGGGTTTGAGTAAAATGCAATTCGAGTGTATTTTAGGTTCGGGTACTATACAGGGAGCTTATTTCAGTTTTGCGGATTTCAGTTCAATCCAACGGCTTTAGAGCGCCTGTTTTGTCGATAATGTTTTCTTTGTTAAAATTAAAAAGCACCCATATTTATCAGTTAAAATTACACTTATTAATGAAAAAGCATAAAATTTGTAATTTCTTAGAAGAAAATAAAAATAGTCGAACATTTGGTTATGATTTATGAATTTCATATATGCATTGGCAGAGTTAAGTTCCCTTTGGGTTGGGTGAGCCAACCCCTGCATTAAAACAAGGTCCCTTGAGTGATTTACGGGCCAACCCGTATATATCATGCTAATGAGTTAGAGTAGTTCAACTAAGTAGTGGCTCATTGAATAATTTTATATTTTGTTAACTAACCTAATATTATCCAATCAGGTACAGTTTAGTAAACACCAATGCGACTGACCCATTACTCTCCACTAGGATCGTAGTTCAACACCAATTAAAATTGAAATCAAATAAAAGGTAATTAGAGAAGTACAATATGTTACAATTATATTTATTTGTAACATCGAAATTTAGATTACTACATAGTAATACTATTAAAAATATGATTAGACATATGCATTTGACTGAAAACATACCAATATAGCTTGCGCAATTGTTGATATTTGTCTTATTCTAAATTAAATTTCCAAAGAAAAGATAGTTATTTTAGATTGTTTCATACCCATTTTTTTCAAATTGTCAATTTAAGTTGCGTGTGATGTTATTTTATGTGAAAGAAGTTGCTAAAGAAACAGTGCTGTTGTTTAATTTATGAAATGATGCGATAAATATGTACAGTCTCTGTGAAAAATTTAATATGACGAATAATCGTTATTATTAAGAGAGAAAATTAAAGGAAAATAAAAATAAAGACATAATCTTTTGATCAAACAAGTAGGCTTGGGCTGGGTTAGGTTGGGTTTGACCCACTAATTTGAAAGTTTTTGGAGTTCGATTTATTTCGGGTTTGAGTCGAGAAAATTGTCCAAATTTAGGAGGGTTCATGTCGGGTTTTCGAGTCAAGTTATTTTTTACTAAGGGTGTGTTTGGTATGGGAGAAAATCATTTTCCCATAAAATCATTTTCCATGAAAAATATTTTCCCAAGAGAAATGATTTTCCATTTACATTTTCAGCTGTTTGGTAGAATGAAAAATCATTTTCTTTCCACTTCATTTTTTGCTATTTGATAGAATGAACCCTCCGTCCTCACTTCATTTCTTTTTACCATCAACCCCCTTCCCTGCTTACTACTCTGACCCGACCCAACCAACGAATTTTGTTTCTCTCTTCTCTTCAAAATCAAACCCAAAACATCAGTAAGAAATATACCCAGTAACAAACCCAGCAAAAGAGAAAGTTAACATTAATGAATCTCAATTTTCTCACTATTCCTAAGGATTACCCATTTGATTTTGAGTGATATTAAATCCAGATTAAAGAAAATGACGAACGGGGAGACGATGGGTGTCTCAGATTGCGAAGTTCTTCAAAAGGACAGCTGTAACAAGATCAGAGAACTCAAGAAATAATTATAGAGATTAACGATGGAAATCATCGATGAACATGATGAACATGAAGAAGAGGAGAAGAATAAGAGACAAAATGAGAATGAAAATAGAGTGATTCTAGGCACAATTACAAGAAAATAGAACGAGAGATAAAATTGAACAACGAAAATTGGGCTTGGAAAATCATTTTTCCTACTTTTTCAAGGGAAAACAATTTCCTTCAAATGGGGTAAAATGATTTTCCCCTGAAAATGATTTTTCCCTCCTTGTTTTACCAAACAATGTAAAATGGGAAAATCATTTTTTGGAAAATGATTTTCTCCCCTACCAAACACACCCTAAGTCTGCACGCGCCCATTATCCTAGACATGCAAATACACTACATGAAGTGCTTGTTCAAAAATCCCTGGAATGTGGACATGTTCTAAGTGGACTTTGCACCAAATTGGTTAAATTTTAATGTTCATTTGCAATGTGCAGTATTTGAGTTTGAGGATGAAAAAATTAAGCTGACACACTATCTTGTTCAAGTCATTGATCTAAATGATCTTGAAGATAAAGAGCACCATTCTATAGTCGAATAATAGTTAGAAGTTGTTGACAATTTGATCCAAACAAGAGCAACTGATTTTGCCACAAGTATCACCAAATGTGGTCCATACTTAAAAAAGACCATCGACTGATGCATCATGGAAATACTATTCTTGGAAATCCAAGAAAAATAAATAAATATATGCTAGAAAAAGGAATGGTCTCATAGACATTGATGATTATCTGTTTGATATAGGAGTTGCAAAATTGTTATCTCAAAAGGGGAAACTATAGTTTCATGCTTTATTCGAACAATGGAGACTGAGCATTGAATTTTAAGGGGGGGGGGGGGGGGGGGCGAAGAGCTAAAGAACATAATTGTAAATGGACGCACATTGAACCTCAACATGGATGATTAATATCTCAACCATGTTCATGAGATGGTAGAGCTATCATTATAAGTCTTGTCCTAATTATTTAAATTTAATTAACATATTATCTTTTTAAATATTAACTATGTATATCTTAAAAAGCAAGATTAATCTTATGGATTTCATCATATTGCAACTGATTACATCTTGGAATTAGGGAAAGTAAATTTAGATGCATTCAGAATCAAGATGAAAAAAAAGCGTTTTGTGTAAGAACCGCAATAGGTCAACTATACCCAAAATGGATAGCCATCCGCATGAAGCTTGAAAGGGGCTTAATTACGTTATTAAAATAAGAAAACAAGGCCTAGATCATTAAATAAAGGCCAAAAACTTCGCCCCCCCAAGTTTAATGAAATCAAGAATAAATTTAGCGACTATTGAGATCAATGACAATGGTCAAGACCCGTAAACTAGCTACTAGTCATTGGAGAACAAGTTACAACAGATTATTTTAGAGCATCCACCGGCAACTTCATTCAGTATTTTCAATGTCTAGTTCACAATGCATGTAAATAGAAGACTCTATTGAAGAAAGAGACTCTGAGAATCCTTGTGAGGCAAGAGCGATAGAGAGACTTTGCTCGTAAGCCAGAGGGTTGAGTGTGAGAGTCTTCTTTCTTAAGTGCGGACTTAAGAGAAATCACTTTAAGAGAAGCTTAAAGGGTGTGTTGTCAAGGTTCTTGGTGGATGCTTAGTTGTGTGATCTATGAAAAATAATACTAGTTGGTTTAATCCTAAGGAGGACTCTTAGGCAAGCATGTAGCCCAATTGGACGGGTGAATCTCAATAACCAATACAAAGTCCGTCTTTTATATTTACTACTCAGTGTCTTTGATATGCTAATTCGGTTTCAATGAGTCAACTATATCTACCTTTGTTTTATGCTTAAGTTTTATTTTGCAATTATCTTTAGTCACCTTATTCAACCCCTTAAGTTGACTTAGAAGTGTTCAAACTAAAGGGTGCATACATTCAATTGTCACTTGTTCTATAGCATTAATGTTCTTATTTTTTGCTAATCTTCCATTAAAATTCACTTTTGATTTTTTCTTATATATTTTCATAATCATAAGTGTAATTCGATTAGCATACGTACTCAATTAATATATCAGTACTCCAACGTTGCACCCATTTTTTGGTTTGATTAAAACCACTAGTATGCATCCTTGGTATCTTAAAGCTTCAGTGACTTTGATGTGGCTTCACTGCTAAGTTGCTTATAGAAATTCGGGGATGCCAATAAAAAGTGGGAGGAAACGATATAAATAATGCTTGAGAAAGAACCGAACACAATGGATTACTAATATGAGCCGATGGACGATGTTTAGCACCAATTAAGACATGATTGACAAGGATACAAAGTTATTTTTAGAGGATCTTTTTGATGAATCATGTGATAATCACTGTCAAAACGAATTAGTATGCTGATGACCAAAAAGTTATTCTTGTCAGATAAAGGGTCAAGCATGATATATGAACTTAGGTGAATTCCAACTTCTAAATTAGGAGTTGTTGAGAGATATCTTAAAAAATCAAAGGGTGGAGGGCGGGGGGTTGGGGGGGGGGGGGGGCGGAGTGTGGAAGCAAAAGTCAGCAATTAAAGGAGGCCATGAAAAGAAGCTGATGAGCGTATTTGTAAATTCGATTATAAATAAAACCCAACGATTTATTTTGGTTAATTCAAAATGTACCTTTTTAATAGTTGAGTGCAATATTGAAAAGACTGAAGCGTGCACTGAAAAAAAAACACATACACGCACATACAAAAGTTGGTATAAGTTGATTTTAAGGAGGAAATGCAAAGAAGAAATTGATGAACATATTTATATATTGGATTAAAGATAACAGTCAACCAATCACTACAGTCAGCTTTATGTATACCAATTTGCTCCTTATGCCTCTTTATAAAGCTAGCCAATTCTAAAGGTCCAACTTCTTTTGCCCTTATACAGATTTGTCTCCCATAAGATAGAAACGCCATGAAAAAAATAATTATCCTTAAATCATGTGTATTGTAATAGCGGTAAAATTCTAATTTTAATTTAGTATTAATCATTAGTATTTGGCATAATAGTCCTAAAATGTTTAGTTTACAATAGACATTCCTTTATTTAAATAAAATTTGTTTCAAGTCTTGTAAAATGACTGTTTTCTTATTTAAATATTTACACTAAAATCTTGAATTTAGTTAATTTATTTTGAATCTTTATTTTTCATTTTGTTTAACAATATTTTATATAAGTTTCATCATTTTCCCAAATGATCTATTTTTGGATAACCAAAAGCGTCAAACTAGAACTAGCAGCTCAACATGGTATGACTTGAAGTACAAGAAGTGTTCCACCATCCAAGCCTAAGGGAATCGTCACTGAAATTATAAAGTCAAGACACCAAATTCCATATAAAGATCTCCAATCTAAACACCACCTTTGAAAAAAGGACAAAGTTTGAGAGATTTTGAGAGGGTGTTCAAATATTATAGCAAGCAAATGACATAGATTGAAATCAGCGTTGTCTTGTCCGACGCTACTAGAGAAAGTGTATGTACTCTCCCTAAAGCGAACTTAGAAAATGCTAAAAGGACTACATGTGAAGGACCAACTTGCAGAACTTGCTTTCTAGTAGCTAGTTTAAAAGCTTCATGAATTGACATTGCTGTAAAATGTTGGATTCTCATTGAGCCTATAAACACAATCAAATGCATAACTACACGTATAATTAAACACGACTTGAGTCAAAATTATAAGAAAACCCAAAAATAGGGAGATGAGTAAGTGGAGAGCCCAAGTGGGCTGAACTGGAGTGCCAAGCAGTCTGAAAGAATTTATGTGCTTCTTACCTGGTTCTTGGCTTCATGCTTGGGTTTATATCTGGCTAAATATTATGAAGATTCTTATAAAATAATTGGAGAAGTGATGATAAGCTTAAAAGGTTGAAATCCTAGCTCAAAAGCACTAATCTACAAGTTGGTCCAACTTTAGCCTACACTACAGTTCTAGGAAGGATTTGTCTTCTGGCAATGGAGGTTCAGAGGGTAAGTTTAACTTGGAAACGGGTTCATGGTATGAAGGTAAAAATCCAAAGGTTCTAGATGAGTACAATGTTGGCTAGGGTTTGGCTATGAGACTTTGTTGAAAACCCTCTTTAAACTGAACCAAGCGTGGATCAAATTGTATGAAATGAACAGATTTTTATTGAATTTCCATGACTAAGGATGACCCCTTAGCCTCAAAATGAGTACCTAGGACCGAGGGTGACTCCCTAAGGAGAACAATTCGGGTAAGGCCCTCCCTATACGAGCCTAAAAAATGAGCTCCTTGGCTTCATAAAAGTGAGCCTCATGCTGATCAAGAGTGCCTGACTTGTTTTGCTGTGATTAGGTTAGATTGCCCCTTGGAATGCATCATCCTCCCCTCTTTGAAGAAGTTTTTCCCTCAATCCTCACAACTGATCCCAACTTCCAAATAGGGACTATGATCTCCCACATTGAAAGTGGCTGACACATATTGACGTTTCTAGGTTTTTAGCTCCTACCTTTGCTAAGGCCCTAAACAGTCCATCCCACCTTGCCATGAACTTGATTTTCTTCCTGGTTGGGAACTTCTCCTTCCTGAGATGGATCCAAACAAGATCTCCTAGCTAAAACACCATCCTCTTTCTGTTCCTATTAGCTATGGCCCTGTATAACTCATTGAATTTCTCAATGTGAGCTCTAATTTGCTCATGCAGTTTCTTCATTTGTTTGGCCATCATCTCTCCCTCGTAGCTTACTTTACACTTAATAGGGACTGGAATGAGGTCAATGGGTGTGAGAGGATTGACCCCATAGAGGGTCTCAAACAGTGAGAAACTACTAGCTTAAGAGAGGGCTCATTGCAAGCAAACTTAGCATTGGCGAGCTTCATATCCTATTCCCTCAAGTCCTTTTGTCCTAAGCTCACTAGGGTAGTGGAGGGTGCTAATAAGTGCTTAAAACATGTATTATTTTGGGGTCAATTTGTTACTGTTTCTTATGGGTTGTGTGCTTTAACGATTTATTTGCGTCCTTATTTTCATTTTACTATTGGGTATGCTTGTTTGATGTCTTTTTTGAGTTTTTAGACATTTTTGACTAGACATTGATCCCTCAATGGATGCTATTTTTCTCACCACACAGGTTGCTAGCCCATGTGTCCATGAAAGAAGAAGAAAGAAAGAAAACTAGACTAGAGGCCACCACAGTCATCTCATGGTGAGCACCACAGTCTGTGGTGGCCGGCAACTGTTAAATCTCTTCACTTTCTCTAATTATGGGACCGAGAATTCTTATGTTATTCTATTTAAGGGCTTTTTCAACTGCGTCGAGGGCATCATCATCCATTCCATGTCTAATCTTATGCAAAAATTCATCTATTCTAGTCATTTTAGAGCAAAAGAAGATTCAAGGGAAAAAATTTAGAGGCGGAGACTTGAAGATAGAAAGATCTTTTGAAGAACATATTTCTCTCCTTACTTCTTGAACTCTATTTTAAATTTTTTCTAATTAGACTCATGTTTAGTTTAAAGTCTTTTTATTTTGTCAGAAAATAATGAGTGAGTAGTTATTTTAGTCTAGGTATTTTGCTAGCCAAATAATGACGCTGGATTCTTAATTTTATCAAATATTATGCTTGATCTTGTTTCGTTTAATTCAATCTATCTTGTATTTTGATTAAATGTGAGTAATTTTGGGAAATTTACTTACATGTGTTTAGATAGTATGGTGAAATATCGAAAGAAGAAACTCACTATTAGATCAATAAGGTTGGAATTAACTTTGTTGTTCCTGATAGAGGATTTGATGTCGAGAGGAAAAATTGATAATCAAGTTCTTAAACTTTGAGTAAAAGAAAATCCTTTGAAAGAATGGTGATTAGATTAGTTTAAGTAATTTGGTTTCTGCTTTGAATTAACCAAATTAGAGACGAGCACATGTTTAATTCAGGGATCTAACTCATTATAGAGAAAATAAATTCATATATATCTTTCAATGATGGATTTTTCATTTCATAATACAGTGATTCACTAGTTTAGATTGATCACCCCCTTGACTACTGATTTTGCTTAGTATTTTATTAGGACAAAACTTGATAGGTTGTTTTGGTTTATATGGAACGACATTAAATCTTTACTACAACCCCCATGCGCTTGTGGCGTGAGTCAAGTGTTTGAAGCCGTAGCTTGGGACCAAATTGTCAAATATTGAGTTAGTCCTCATAAGATGGACAAGGCATTTTTCTCTTTTATTTTTGATTCTTTGGTAGCATGTGTTGATGTTTATAGGATCTCTTCCTTTTTATGCGAAGTCCTATCCCATATGAACCCAATCCAAAGATAGAGAGGAGTTTCTAAGGCTTGAAAACCAAAAGCACAATGCTCATGAAACCTAACATAAGATGACCGGACAAGGAGAAGACCAAAGAATGACATTCTAGGATTTTGTTACCCTGAGCATCCAATTTATCATTTTAAGCATTGTCTGTCCTTATGTGGAGTCCTATAATTTCGAGCCTAAACCCGGCCTTATTTCAATGGTGCAGCAATCATAGTTTGGTGGCACCACAATGTATGACACTAATCCACACCTCTCTATCTTTCTAGAGGTATGTGATACTTTGAAGCTAAATGGAGTTTCTAGTGACGCCATTCGTCTTCAATTATTTCCCTTTTCACTTGGGACAATGTGAGAATATGGGTACATTCTTCGTCTCCAGTATCGAACACTACATGGGATGAGCATAACAAGGCCTTCTTTGCCAAATGCTTCTCACCTGGCAAGACAGTGATAGGGCCGTAAGCGTATGGTAGTGTTGTAGCAAATCAAGGTCGATCCTACAGAGACTAGACCAAGCTGTCGGGTTATACTCCCTCAAGATAGGCTAAGCGAATCAATATTTGCGAGTGAAATTGAATTGTGCTACTTATCAAATCTAATAAATAATCAAGGAATTTAATCTAATCAAGTAATTTCCCTGCCCAACAATTAATCATACATCATTTCTTTAGATGGTTAATTCCAAAACCGATAATCGAATTATCAAACCCCTCTTTCAATATGGAAAGAAATTCTAAAATCTAATCAACTACCATTTCTTAAGAATTTTTAATTAATATGAGATTATTAAGAATGCAATGATGAAATTCATGGTTTCTCAATTGGCAAGTCTTTCTCAAGATCCCACACACTTAAGTCGAATCTTAGCTTTCTAAAATCCAATTTCGCCTTTCAGTCCTTCACCAAATGTCTAAAGCAAGTGAGAAGTTGGTCAAGTTTCCCACTAGTAATTCAGTATCTAAGATTTAGTAGAATAAACCAAACAATTCAAAGCATTTTTAGATCAAAGTAAGAATTGCTTCAATCACAAGAATTCAACCGAATTCCAAGATTAATGATTCAGGTCTTAACATAAACACCAATACTAATCTAAAAAAATGAAAATCTAGAGATAAAAGAGAAGAGAAGAGAGAGGAATTGCTCAACCGATGCGTGCTGATGTTGGTAGATGCACAATCGACCCAAAATCGTTGCGAATTTTCACCTTCAACTTACTCTTAACTCTCTCTATTGAAGTCTGAATACTAACTTATTGATGATTATAGTGGAATGGAGTGGGGATCATCAAGTGAGGCTGAAAACAGGCCTTTTATCATGTAAAATGCATCAGCCAAATATCAAAACTACCTGGAAGTCGAACAGCCACAATGAAAACAAGCAGCCTCGGCGGAAAGGAGTCACCACGGACGGCAAGCACTACCACGGTTACACCATGGTGGTCACTGGCCACACTGGGTCTCCATCGTCTGTTCTGTTTCTTCTCTTATATCCTCTTACATCGTAGTTATGGCCACGGTTGGTCCGTGTTAGGTGTCTTTGGCCCTCTTTTGCTATCTTCTTTGATCCACAATGCCTCAAAAACTTCATTCAACTCACATAATTGGGCTCAAAAAGTCAAAATCTACGAACATTCTCAAAACAAGAAAAGCAAAGTGTAGTAGTAGAAATAAGGGCATAAATCACATAAGTAAGCACACCAATGCCATAAAATGAATCTCAAACATTCATAAAATCCTATGCAAATATGACATTCATTAGAAGGTGAGCTTAAGGAGTAAAATCATAGATTTTATTCAAAGTGAGGACAAGACTCTTTATGAGGCTTGGGGGCAATTTAAGGATTCCTAATGTTGTATCTCACCATGTGGTCTACAAGTGAATTATAGTGTGAAAATTCTACAATGAAGTCACTCAACCCATACGGTTACCATTGGCATGGTGGCGGATGACATTTTAATGTACAAGACAGAAGATGAGGCCTAGAACGTGATTGCGGAGCTACCAATTGTCCAGCGAAGGAGGACAACTTACGAGGGTTAGAGGTAAGTTAGAAAATCATACTATCAATTTAGTTTAGCACTTTCTACTAAAGTAGATGTCATGACTCAAAGATCTGATGATTTGAATGTGAATGCTGTGAGTTCAAGTGCCCCTCCCTATGCATGTGAAATTTGTGGCTTGGCTAGCCATTTGACTATATATTGCCAAGTTAGGAGTCATTTTGTCCAAGATACTAATGACGAAGTCAATTATGTCAAAAACATCATGGTTGGAGGAATCACCCAAACATCATGGTAGGAGGAATCACCCTTTCCTTATGCCTCAAATAAATGCCAGGCTACCCCCTGGGTTTAAAAAGCCTCCCTTTCTCCCAACAAGCTCCCCAAAGTCTAACTTAGAGTCCATGATGGAGAGTATGCCTATGGCGCAATAAAAAACAAGATAAGTGCATTAAGTAATCAACCTCTAAGGTTGATGTGCTTACTACTCACAATAAGATGTTAAAAGCTTAAATTTCCTAACAAACTAACTCTTCATTAACATTTCCCGATAGACTTCGTAACACGTCCATGTCTAACCCTAGGGAGCAATGTATTGTCATGACTTCAAGAGGGGGTGAACAACTTGAGGGACCTAAGAGGGCCACCCATGATGTGAACTTGCATGGCTTGGATATTGCTGAGAAAGTGGTGTCTAACTTCTCAAATGATATGCATGATGATGTTCTGAATGATGCCAATGAAATTCTTAAGCCACTAAATGAACTCCTAAAACCTTTCAATTTGCCATTGCCTTTCCCCTAAAGAATGCCTAAGGCTAAGCTTGATTTACAATTTGTAACGTTATTGGAGGTCATTAAGAAACTCTACATTAATATTCAATTTAATTATGCATCGTCTAAAATGTCTTCCTATGCTAAGTTTTTGAAAGAGATTTTGTTCAATAAGAGAAAGCTAGAAGACCGTAAAACTGTGACATTGACTGAAGAGAGTATTGATACAAACCAAAACAAGCTTCCCACTAAACTTAAGGATCCTTGTAGTTTCTCCATCTCTTGCTTAATAGGGAATGTGTTTATTGATCATGCCTTGTGACTTGGGCTCAAGTGTGAGCTTGATGCCCCTTTCTATGCGTATAAAGTTGTCCTCATAAGATATGAGACCTAGTACCTTCTCCTTATAGGTGGCAGACCATTTCGTGAAATATCCATAGGTATTTTAGAGGATGTCCCCATTAACGTAGGAAATTTGTATGTGCTAGTGGATTTTGTGATTCTTGAGATGGAAGAAGACACGCGCGCACAATCATTATTGGGAGGCTTTTCTTGGCCACTACTAGGCATCGTATTGATGTGAAGAATGGTATGTTGTCTTTTGTAGGCTACGTATATTTTTTTCAGCCCTTGTGTTTTTGGGTACATGAAATTGGGCACAATATAATGTTTGGGCTCTAAGAAAATTTGTCGCCTTTCCTATTATATGCTACACAACTAGTTTGTCATCTTGGATTTCTTGTGCTTCAAATAGCGTTTTAGCCTTCAATACATAAGTTTTGCGACAAAATACCCTTTCATAGCCCTATATGCCACTTATGATGACAAGTATTTTTTTCAAAGCCTCAAATCAAATCAAAGGCTAAGATTCTTTTGTGTAGCCTTATTTTGCATGAAATTTATACTCGTAGCCTTATATGTAAGAACTTGTCACCCTAACCCTTTTTCATAGTGAACCCTAACTAGAACGAAGAATAGAGTTGAAAAAGGAGATTTAAGATAAGAAATTAATAGACTAAAAGTGGATAAAGGAAATTTAAAAGATTCAAAAATAAACTTCATAAAAGCATGAAACTAACCCAAAGCAAGTAGGTCTGATGCTAAAAGAGAAGAGCCAAGGAGAAAGATTAAGCAAACCAACCATTCAATTGAAGTGCTTCATAAGTAAATGACATTGAAAGAGAATCAAATACTTAAAATTAACACTTGAAAGGTAGCTATGTTTGCTAAATTAAGCACTAATGTACTCCTAAGCACTACCTTGAGAATCCCAAGAACTAAGATAGCCCTATACAAAGCATAGCCAAAAACCTAGCTCATTACACAAGTGGGGAAAGATGGTTTAAATAGATCCCCAATTAGCAATTTGACACGGTCGCACCATGTGGCACGTTCAGACCATGCCAAATATCTTAATTTGAGCATAAGAATAGAATAACAACAAAGTTTGCCACTAGCAGCTTGTGTTAAGCTTCTTGCATCTTCTTCTTCATTGGTTTTCTGGTACTCGACCCAGGCTAGCTTCATGGTGATACCGAGTTACCCACTGGGGTTAACTAGGGTTAAGTTATCTAACTTTTAACATGACCACTCTGCCGCAAGCACACTGATGGTCATAGTATAGATAAAAGATATCGTTCCTCAAGGACTAAAGTAATCTATCAGGCCTAGTCTTGTCAGAATATGCTAAGCAAAACTCTATTTCAAATGGTTTCAATTAACTACTGCAAATGAACTCGTCTAAATCAATAATAGAAAAAACATCTACGAATTTTTGAAGTTATGGAGGAGAATTGCATCAAAATTAATAAACATGTGCTATTCTCTAATTGGTTAATTTCGAGGAATTGTAATCTTGTCTAGATACATGATATTCTTTCGAAATCAATCAAATTTGCCTAAACTAAGCAAACGTCGTTCTTTCAAACTAATTTGACTTAATCTAAGTTTAATGTATTCGTTTACTTACTAGCCCTCCTAACATATAAATCTCTCCTTCTAGAAGAAGTTATGCTAAGTTTATTCAAGCAGTCCAACAACCAAAAGTCGTCTTTCGAATGTTCACTCAATTGTTTCAAGTGTGCAAATAAATTTTGGCCAAAAATCAACTCACAACATATCAAACACTTGATAGAATGAAATCAAATCAATCATGAAAATAAGCACAATTGAATAAACTAAAACATGATCCAATACACCTCCAAAAACTACTAAATTCCTATACTAAGAAAACTACTCAGACATGATAAAAGATAAACTAACCAAAAATCGGCGAAATCTAAGCGGAAGGGGCTTGATGAGATGGCCTTCACTAAGGGCTTTAGAACTGTCTGAGGATCAAAAATCTTACACTCAAAACTCACACAAAAGCAAAAACAAAACTAAGCAAAGAACAAAAATTAAGAGAAACTAAACTAAACTAATCTTCACGAGGCTAACTCTACTTGCTTTGCTTGGCACCTCCAAATATAGACATCTATTATATGGAATTTTTGTTGGACCATCAGGAGATGTAGGAATCCAATGGATCTTGTTGAACATGCATTGTTGGAATTTGGTTAGTGTTGAGAAAAATAGGAACTTTGGATATGAGATTTTCATAAAGTAAACTATCATCCCATATTCCCAAGCTTTAATGATGGGGTCATTTGGAGAGATTGAATTGGCTAGGAAGCTAGCACCACTCACTCCAGACTTATTAGAAAAATAGATCATTGTACTCCAAGAATCCCAAATATCATAACAACAGTTATGATAATAATCGATGCAAGTTGCATACCACTTATCGAATCATTTTTCTTGAACATAAGAGCTTATTTTTTCTTAGATATCATAGGGACATCTAAGCTAATTAACTTGTAACTCTGGAAGGAAAAATCTTTGGGCTATTAGGTAGCTTAAGATAGTAGACCAAATCATGATCTACTTTTTGTGTAGAATTCCAAATTATCAATAACGACTTTACTAGAAGGAGAAACGCGTTCTAGTATGAATGACATTTCATTATGGATATCCTTCTTTTTTGGTAGGAGGTCTGCTTTGATGATCACCATTGGCGAGTTCTCGAGTTAAACTGTTTTCCAGAGAGTCCTTCGATCACTGTATATGTTTAATAGAGAAGGAAAATCGGTTAAGCTATAATTGCCAACGTAGGAGTTGTCCTTGCGCTTTGATGTAACTATAGAGGGAATTCAACTGACACTCAAATCTAATTTCAAATGCTAAGAGAAACAAGCTGAAATCAAAGGTAAGTCTAAGGAGAATTCAAAAGCGAGGGAAGGATAAATGTGATCTAAACTTTTACTTAGATACAAATTTCACCACGAAGCTTGAGTTTAGGGCCCTTAAGCTTAATTAGGATACAGACATGACCACCTAATCAAGCCTTAAGACTTACTTGATCACCATTCTAACCGGCCTAGTTAGAGATAAGCAAGTTAAGTGTTTTAAAGGGAACAAGAGCAATGCTCTCAATTCTGATTCAATGTATATCAAAGCGTAGTTAAAAAATGAGCCTTCCAAATGGCCTTATACACACTGCCTAAGGCAACTAGGGGGGCTTAGGAGGTTTCCTTCCTAGGGAGGAAAACTCTTAGTCACGCTTAACAATCGCTTAGGACTAAGCTAATTACAAAGCTTGATCAACTTAGGTTAATTACAATCTGTAAGCTTAGTAATACAAAACAAATGACTAAGCTTAACATTAATACACTTAATTAGCCTTAATACATAAGAATACTATAGAAAAAGGGGAGAAAAGCAGTCATAAAGCAAAGCTTCTTTTGGTTGACCAATCAAAATGCAAGGTGCCAAGTCTTCCTTTGTTCTCCCACTGGCTGGCTCTTTTCAAGGCTTGTTGTAGCAAATGATGATGTTTGTTGTTGCCTTTGAACCCTAATTGGAAGTAAACAAGCACACAAGTAGCTGAGTAAACCCTTTGAAGAGGGAAAACACATGTAATGTCTGATCGAGTTTGAAAGCCATTTTCTGCCCGGTTTTGTGCCCTCTTTTAAGCCAATTAAAACTAAACATAATTTTGTTTTCAGGCCAAAGGGGGAAACCGTAGCATGTGTACAAACCCCTCAAAACAAAGAAATCAAGGTTATGGCTTGTTCAAGTGGAAGAATTTCACCTAAACATTCACCCGGACAGTTTAGGACCCAAACTGGCAGGGTTGCCAAAATGGCTTAATCGCTTCACTTCAACTGAGCATGATTGGCTTTAATTGCTTGGACCTAAAAGGTAACATATAGGGGAACATAAAAATGCAAAAATAATTGACTTAAGCCACAATGTAACTTAAGAAATCACATGAACAAAACTGGGTACATTCTAGTCATGGAACCCCGTACCTTCTCCTTGACTCCTTAGCAAAATGTGAGTCATGGCTTAGACTTTGGAGCTTGAATTGGACCTTGCTATACTTGTTGGACCTTCTTCAATGTCTTGGCTTGAGGGGATTCTATCATCCTCCCCTTAATGAAAAGATTTGATCCTCAAATCAGCAAGGTAATCAACGGTATGGTAAGGACTTAAATCAACCACGTTAAATGTAGTTGAAAATCCTTAGTCACTTGATAAATCAACCTTATAAGCATTATCATTTATCTTTTCAAGTGCCTCAAATGGACCTTCAGCCCTTGGCATTAACTCGTTCTTCCTCTTGGATGGAAATCTTTCCTTTCGTTGGTGTATCCATACGAGATCTCCACGTTGAAAAACCATCTTTTTCCTATGCTTGTTGGCTTGAGCTTAGTAGAATGCATTAGTCTTCTCAACTCTTCCCTTAACCAGCTCATGGAGCTTTTGAATCTCTTCCACTCTTGCTGCTACATCCACACTTGGTTTCTGGTCTAAGGGTTGTGGTGTGAGATCAAGGGGACTTAGGGGATTAATTCCATACACCACCTTAAAAGGAGAAAGACCAATAGCTTTGCTAGGAGCCTTATTGTCAGCGAACTCAACATGTGGCAAGAGTAAATCCCAAGCATTGGTATCAGGTTTAATCAAAGTCCTTATGAGAGTGCCTCGGATTCGATTAGTCACCTTGGTTTTCCCATTAGTTTAAGGGTGACAAGTGATACTATACATGAGTTTAGTACCCAATTTCTTCCATAGAGTAACCTAGAAATGACTTAAGAACTTTGTATCCCTATCATAAATAATGAACTTGGGGATACCATGTAATCTAGTAACCTCTTTGAAATATGACTCAGCAATGTCCGTAGCATCGTTTGTTTTGTTGCATGGTGATTCCGTCAGGAATCTGTCTCGTGATTGTGTTGATGACGTGGGGCGAAAGAACGGGTTTATCTGACAGCTGGCGATCAACATGGCTGCGTTCTCGTCTCCTTCTCCGACCTGCAAAAAAGGCCAACCCCGGGGTGTTGTCCGGGGAATGCCTCTCCGACGGTCAAATCAATTAGGTGCTCCAGAAAGTGTCAATGGTATAAAGAGTAAATTCTTTCTTGTCAGCCTCCTTTTTCCCGAGGGAAACAGGTCACTATTTATAGCCTGTAACCAAAAAGGGGTAAAAGAGTAATATTACCTTAACTGGTTGCCTGAGTATCCCGGTCCTGTAGCTACTGGGCCTGGAGGAAAGCCCCAAGGGTTGCGGCTCGGGCCTCTTGGGATGTGGCCTCGTGAGTAAGCATAGGCTGGATTCCTAAGGAATCTTGGCCCATATAAGCGATCTGACTAACCGCATATATCCTGGGCCAGGCCCAAGAGGTGATATGTTTTTCCCAAATCACTTAGCCCCTCACATCTTGCCTGACCTTCGCGCCTGGTCGATGGTCAAGTAAGATGTGGACTCAGGGGTGTACGGTATAGTGTGAGAGGCGCACTGGGACCACTTACCTTGCAACAAGGGATTACAGGGATTTGCACCCCAAAGTTGGACGGTTGCTACAGCTGTCACATATTAATGCACAGAGTTCTAGGATGAGGACCTTGCATGCAGCAGGTAATTATGACCTGACGCGGTGGCCCACATCCTATGGCATCTTCAGGTCTGTCTTGCCTTCCTATAAATACCCTGTGGTTTTTGTTGGAGATAGAAGCGATTGCAACTGCTGAGCAGACCAACCATCGACTTGAATCATGGCTTTCCCTCTCATTCGCAACACCAGAGAAATGGCACTTTATCTGAGGGAAACGCTCGGATGGCACCGAAAGAATGCAGCACGACCCCTACGCCCTCTTCCCGAGGACTTTTCGGGATTATGCCGGGACTTTTCCTTATCTGAAGCTGAGCAGGCTGCGGAGGAGCTTGGACTCCCTGAACTGGTTCAAGCGACCTTCTACGCAATGCTGTTGAACAACGCTGTTGAATTTGGTGCGGCCCATGAATTCACCGGGGACGAGATGAAGTTTGTGCTCATGGATCTGAAGTGGTCATCGTTCGAGAAGCGGATATACTGCATGGACGATTTTTTAAGGGCTGCTCAACAGAATCGTCCGGCCGACGAGATAAATATCTCGGATGTTGATGCCGTTCAGGGAGGAGTTTCTGATTTAGGCGGTCCCCCTTCCCCTTCTAGTGATGAAGCCTAACGGCCTATTGTATCGATGTGTACCCCTCAGTGCATTTGCCTGAGACCTTTATGCAATCAAACCTTGTTTTCTTTCACATCTGTAATTGATACCCCGTCTGTCAGACCCTCAGGCCGCGCTTGACAGCTCCCGGCAATTGAGGGGCGAAGAGCGTAGTGACCGGCCGTGAGGCCGTCCATAAGAGCAATAGCCCTGTCGGGGCTGAGGGTGTTGCGACCGGCCGTGCGGCCGTGCTTGAGAGCCCTTAGCCCCTAAAGGAGCTCAAAGCGTAGCGAACAGCTATAAGGCAGTGCTGAAGGTCTTCAGATTCAAAGAGAGTTAGAGGCAGAACGCGCGACATTTTGCCGTGCTCATGTCTTTCGGTCCCCAAGGGAGCCAAAAACATAGCGCACGGCATTTGGCCGCACTCATACACCTTTAGGGGCTAAGAGCTTAGCGACCGGCCGTGAGGCTGTGCTCGAGCCCTTAGCCCTTGGAGATACTAGGAGCGTAGCGACCAGCCGTGAGGCCGGGCTCAACGGCCATAGCCCCTGGAAGGGCTAAGGGTGTAGCGACCGGCCCTAAGGTCGTGCTCAATGGCCTTAGCCCCTGGAAGGGCTAAGGGCGTAGCGACTGGCTGTAAGGCCGTGCTCAATGGCCATAGCCCCTGAAGGGCTAATAGCGTAGCGACCGGCCATAAGGTCGTGCTCAGGGTCCCTTAGCCCCTAGAACGGCTAAGGGCGTAGCGACCGGCCCTAAGGCCGTGCTCAGGGTCCCTTAGCCCCTGGAAGGGCTAAGGGCGTAGCGACCGGCCGTGATAACGTGCTCAATGGCCTTAGCCCCTGGAAGGGCTAAGGGCGTAGCGACCGGCCGTGAGGCCGTGCTCAATGGCCATAGCCCCATGGAGGGCTAAGAGCGTAGCGACCGGCCGTGAGGCCGTGCTCAAATGGCCTTAGCCCCTGGAGGGGCTAAGAGCATAGCGACCGGCCACAAGGCTGTGCTCAGGGTCCCTTAGCCCCTGGAAGGGCTAAGAGCGTAGCAACCGGCCGTGATGCCGTGCTCAATGGCCTTAGCCCCTGGAGGGGCTAAGAGCGTAGCGACCGGCCATAAGGTCGTGCTCAGGGTCCCTTTGCCCCTAGAAGGGCTAAGAGCGTAGCGACCGGCCGTGGTGCCGTACTCAATGGCCTTAGCCCCTGGAAGGGCCAAAGGTGTAGCGACCGGCCGTGAGGCCGTGCTCAATGGCCTTAGCCCCTGGGCTAAGAGTGTGGCGACCGTCCATAAGGCCGTGCTCAGGGTCCCATAGCCCCTGGAAGGGCTAGGGGTGTAGCGACCAGCCGTGAGGCCGTGCTCAAGGCTTAAAGGGCGCCAAGGGTTGGGCGCACGACATTTGGCCGCCCTCATGGCTCTGAGTCCCACGGGGGCCAACGGCGTGGCGCATTGCAATTGGCCGCCCTCATGGGCCTTTGGACCCAAGAGGGAGTCAGAGGCGTGGTAAGCGGTACTGGGCTGTGCCTCATGCCTTAGTCACCCTTTAAGGGTCACGTCTGTGACATCCTGGGCCTATGTCTTGGGCCAGGATATTGCTTAACTACCACGTGGCATGCCTTTTGAGGAAGCGTGGTTATCGAGGAGCGTTGGGGCACGCGAACCGTCTCTTGGCTCTATATAAGGATGGGGTCTTCACCACCGTAGTCATTTTTGCCATACTTTTACAACCAATTTAGAGAGAGAAACAATTCTAGAGAGAGAGGCTCTGACATCCTCCTTCCTTCCACTCCCCAGATTGCCTGGCTGCTTCCAACAAAATCTTTATTTGTTCGACATCCTCAGGTACATGCTTGCCCCTTTCGCCGCATTCTTTGTATGTTATGTCATCTTGTTCGTCTAGTGGGGATGTCTCCGAGGAGCAGGTCGGTCCTCTAATGGAGGGCCGACATCCACAACTCCCCAACCTCCCGGCCTTAATTGATGGCCGTGTGGTGGTTGGACTCGCCCGAAAGAATAAACCAAGGGAGCCAAAAAGGTCCCTTACGCCGTACCCATTTTTGAACCTGGCACTCCCTCGTGGTCCAGCTGCGAGCATTCTTCCACCCCTAGTATTTTAAGTCCTGAGGTGACTGTGACCTATCCATGGGAGGTTACTTTTGCTAATTTTGTGCCCGACTTCCAGGTCCGCGGCATGGCGAAGATGAAGTCAACCCCCCGCATCCGGACTCCAGACGAGCTTTTGGCCGAGGGCTCGATAGGTAATGTTTATTCAGTTCTTCCTCAGTCTAATATGGAGGTCCAAGTAGCCTCCTCCAGTTCTAGTACGTCTTCTCGACCTAGCTCATCCAGTGGGGCCTCGGGGCACTCCTCTTCATCCGAGGAGGCGTCAACAAGCTCTTAGTCCGAGTCGTCAGGTTCTGGCACTTCGGGGCGCGCGCCCCGTCAACGTGCGGCCCCCGTACCAGAGATTGTGGCCGAGGGGGTGGAATTTCCCGGGGCCCCAACTCGTTCGGACCTTCAAGACGGATCGGAAAGTCACTTCCCTGACCCGCGGGTAATCTCCAAGCTTAAGAGGTCGGCGCTCGACAAGCAATACCTTCTGTCGGCCGGATATGGCTTTGTAATGCCCGAACCGGACGACACAGTGAATGAGCCGCCCGCGAACTGCATTGCCGTGTACCGAGCGGCTTTGGATTATGGCCTTCGGTTCCCTTTACATCTAGTAGTTAAGGATATTCTCAATAGGTATGAATTGGCACCCGCTCAAATTGTGTCAACGTCTTGGCACAACATCTGCTCATTTGTGGCCACATGTGAACTGCGGGGTCTGACCTGCTCGGCGCGCGCCTTTAGTCTGGTGCATACGGTCCAAAGGGCCCCTAAAGAGACCGGGGACTTGGGATGGTACTGTTTCAATAACCGCCCGGGCTATATGACCGCAATTGAAAAGAAATCGAAAGTTAGGTACTGGAAATACGATTTTTTGTTTTTGCGCCGGGCGTCGGGTTGGGGCGACGTCCCTGATTGGAATAAGGGAAAGCCGGTCTACAATCCTTTCGGGGAGCCAACGGCCGAGGAATGGCGAACCGCCCGCTATTTTATGTTCTATATCCGTGAAGACGATCGTCCTCGGCCTATCCCCAGATTCATGAGTCAGGCCATTGAGGCCGTGAAAGGTCCCGAGAAGAGGAGGACCAAGTCTAGTGACCGGGAGCCATTGAACTGGCTGCCGAAGCTCAAATTTTTTGCTAACGACTTCTTTCTTGCCGCGGCCGGTCTACTGATCCTTAAAAATCTTACAAAGGGTACTAAGTTGTCCAGGCGTGTGTTTGTTTCACGTTTTGTGCTGACCTGACCTGTTCTTCTTTGTGCAGATCAAGCAAGGGCGAGACTGACGGTCTTTGAGACCGAGGATGCGACGCCCGAACAAGTGACCACAGCTGCCGACCGCAGGAGAGAGGAGGAAAGGCAACTGGCCGTCGTCCAACAGGCTAGAAAGGTACGATATGACCCCTTTGGTTAGTTGCCTTTACGTTCGTCAAAGATTAACTTCACCTTCTACAAGCGCCTTCACTGGGACCTCGCGGTAAGAGACCTACCGTGAGTCTGCCTCCTCCCCGCAAGAAGCCGAGAACCGAAGAGGTGATCAGGGGAACTGACCACGAAGCGAATGCCCAAACCGGGAGCCGGTCTTCTGGAGAGCGGGCGGCAACCGAGCAGAGACGCCGCACGCCCCCTCGCGTTACTGGCGCGTCCCCCGTGACTCCAACTAGTGTCGGTCATTCCTCCCGTCCCTCAGGGAGCTTCATCAAGGCCGACCCTCCTGTTCTCCTGGCCCTCGTTCAAGACATAGTTAAATCCTGGGATTTATCAGCCACCGGTGTTTCAGATCCACCGCCGGTCTCTGCGGAAGAGATTGGCATGGCGGAGGCTTTTGCCCGAGGTGTCAAGGCCGTCTCTGAGTGCCGACGCCTAGAAGGAATGGTGAACAGGTATCAGCGTCGGTGCGAACGGCTTCAATCGGACCTCGCGGCCTGTGAGGCCACCAAAAAGGAGGTACAGCAGAAGTTGGACCAAGCTGTAGCTGATACGGCAAAGGCCCAAGAGCGCGGTTATCAGCAGGGCCATTCCGATACTTTGGCATATCTCTGCAAGGTGCTGTTAACTCTTGTAGGAGAATTTCATGACGACCGGTACTTCGAGGGATACCTCAAGTATGTTGACGAGCGTGAGCGAGCCATTGCTGAGGGCCGCGACCCAGACGAAGTGGAGTTCGTCGCTCCATCGGATGGTGAGGCCACTGCTGATGAACCCACACACCCCCTTGAGGTAGCCGGCCTTTCGGAAGAGGAGCCAGCCGATGACAATGAGCCCGATGCATAGCTGGTGCTATTTTGTCTATCTCATCCCTTGTAATTTTGTAACTTTGCCTTTAATGCCGGTCATGTAAACATTGTTGTTAATGAAAAAAGGGATGCTTCTTTGGCCTTCTGTTTCTGTTTGTGTTTCCAATTCTTTCTCCTATTCACACGAGGGTGGCCCCGAAACAGAAGGGCAAAACGCGTGAAGGTCGTGCTTAGGGTCCCTTAGCCTCCGGAGGGGCTAAGAGCATAGCGACCGGCCGTAAGGCCTTGCTCAATGGCCTTAGCCCCTGGAAGGGCTAACGGCGTAGCGACCGGTCGTGAGGCCGTACTCAATGGCCTTAGCCCCTGGAAGGGCTAAGGGCATAGCGACCGGCCATGAGGTCGTGCTCAATGGCCTTAGCCCCTGGAAGGGCTAAGGGCGTAGCGACTGGCCGTGAGGCCATGCTCAATGGCCTTAGCCCCTGGAAGGGCTAAGGGCGTAGCGACCGGCCCTAAGGTCGTGCTTAATGGCCTTAGCCCCTGGAAGGGCTAAGGGCGTAGCGACCGGCCCTAAGGCCATGCTCAATGGCCTTAGCCCCTGGAAGGGCTAACGGCGTAGCGACCGGCTGTTAGGCCGTGCTCAATGGCCTTAGCCCCTGGAAGGGCTAAGGGCGTAGCGACCGGCCGTGAGGCCGTGCTCAATGGCCTTAGCCCCTGGAAGGGCT
>JACYFF010003369.1:54765959-54794863 GCA_017589665.1 Selenicereus undatus
CCGACCGTGAGGCCGTGCTCAATGGCCTTAGCCCCTGGAAGGGCTAAGGTTGTAGCATACCGAATGCAAAGAAAATGGCACGAGTAGTCATTCACAGGAATTTAAGGAGTACATTACAACTTAAACGTGATATTTCCTGAAATTGCTGCTATGCCAAGCCCGGGGAACAGGAGTGTCGTCAAGAGTTTCTAGCCGAAATGTGCCGGGACGAATTTGCGAGGCCACCTTGTAAGGCCCTTCCCAATTGGCTTTTAACTTGCCGTGTTCCGTTGCACGGGCAACGCTCTCCATGCGTCTGAGCACCAAATCAGCGACTCGGATGGGTGTCATCCGGACTGTCCTGTTGTACCTTCGTGCAATGCGGAGTTTATAGAGGGCCTCTCGGAGCATAGAATCGCCGCGGATCGAGGGGAGGAGATCCAGGGCCTCTCGTAGAGCTGCATTATTTGCTGCTTCCTTAAATGCAGTTAGACGATGTGTATGAAGTGCCACCTCCACGGGAAGAACGGCTTCAGATCCGTAAGTGAGCATAAATGGTGTCTCGCCGGTGGCAGTCTTCTCAGTAGTCCGAAGGTTCCACAGGACGCCGTGCAGCTCGTCTGCCCAGTTACCCTTGGCGTCATCAAGTTTTTTCTGAATACCGTGGAGGATGGATTTGTTGGCTGCCTCGGCCTGTCCGTTAGTCTGGGGATGCGCCACAGCCGTGAAGCGAGCTTGACATCCTAAACTACTTAAGTAGTCGGTGAGTTTGCTAGTATCGAATTACCGGCCATTGTCGAAGATCATGGTGCGGGGGACGCCGAATCTGGTGACAATGTTTCGCCAGATAAATTTGCGCACCTCCGCGGTGGTAATGGAGGCGACGGCCTTAGCTTCGATCTACTTGGTAAAGTAATCTACGGCCACAAATAGGTATTTGCGCTGGCCGGTTGCCCTGGGAAAGGGTCCCAGGATGTCCATACCCTAGATGGCGAATGGCAGTGGGCTGACAATCGGCGTCATCGGAGTTGTGGGAACGCGTTGAACGGGTCCGAACCGCTAGCATTTGTCACAAGTTCGGACTAGCGTCATTGCATCTTCCCGTAAACTAGGCCAATAGTAGCCAGTAAGGAGGGCTGTTACGGCGCCCGCCCGCCCGCCGAGGTGCGAGCTACAGATGCCTTGGTGCAATTCTTCCAGAACCTTTCTCCCCTCTGCTGGGGGTATGCACCTCAGAAGGGGTCGGGCAAAGGAACGCTTGTAGAGGATTCCTTCGTACAATACGAACCAATTTGACCGCTTCTTGATCTTCTCTGCTTCTTTGGCGTCAGTGGGCAACGTGCCCTCAGCGAGATATGCACGGATAGGCTCCATCCACGTGGGGCTCCGGTCCAGCCATGCGACCTCATGCAAGCCGATACTTCTATCCATCAAGGTCTCCCACTGAATGTTCTTCAGCCGGCCGTCGTCAGAGGAACTTGCGAGTTTGGACAAAGCATCGGCCTGCCGGTTTTCAGAGCGAGGGATGTGCGTGATGGCAAAGTGCTTAAGCAGCTTGGTGGCTTCGCGAACCCTCCTGACGTAGGCGGCCATAACTTCATCCTTTGTTTCATAGTCCCCGTTGAGTTGACTTACGACAAGTTGCGAGTCAGAAAACGCCTGGACGTGCTCGGCCCCTGCGGTGTGACAGAGCTCTATTCCCGCAATGAGGGCTTCATATTCCGCCTCATTGTTGGATGCCTTGAACATGAATTTGAGGGTGTGCTCATAACGTGCTCCGGTTGGGCTTTCCACAATGAGACCGGCCCCACTACCCTCCTTGGTAGAGGAACCGTCGACATACAAGTTCCAAGGGCGCGGTTGGGAATGCTGCTCCACTGGTGCCTTACATTCGGCGAAGAAGTCAGCCAACGCCTGTGCTTTGATGGCTCGCCGGGGCTCGAAGGCCAGATCGTAGCGCGAGAGCTCCACAGCCCATTTCAAGAGGCGACCTGATGCATCCAACTTCTGAAGGACGCTTCTGAGGGGTTAGTCAGTTAAAACCAAGACGAAGTAGGGCCGCAGCTTCCGACTGGCTATAACCAAGGCGTAGGCGAACTTTTCAATGAGGGGGTAGTTTACTTCGGCGCCTGCTAAGGCATGACTTATGTAATACACTGGTACCTTCTCCCGTGCTCGCTCGTCCACTAGGACCGCACTGACCGCATGTTCTGAAACGGCCAGATATAAAGTCAGCACTTCCCCCTCTGTGGGACTAGCAATCTGCGGCAGTCGAGCTAAGTATGACTTTAGCGCTTGAAAGGCCTCATCCGCCTTTTCATCCCACTGGAAATTACCCCGCCGGCGTAGAACGCGGAAGAAAGGTTGGCACCGGTCGGCTGATTGAGACATGAAACGGCCAAGGGCAGCTACACAGCCTGTCAAGCGCTGAACTTCCCGTATAGTTTTGGGGGGCTGCATGTCAAGGACGGCCTGAACCTTGTCTGGATTTTCTTCTATGCCGCGATGACTAATCATGAAGCCAAGAAACTTCCCTGATCGCATTCCGAACACGCACCTTTTAGGGTTGAGCTTCATGTTGAACGCTCGGAGGATCTCAAATGTTTTTTGCAAATCAGTGGGGTGGTCAGTCTGGAGCTTGCTCTTGACGATCATATCGTCCACATACACTTCCATGGTCCGCCCGATTAATGGCTCGAACAGCTTGTTGACGAGGCGTTGGTAAGTGGCCCCGACATTCTTTAAACCGAACGACATGACTTTGTAGCAATGGAGTCCGCGGTCGGTTATGAACGTCGTCCTTTCCTGGTCTTCTGGGCAGAGGGGTATCTGGTGGTACCCTGATAAGGCATCCATAAAGCTAAGTAGGGCATGGCTGGCAGTGGCGTCCACCAGCTTGTCGATTTTTGGAAGGGGATAACTGTCCTTCGAGCAGGCCTTGTTTAGGTCCGTAAAATCCACGCACATCCTCCATGTGCCGTTGGGCTTTTTCACCAACACCACATTCAAAACCCACTCTGGGTACTGGCATTCTCTGATAAAGCCGACTTCTAGCAGCTTCTGGACTTCCTGACTTGTCGCGGCCGCGCGCTCAGGGCCCATGTGACGCTTCTTCTGGACAACCGGCTTGTGCCTTGGATCGGCATTTAAGTGGTGCTCCATTATTGCGGCAGCTATGCCGGGCATCTCGCTCGGGCCAAAAGCAAAGACGTCCTTGTATTCTTGCAAAAGACAGACGAGGGGTTGACGCCCTGAGTCGGCCATTCCGCGCCTGAGCTGTACCGTGCGCTCTGGCCGCCCTTCTTCCAATGGTATATGTTCGACTTCCTCTTCAACTTCTGCCCGGCGTTGCGAAAGTTCGACGGCGATGGAATGAATTACCAAGGTCTCGGGACCCATCGCGACCGGATTCCCCTTTGCCCTTTTTGCTGTTGCGAGTGGTACTGCGACCTCTCGCTCCCGGGGTCGCTCGATGAGGGGTTTTATGCTAACTAGGTAGCACTCTCGGGCCGTCCGTTGATCCCCCCGGAGCTCGCCGACGGCTCCGTCATCAGTCTCAAACTGGAGCTGGAGGAGATAGGGTGCAACTACGGCCTTAGCCATATGTAGCGTAGGTCGTCCGAGAATCACGTTGTATGCCGTGGGTACATCGACCACAAGGAAATCGATTTCCAAACTTCGGAAACGGGTCTTGTCCCCGAAACGCACCGGTAGGCGAACGGTCCCAGCAGGAGTCACCTCTTGTCCTCCAAACCCTAAGACAGGGGTTGTAATGGGATCGACCGCGCGCCCCGGGTGGGAGAGTTTCTGGAGGCAATCCTTTGTTATGATGTCCACGGAGCTGTTGGTGTCTACAAGGATACGGCGCACCAACGCGTTTGCAATCTTCATCTCAATCACCAGCGGGTCATTATGGGGGGTAGCTAACCGGGGGGCATCCTTGCCTCCAAAGACCATGGTGGGCGCCATGAGGCTAGACTTCTGTTCCATGGTGAGCACCTGTTGCGCGCTCCTCAGCTGTGCCTTCCAGGCCGAACGTGTCATATCCGGCATGTTGCCGCCAGCGATAGTTGCCACAATTTCTGTTGAACACTCTTCGTCCCGTGGCTGGGATGACTCGGGGTTTGGCTCCTTCCTCAGTAGGCGCGGCCCTTTTCTTAGAAATCGATCAATTTGTCCTTTGTCCGCGAGCTCATGGAGAGCTTTCTTTAGCTCTCTACATTCGGTTGTGGTGTGGCCGCTCTGTTCGTGGAACTCACAATATTTCCGTGCGTTTTGTGGCCGGGGGGCCATTGTCATTGGAGGCGGCCGACGCAGCATCGGATGCCCTCGTACCTCCATCAGGATATTCCTCGCGTCCGTGGTGAATCTGGCATCGAGAGTTTCCACTAGTTGCCTTCTATCACGGGGAGCAGGGTTCCTTTCACCGCGAGTAAAACCCCTATCCCCTGGAGCCTTCCCCTTCTTGGGGGCGTCTGGTCCCTCGGCGCAAATTTCAGTGGCTCGGATGAAGTCCGCAGCCTTTCTTAATGCTTCAGCCAAGGTGGTTTCCTTCTGTTCCGCCAAAGAGAACTTAAAACGTCCATTCTTGAGGCCATTGAGGAAAGAGGTGAATGCCACCACACCGTCTTCCAATTCCGGGATGAGGACGACCTCCTGATGGAACCGTCTGACGAACTCGGCTAGGGACTCCTGCGGCCCCTGCTTAATTTTTGACAAGTGAATGCTAGTTCGCCGTTCTTTACGACTCGCAATAAACTGTCCAACAAACTTGTCAGCCAAGTCCTGAAAACAGGCTACGCTACCCTGGGGAAGACCATTGAACCAGGATTGCGCTACCCCCTTTAGGGTGGCGGGGAAGTAACGGCAATATGAGGCATCGTCCACGTCTTGGACGTACATTTGAGCTTTGTAGACTCCCAGGTGCTCCTCTGGATCCCCGGTTCCGTCATACAGATCAACCATTGGCATCTTCACCTTTCCGCATCTTGGGGCGTTTACGATCTCTGGGCAGAAAGGGCTTGAGAAAGAGGGGGCGGCCAAACGGGCGGCCGTTCCCGATACCTTGATGGGGTTACCGTGGCGCCGTTTAACCTCGACCACAGAGGGACTTCTCGTGTCCCCGATGGGATGTAACCCGTGACGGGGGGAGCGATCCCTCATGCGAAGCTCGTAACCACTCGCTTCCCTCACCGGGGGACTTCGCGCCCGATCTCGGTTACTGCGATGCTCCGGGCTGCGGCGACGACCGCGCGACTGCTCTCGTATGAGCTGGGAAGTATGTTCCTGCTCCTGAAGCCAACCGGATTGTCGCGAGTGAGTGGCGTAAGGAGTTGAGGCGGTAGCAGACGCTACAGTGCGCCCGCGCTCCGACCGACAAGCGACATCAAGTGTAACACGGTCTTTCTGCCGTTCGTCTTGGAGATGGGGTACTTGGTACGACCTTCCCTCTCGGCCGAGGCCCCGTGAGCGTAGGGACCCCAATTCTTCCCTGGGGGACTCTGCCCGTGGCCCGAGATGTCCAGGAGGGTTGGAAAGGTTCCTCGCGCCATTCATCTCCAGAGCCCTCTGCACCTGCTCGGTGACCTGTCTCGTGATGGCGTCCGCCATGGTGGACATAAGACCTTGGAGCGCGTCAACCGTGACGTAAGCTGGAGGTTCTCGCTGCAAGGCCGCCACTGGCCAAGGACCTGCCCTAGAACTTTCGCTGGCATCCTCAACCGTGGGCGGCGCAGAAGGACCCACGGCTGGCGCGTTTTCTCTGCGCGTCCTCGCTCGTGTCGCATCGCTGACTACCATCGTTACCGCTCCTTTCCCACAGACGGCGCCAAACTGATTCCGTCAGGAATCTGTCTCGTGATTGTGTTGATGACGTGGGGCGAAAGAACGGGTTTATCTGACAGCTAGCGATCAACACGGCTGCGTTCTCGTCTCCTTCTCCGACCTGCAAAAAAGGCCAACCCCGGGGTGTTGTCCGGGGAATGCCTCTCGGACGGTCAAATCAATTAGGTGCTCCAGAAAGTGTCAATGGTATAAAGAGTAAATTCTTTCTTGTCAGCCTCCTTTTTCCCGAGGGAAACAGGTCACTATTTATAGCCTGCAACCAAAAAGGGGTAAAAGAGTAATATTACCTTAACTGGTTGCCTGAGTATCCCGGTCCTGTAGCTACTGGGCCTGGAGGAAAGCCCCAAGGGTTGCGGCTAGGGCCTCTTGGGATGTGGCCTCGTGAGTAAGCATAGGCTAGATTCCTAAGGAATCTTGGCCCATATAAGCGATCTGACTAACCGCATATATCCTGGGCCAGGCCCAAGAGGTGATATGTTTTTCCCAAATCACATGGTATAAAGTGTGCCATCTTTGAAAACCTATCCACCACCACAAATATGGAATCCTTGTTCCTTTGGGTTTTATGTAAACCCAAAATGAAATCTATGCTTACATCCACCCAAGGTAAAGTAGGGACTAGAAGGGGTGTGTATAAGTCATGCGGTAAGGTGTGACTTTTGGCAGTTTGGCACGTACCACATCTCCTTAGGACATCTTGAACATCTTTCTCCATTCCTTGCCAGTAGTAATGCTCCTTTAACATCATTAAGGTCTTTAATTCTCCAAAATGACCAGCCAAGGATCCACCATCCACCTCTCTAATTAAGAGCTCACGGGTGCCACACTTAGGCACGCACAGCTGCATACCTTTAAACAAGAATCCTTCTTAAACCAAAAAATCACTTTTGGTGTGTTTTGAACAAACAGCAAACAACTACCCAAAGTCTTCATCTTTAGCATACAAACTTTTTAAATGCTCAAAACCAAGAGCACAAGCATCTAACTGAAACAAAACTAGATACCTCCAAGAGAGAGCATCGGCTCCTTGGTTGAGTTTTCCAAATGTGTGCCTAATTGTGAAATGAAATTATTGGAGATACTCTACCCATTTGGTATGGCGTGAGTTTAACTTGTGCTGGCCATGACTATACTTCGAAGCCTTGTGGTTAGAATGGAAGATAATCTCACTTGCAATTAGATAATGACTCCAATGCTCTAAGCACCTCATGATAGCATAAAACTCCTTATCATAAGTGGAATACTTTCTTCTTGAATCACATAGTTTCTCACTAAATAAGGCTAAAGGTTTACCTTCTTGAGTAAGAACACCACCTATACCAATTCCAGAGGCATCACATTCAACTTCAAAGACTTTCTCAAAGCACGGCAAAGCTAGAACAGGTGCATGAGTAAGTCTCTTCTTTACCTCCTCAAAGGTAGATTAAGCTTTAGGGGTCTAACTGAATGATGTACCCTTAATAATCTCAGTCATGGGAGCCATTATGGTGCTAAAGTTATGAATAAACCTTCTATAAAAGGAAGCTAATCCATGAAAGCTTCGAAAATCATGTGTACTTTGAGGAACAGGCCAGTACGAAATGGCCTCAATCTTGATCTCATCCACCTTAATGTCATCTCTAGTAACAATGTAACCTAAGAATGTTACCTCATGAGTGAAAAATGCACATTTCTTAAGGTTACCATACAGGTTTTCACATTCAAGAACAACCATAACTTGTGTAAGATGATCTTGATGCTCTTGCTCATTCTTAAAGTAAATCAGAATATCATCGAAGTAAACTACAACAAACTTTCCAATGTAAGGCTTGAATACTTGATTCATTAGCCTCATGAATGTACTGGGAGCATTGGAAAGACCAAAGGGCATAACAAGCCATTCATACAACCCTCCTTTGGCCTTAAAAGCCGTCATCCATTCATCTCCTTCTCTAGTTCTGATTTGGTAGTAACCACTTCGAAGTTCTATCTTTGAAAACACTTGAGAGCCATGTAACTCATCTAGCATATCTTCAAGTCAAGGTATGGGGTACCTATACTTGATTGTGATCTTGTTAATGACCATGCTATCATACACATGCGCATTCCTCCATCTTTCTTAGGAACTAATAAAGCAGGTACAACACACGGACTCAAGACTCACGGATCAAGCCCTTTAACATTAGTTCTTCAACTTTCCTTTAAAACTCCATGGTTTCCTTGGGATTCATTATGTTGGATGGCTTATTCAGGACGAAAAAACCAAGAATAAGGTCAATGTGGTGTTGGATATCTCTTTTGAGAGGCAAACCTATGGGTATCTCCTTAGGGAACAAATGACAGAATTTATGTATGAGTGTTTTGGCAATGGGATGAAAGGGTAAAGGGAATTCTAGTTTGTCTCGGATATTCAATATCCACTCTTTAAAGGCCTTGAATTCATGATGGGAGGCCTTTAACAATGGCTCACTAAAACTAAAAAACAAATCAGATTGTTTTGGCTTCTTTTGGGGTTTATCTTTGTGGAGCTAAGATGGGAATAAAGGGGCTAAGGTAATCTTCTTCCCCTCCTTAGTAAAAGAGTATGTATTCAAGAAGCCATTATGCATTACCTTGTAGTCATACAACCATGGTCTTCCTAATATGAGATGAGATGCATCCATGGGAATAACATCGCACCAAAGTTCAACTTGATAGTTCTTTCCAATGGAGAAAGAAACAAGGCACTGAGAGTTCACTTGGATACCTTTGCTTTGATTCAGCCATTAAATGTTGTAGGGGTGTGGATGAGTTATGGTTTGCAAGTCTAGCTTCTCAATCATGCTAATAGAAACTACGTTTATATTGCTCCCTCCATCAATAATAACAGAACACACCTTCCCTTGAACCGTATAATGAGAATGGAAGATGTTCTCTCTTTGTTCGTCCTTTGCTTCTATCTGGCTACTCTATACTCTTCTTAAAACCAGCACTTCTCCTTCATCAGCATCCTCCACTATCTCTTCTTGAGTTTCCTTAAGATTATCCTCAGAATCTTCCTCATTTTCCTCCTCCTCAAACACCTCCTTTACGGCTGCCCATTCAGCTAAGGTGATTACCTTACGGTTTGGATAGTTCGAGGCAATATGCCCAAGACCTTGGCACTTAAAACACCTTTTGTTGCTCATGGGGACAGGAATGTGTCTATTTTGAGGGGTTTGGCTCTTTTGTGGAGTTTGGGTTCTTTGTGTAAAGGAAGTGGGTAGATTTGTGGGCTTGGGAATGGGATTAGAACTCCCCTTGTTGAAGGGTTGGCTTCGAGTAAAGGGTTTTGTGTTTTGACGTTTAAGGGGCTGTCTTGACTTCTTTTGTTGCCCAACTTTGTGAGCAAGTACACACACTTCATCAAAAGTAGTATAAGCTTAGAAATCAACTACATTAGCATACCTAGGATCAAGGCCTCCTAAGTACCTTACTATAGTTTGCTCTTTGGGTTTTTGAAGATCACATTTAATGATAAGCTTTTCAAACTCACGAGTATACTCCTCTACATTCAAGCTTCCTTGTGTCAAGTTATGGAGTTGAGAATAACAATCTTGGACGTAGGTTGGGGCTAGAAAACGAGCCTTAGCTTGTCCTTCATCTTCTCCCATGGTTGGATCTTTGTCTTTCTTTCTCTAACTCTCTTGGCATATAGGTTTGTCCACCAAAGGGAGGTGTGTTTTCTGAGCCTTAAAGCCACCAATTTCACATTCTTGTATTCTAGAACATCCTTGTATTCAAAAACACGCTCAACTATGTGCATCCAATCTAAGAACTCTTCAAGATCAAGCCTGCATTCCCTTAAAATCATTGGAGTTTGCTTGAAACCTTGCTTCTGGCCTTGCCATCCTTAGGGGTTCACCCTCACTAGATGAATCCAAAGTATGACTAGCCATAGGTTCTTGTCTCTAAAATCAAGTTGTGGTGGTTCCTCACACATCTTCTACTTTTGCTTCAAAACGGCGCCAAGTTGCTTTCTCAAGTAATCATTCTGAGCTTTGAGCTCTTTATCACGTCGGGAAACTTCTTTGATTTTCCTTATGAACATCTCATTTTGGGCTGAGAGTGATTGATAATTCTTCATGACTGCCTCAAATTTCTCATCCAAACTTGTGCTTTTACTCATCTTGTAACAGGTTTATGTTTAGAACTGAAACGAGAGTTGTGTTTGGATATGAAGTGGAAATGAATCTAGAAAGGTGGAGGGGAATACCAGGTCAAGGAGAAACTTAGCTCTGATACCAAATATGATGTAAGCATGGAAGGAATTCATCTAACACTCAAATCTGATTTCAAATGCTAAGAGAAGCATGCTGACAACAAAGGTGAGTCTGAGGAGAATTCGAAAGCGATACTTAGATACAGATATCACCACTAAGGTTGAGTTTAGGGCCCTTAAGCTTAATTAGGATACAGACATTGCCACCTAATCAAGCCTTAAGACTTACTTGATCACCATTCTAATCGGCCTAGTTAGAGATAAGCAAGTTAAGTGTTTTAAAGGGAACAAGAGCAATGCTCTCAATTCTGGTTCAATGTATATCAAAGCTTAGTTACAAAATGAGCCTTCCAAATGGCCTTATACACACAGCCTAAGGCAGCAAGGGGGGCTTAGGAAGCTTCCTTCCTAGGGAGGAAAACTCTTAGGCATGCTTAACAATCACTTAGGACTAAGCCAATTACAAAGCTTGATCAACTTAGGCTAATTACAACCTATAAGCTTAGTAATACAAAGAAAATGACTAAGGTTAACATTAATACACTTAATTAGCCTTAATGCATCATAATGCTAGAGAAAAGGGGGAGAAAAGCAACCGCAAATTCGGCTGACCAATCAGAATGCAAGGTGCCAAATATTCCTTTAGTCTCCCATTAGCTAGCTCTTTCGAAGGCTTCTTTGTAGCAAATGATGACGTTTGTTATAGCCTTGAATCATGTTTGGAAGTAAACAAGCACACAAGCAGCTGAGTAAACCCTTTGAAGAGGGAAAACACACGTAATGTCTAACCGGGTTCAAAAGCCATTTTCTGCCCGATTTTTTAAGCCAATTAAAACTAATCATGATTTTATTTTCAAGCCATTGGGGGAAACCTTAGGATGTGTAAAAAACCCCCAAACAAATAAATCATGGTCATTACTTGTTTAGGTGGGAGAACTTCAGCTAAACATTTACCCGGACAGTTTAGGACCCAAACTAGTAGGTTGACAAAATTGCTTGAATCCTTCACTTCGGCAGAGCATGATTGAATTTAATTGCTTGGACCTAAAAGGTAACATCTAGGGGAACCCAAATATGTAGAAATAATGGACTTAAGCCACAATATAGCTTAAGAAATCACATGAACAAAACCGGGTATACTCTGGTTATGGAACCCGAGACCTTCTCCTTGGTAAAATGTGAGTCATGGCTTGGATTTTGGAGCTTGAATTGGACCTTGCTGGACTTGTTGGACCTTCTTCAATGTCTTGGCTTGAGGGGATTCCATCACGCTTGCATATTTGATAAATTCTTTTTCACAAAACCAAGTATTCCTTTACAATCAGTTCGAATAAGAAAAGGTTTTGGGGCTAAAAAGATTAACTTTTCAATTCCCTTATAACTGCAACGATTTCTTTTTCCACCGTGGGATAGTTGCATTCTGCCTTATTAAAACTTCCACTGTAATATTTGCAAAGTTCTTCGCCTTCGTTGATTTTGACTACTGCACTCCAATGTTCATTGTTGGCATCTGTCTCAAGAACTAAATCATCTCCTTCATTAGGCAAATTAAGAACAGAAAGCTTTTTATACATCTTTTTGAAGTTTTGAACAATCTTTGTATCATTAATGCTCTATGTCCAATTTACTTCTTTCTTGAGTTTATGTGACAATGGTTTTCTTAGTTTAGCTAAATCTTTAATGAAATATAAAGCATAGATAAGGCGTCTAAGAAACCTTTCTAATTGGCTTCTATCTTCAATCTTTTTAGAAAAAATTTCTATTTTTCTAAAATATGCCTTTGTAAGATGATCTATTCAGCCTTTTCCTCTAGACCTAAAAACTCAATTTCTTGTTCAGCATAAATGCGCTTGTTCTTACCAAGTATAATTTCATGGTTAATGCATCTTTGGGTGACAGCTAAGACATCATCTTTATGATGTTCTATGGTTTTGGAAAAGACAAGGTTATCATCAATATAAACTAAACAACAATGATTAAGATCTTTGAAGATGTTATCCATTCTTATCTGGAATATATTTGAGGTGCATTTTTTAGACCAAATGGCAGTACTATCCATTCATAATTTCCTTGTGGGGCACTAAATGCAATTAAAGGGGTACTGTCCTCATCAATTTTTATTTGCCAATAATGCTTTTGCAATCCATTTTTGAGAACCAAGAGGCTCCTTGAATTCTGTTGAAAATGACTGTCTTATTAGGAATATAATAACCATCAAAGACAGGATTATCATTAAGCTTTTTATAATTGATCACCATTCTTGCTTTTCCTCTTTTTTGTTCTACATGATTTCTTACCATAAAAAAGGGACTGATGTGAGGACTCTTGCTATTTCTGATTAATCCTTTATCCAAAAGTTCTTCTATTTGCTTATCAAATTCTTGGATATCTTGGTGTGTATACACCATTTGTTTGACTCGTATAATAGCGTTGGGAGTTAATTGAGTGATTTTAGCAAATGTTTTATCTTTACCCCCAAAATTTTAGACGATTATGATCAGAGTAGACTTCTTCACACAATTTTTCTTGTTGTTCGACAATCTGCTCTTTAATAAATAATTTGAGTAATGAGATTGTCAGTGCTATTTCACGTTGTGCTGGCATTACCTTTTGACCAAGTTGGCTGCGTGTAAACTCAATTTTCTGGGTTTAAGCCTTAATTTTTCAAAAGGAATTGAGTGTCCATTAATTGTGAATATTATTTGGTTTATGGTCTGCATGCATGGAGAATATAATCTATGAAAATTATTTCCAATAATCATATCATGAGAAGGTTGATCAGTAGCCCATAGAACCGGTATAATGCATTGACCTCCTAATTCTATGGATAACTTTCCATGCAATGGCGAATCCAACGTGGTGTCAGTGGTGTCACCCGACACCCCTCTTAAAAAAGAAAAAGTATATGGCAGAAATTAAAAGAATGCTAATCTTATATAAATGCATAATAAGTAGAACGCAAACATGAAAGTGCATTAGCCATGCGGTGGAAGGCGGCTCGCATTTGCTTTGCTTTGTTCTCAAAGGTCATTGGTTTTAATCCTCTAAAAGTAACTTTTCTTCATTTTTATAATATTTTCTGCCTTAGAACTCCTTGCCCTCCCTCCCTGTTCGGCCTTGGACACACTCTCTCACATTATAGGCCAAATTGTTACTTAGGGTCTATTCTTTTCGTAGGTAAATTGGGATGGGTAAAACGGTAAAGTGGGTTGAAGTTTTTTTGTGTGATAAATTGAACTTGGTTAAAATAGTTAAGGTGGGTTGAACTAGGTTGAAGTTGGTTGAGGTTGGTATTTTAGAACTGACACACGAAAAGAATAGGGCCTTAGTTCTTCAATTTATAGATTAATTCATTTTTATTGTTCGATTTGTGAGTTTATGTACCAATTTTAATTTGAAATTTGTTTAGTAAGAGATTTAGTTTCAATTATAAGTTAATTCTTTAATTTGTTGGTTAATTTATTTAATTGTTTGATTTATGAGTTTTATTACCAATTCAATTCCAAATTTGTTTAATTTATAGGTATAGTTTCAATTCTAGGTTAATTCTTCAATTTGTAAATTAATTTGTTCTTATTGTTTGATTTGTCAGTTTGTTTGCCAATGTCACTTCCAAATTTGTTTAATTTATAGGTTTAATTTCAATTATAGGTTAATTCGTCAATTTGTAGATTAATTTTCTTTTATTACTTTTATTTACTTATATATATATATATATATATATATATATATATATATATATGTATGTATGTATGTATGTATGTATGTATCTATAGGTTTGCTTATATATATGTTTGTATAGCTTTTGAAGATACTGTTATTACTTACATTGAAGATAATTTGTTTGAAAATGTATTGACTGATGATATTTTATATCACTTTCAAAATATAAGGTTTCATAGAGGACAATGATAATAGATATAACGCATTAGTTATTTAATTTCAGTTTGTGAATGTTGTTGAATTTTAATTGTATACTATTAACTTCGACACCGCTTTCCAAAATTCCTGGCTTCGCTACTACTTCCATGGTTTCGTTGTGACTCATAATACTATTATCAATTATCCTCACTTGCAAAGGAATTTTTTGCTCTTTGTCACATAAAATTCGGAAATAATGATCTTTTCCCAAAGTACACAGAACAACCATAATCTATGTAGGCACACAACACATATTTATTATATCCCTCTAAGCGTACGTTTATTGGTATACAAATGCTATTAGGATTTGTGTTATGACTTCATAGCATATTTTCAGTCATGTTTTTAACTAATTCATCCTCATAAATTGGCTCACTAACAGTCCTTGTTTTATACCCAATGACCTTTCGTTCTAGACTTATACTTCGGTCTACGGTGGGTCTTGCATATTCAAAACTCATTCTGCTCATTTCACTAGTCACACTAATTATATCACCTTCTTTAATTTCTTCTTTCGTAGATGAAGATCCTTCTCCCCATTCTGATCTAATACTCATGATTCTTAATAATTGGGGTTTTATGGTTATTTTAGCATTCTCATCAATTTTTATCACATTTTTCTCATTCATTTTTGTAGGGTTGGCAAATCTAGATATCCATGAATGATCAATTTTTATCTGTTGTGGATTGGATTTAATCCTCTGAATCCTTTGCATAGGGGTAGGACTTTCAAATTTCTCCACCTCTATGATTGTGACCTTAGTCTTTGGATCTATAGTATTATCTAATTTATAGATAATTTTCTAAAATATCCGTAATGGATATCCTCATCTTTTCATATCTATCCCAACCATTTTTATTTTAATTAAGGGATAGGAAATTTTTAGCAAATTTATCTTTTAGACTCACATAATATTCACGTCGACAATTGAATCCTCCAATCCATTGCATAAGTTGGTTTTAATCCCTGTGATAATTTGATTATTAAATTTGGTATGTCTAATATCACATAGCAAAATATAAAGATCAATATCTTTCCCATAACATTGTAATGGAGTAATTTGAACTTGGACACTTCTGATATGGATATACCGATATTTTGTATCTTTGTTATACTTAAGGATGTTTTCCAAGTTAATGAGATTAACTTCTCCCACATCATACTCACAATCTTTGATTTCTGGATATCCTTCCATCATTTCATATATGTATTTGCTTTTTAATTGAAAGATAAACGTTTTATAGATCATGTCTTTCTAGATTATAGGAAGACAATCTTTGTTGACTTCTTCGTTATCATTGTCTACGACAAACTCCTCTCCTTGGAGATCACCGAGACTAATTGAGCCACTTTCCATCATATGACTTGTTTCTTTATAATCACTTTCTTTATATTCATTGTCCAAGATAATTTCAACAATTCCTTTGTTTTTATTTAGGGTTAGGTCTAATGCCTGATCTTCACTAAGCTCAACATAATCTAGACCACCTAAGGTTTTAATAGGCTTGTTGTTCTTTCTATTTTTGCATTTATTAGCATAATGTCCTACTTCTCCGTATGCCCAGCATTTGTAGTTGTTTTTCCCTGTAGGACTTGGTTTGTTATAATATTTTCTTCTATATTTCTCCGTCCTTTACTTATTAAAGCTCTTTTTTTTATAGAATTTTCTTTTTCTTCTCTTTCAAATTCTTTTCCCACTGAATCCCAGCAAGTTAAAAATTGGTTCTTAATTTTGTTTTGCTTTTGGAGATCAAGACATTGATCATTGACCCATTTTCTTAAGTAAGATATTCTTGAACCAACGGTACCAATGACATTTGTTCTTTCAAGCCATGCAATGTATTTTTCATTAATTATGAAATTTATCAGATACGGCAATTTATCATAGAACATACCAAGATTAGTCTCATTATGCCCAATTTTGTAATAATATTGACTAATTCAGCAATATAATTTCCAAATACCTCATGTCCTATAATTCTATGTTATTAATCTTTCTCTGCCATTCTCTTGCTTTTTCTTCCAAATCAAGTTTTTCTCCGATAAACTCAATTTCAATTTCCATACATAAATTCTTGAATATTGCAGCTGGTGTTTCCATCATTCTTAATATATTTTTATCATCTTCATTTAATGAATCATACCTGTCAGCTACAGTGCCAGAGAAACTATATTCAATATAGTTTAGAAAAATTGTAGCACTCCAGGTAGTATTTAGGTTTAAGACACTATTCATGCTTCTTTTTCAATGTTTAAATATTTCTTCTCTATTACGAGTTCCATCTATGTTTAAGATGTATCCCCTTTGACTAATGGGGGTAAGACCAACTTCTTCAAAGGTTGTAGTCTTCCTAGGATGAACCTGAAGGAAAAATTAGTTGTACGTTTTGCTGGAACATCCCTAGGTCTTATAAAATGAGTATTTCTTCTAGAAACTTCACCAAATTCTTCAGGTTTAGAAACAACATTGTTAACCAGATTAGTCGCTATCTAGCCTAAATCAAGTTCTTCTCCGATTTCATTAATCTCATCTTCACAGCTATTTTACCATATTTTTTATCCAGTTTTATTCTGACTTCTTCTGAAGGTAACACATTTAAATCTTTTAGCTTAATAAGGTTTATCTACTAATATATGTCTTCTTTTAATTCACCATTATTAGTCTCTTTATTATCATCAGATAACACGTCGTGTTTATCACTAATTGTGCCAATAATCTTATTTGATTCTTCTGAATTTTGTTCTTTCCCAAACATATTCTGTAGTTCTTCAAGACTATACTGCTTATACTCCATCATCTTCTTTGCAACTGATTTTTCACCTGATTTTTCTCCTTCTTTTTCAATTTTTATATCATGCAAAGGAAATGGATTCTTATTTTTTGGGTTTTGGAAAGGATATTTATGCTGAAATGGAGTACTAATACTAGAAGTAGATTTTTCACTATGTCTAACTTCGTTATTTAACGAAAGGTGGATTACAGATATTTGCTTCTTAATTTCCTTGACTTCAATCTTGATTTTAGCTAATTATATTTTTAATTCTAAAACTATATTAGTTATATAGTTTAGTTGAGGTGCTGTCGGAGAAACGGCTTCCAGTGAGTAAACAATATGTGAACAATTCAATCCAGAGCAAGCAGGAGATGATTCAAGCATTAATCAGAGTTAATTAGCTTAATTAATTCTTAGTTAGCTTAATAATCCTAATTATTTTTGGTAACGTGACTCTAATACCAATTGAAAGATGATAGAAAATACTACTAATGAGAAAAATTACAAACACAAATTTTAGATTTTCAAAAGTAGGTTTTTAAGGATTGTGTTAAAATACAAATTTAAAAACCTTAGGGGTCTTTTTACAATTTAGAAAACTATTTTTGGCAAGTTTGGTTCCAGAACTTATTTTCGCGAAAGCTAGATGGATCAGGAAATCGTTTCTAAAGTTATAGGTCCCGAAAATTATTTACGCCTAACTTTGGGGGGCAGAACAGAATTTACCCCTAAAATGAAGGGCCCACAACAAAAAGGTCAAAACTCAAAGGGCTAGCAAAGGGGAAAAAACAATCAAATTAACACGGCAATTTGGCTAAGTAACTTACAAAACAAAGAATGCATATAATATATTAGCATAGCACACATGCTAAATGTGATTTCAAAGAGAATTAAAGCAAGTTCTAGAGATGTAATCATGGCAAAGAGACATATGAAAGAAACATAGCAGACTAAAAATGATGAATTAGTCTTAAACGCTCAAAATCTCAAGAGTGATCTACCAAAGTCAAACTTTCATAGAAAAATGTCAGCGGTTAGGATCATATACAAACACCACACATTGGACTACGTTTTATCGCTGCACACGACATCTATATACAACCTAAGACTAAGGTATAAGAAAACATAGCCAATCAGAATAGCACATATATTGTCCAAAACAAAACAAAAATCTTTTTGGAATTTTCAATTTTTTTAGTTTTTTTTTCATTTTCTTAAATTTTGAAACAAAGCTCCGTACCCCCACACCTAAATCAGACAATGTCCTCATTAGAAGTGCAAGGAAACACAAAAACAAAGAAAAACAAATATACGAAAAGAAAAGATAACTCAAAAATAAAGAAAAAGAGAAGACTCTAAAACTGAAAAAGAAAACAAAAGTAAAATAAAGCAACAAATATATACAGTAGAAAACAAAATAAAAGGATAAGATAAAGAGGAAAAATCATACCGCGTCAGGCGTAAAAATACACCTAAGTTATAGCCGCCTGCAATCTATTTAGATAGAGGCCAATAGAGCATCAGCCACTCCATATCAAGCTAAATAGTGCTACTCAAATCAAAACCCATTAGCACCCGTAGTCGCTTATCAAACAAACAAGAACAACTCTCAATAAAATTGACATAGTAAAAATAAGAGAGTTGACAGCAAAAAGAGTACATTCACCATGTCAATGCAGCACAAGTAAGGGCACATTTTAACTTGTCAAATTGTTAGGCCCAAACATCAAAGAGACATATGTACTTAAAATTAGCCAGCATATAGGTCATCGGCCCAGAAATTGTGTCATCATAGACGAATGCTGTAGGAAAAATAGTGTATCCTAAGTCCACAAGTCCTTTAAGTTCAATATGCAAAGAGTCTTATCTAAATCAAAATTCTTAGTGGTAATATTCTTAGACTCGACAAATTCAGACTTGCGAGAAGGGAAGTCAGTAATGATGGGGTCAAAAGACAAGGATTCATATTCAACACAAAAACCCTCATCAAAACTTTCATTGATGTCAAACCCACAAGAAAAAGATTGATATCCCACGTAAAGAATATCATCATTGAATTCCAAATTAGTGGGTCCAACTTCTACTTCACATGACTCATGGAAACAAATAGCTTCTGATTCATCTATATCATGATGCTCAATGATGTTCATATCTAACTCACTAGCATTCTCAAGGTCTTCACCCTCCTCAAAGTCAAAAGAGTCATTAAAAAGGGAGGGTGGGTAGGTAGAAACTAAGGCATCCTCAGTGACAACCTTTTATGAGCTAGTGTGGGGTGCAAGGTTAAGGGACAAAGACAGAGGGAGGTCACTCTCTTGCTCTAGATCGGGCAAAGACATGTCATCTTGCTAATCAGGCCTAGCAAGATAAGAGGGCTCCAATCATCATAAAGAATAACTTCATGTTTAGGAGATCCTAAACTAGAGTGAGACTCACTATAATTCTTCTTACTTTGACTAAAACAGTGAGAATATTCAACAATTCTCTTTTATAGTCTCTATCATTTTATCAGTAATGTCATTACTTGTCTTTTCAACACTTACACATGTAGTATAAACATAATCACGATATGGATAATTACCAGCATCATGATCACAAGACTCACTATAATCGTATAAAATAGGAGCCACGCAAGAGTAAGATGGGTTCTGTGAGTTCAAAAAGTGATCCTGTTACTAAGGATTAGCATGAAAAGCGGACTCACCCATGAATAGGATTTTCTAAGGTCCCTCTTCCTTGTTCTAACTCATAAGTGTTCCAATCTAGTGTTTCAAAGAAATCACAAACCGCATCTTGAGTTCTAGTTAATAATCCTATTACACCTCCATGAAAAATAGACTCAACATAGCCTCGGAATTCACCATTTTGGCCCACAATGATGACCTCACAAATTTTTCACTTTTCAAAATTTTGATTCAAGTGAGCATGATAATCATTAAGTCTCGTCTGATAACCCCAGCAAGGTTCATGCTCAAATTGGGAGAAATTGAAAACTAGCATTCTTGAAACACCCTTTTTTTTTTCAATTTTAAGAATTTTTCAATTTTTTTAGGATTTTTATTTTTTTCAATTTTCTTTTTTTTATTAAAAGAAAAGGTAAAAGAAAAAACAATGACTCTTAAGACAATTGACTATAAACTAGTGACTAAAACTAAGAAACAAGAAACTCAAATAATTAAGTTAACAAAACAAAATAAACTAATAAAAATAAAACCATATTACCAAAAGAAAAGAAAGGCACACAACACTTAAATAACAAGAAGTGACCTAACACAAAAACCGCAAAGAAGCACAAAAACCAAGCACGACCATCATTTTCTTTTTCTGATTTCTTTAAAAACAAAAAAATATCAAAAATACCAAAACCTAAAACAAAAAAAAATAGAAAATATCAAAACCTCAAAAAAGCAAAAATGAAAAATAAAAGAGAAAATCAAACTCCAAAAATCAAAAGTCTATATAGAGAAAATTCAACACAACCACAAGGAACATGAATATTTTTTTATTTTTATTTTTTGTCTCCGAACAGTGGAGAAAACTCCAAATAGAAAACTATTTCTAAAAAACACAGAATATTCCAAAATATCCTAAAAATCACACAAAAATTCACCCAGACTCTAAAAATCATGGAGAATCCACTAAAAATATCATATCAAAAAATCCACACTAGAACCACTCCAAAAAATTTCAAACAAAATCCAAAATTCTTGAAAAACCTGCATTGGTACTGTTCTTATTCTTCTTCTTCTTTTCTGTTTTGTTCCTGCATGGCTTAACCCAACTCAAAATGAACAAACCTGCTTGACCTCTTCTTTTCTATTTTGTTCCTGCACGGCTTAACCCAAACCTTCACTAGTGTTGTTCCGATTTTGAGTCATTTATTAGTTATGTTTTTATTTTTTTATTTTTTTTCTAGTGGTAAAATCAACACTAAAAATCAAGATTAGATTGATCCTAAACAAAAACATAATCAAAATACTAACCAATCAAAAACCAAAAATAATATAAACTAAACTAACACAACTAAAACTAAACTAACACACACACAATTGAAAATCAAAAATGTGACATAAAAGAAATGAAAATGACTTAACAATGACTCGATGCAACCAAATTTCATAAACTCATCGCCGGCAACGACGGTAAAAACTTGTTATGATTTTTAATAAAGATAAGTTTAAACTGTAAGCGCACGGCCTGTCATTGCTGCACTTGAGAGTCAATCCGCTGAAATGGATTATGAAATTAGATATAAATTCCTAATCTAAACTAAGAGTTGAGCTAATAAAATCAAATTAAATTACCGAACAAATAACATTCCCTAGCCTCAAAATTATTATAATTATGGCATAGAAAAATAGGTAAACTTGGGAACAAGTGGAGGGAAGGAAACTCCTATGACATTGGTAACTAGCATTTTGATTTTCAGTAGGCTAAACTTATGAAAGTAGCAGTCAATCACCAAAATTCAAAACTCAATATGAACTAGATGAGCCTAATTGGCAATAGAAATTAAGCAATTCACTTTGACAGAATGGCAACATTATACCCAGCAGAGCATCCACATCAATATGGACAAATCGAAGTCCATATATCCACTCTACTCCATCAAGCGAATAGAGCCATTTGGCTTAGAACCGAATACCAGGCACAATCGAAACACAATCCAAAACCAAGAGTAGGATAGGAACCAAAATCCAGAAGAATATGAAGTGAATTTATAGGATATCAACTCCAAAAATCAAAATTTCACTCGAACGAAACTCAAATCAATTACAACTAGATCTGAAACTGAGACTAAAAATGAAAAAGGGGAAGAAGAAAGCAAACAAATTAACTCTTATCTTCAACCTACTCGTACTCCTACTACTTACGCCTCCCTTTCAATCAACCGCGAGTTCCCTTGTTACAGCCAAAAACAAACTTCCCCAACCCTTCATTGCTTCACTTAATTCCTGAAACAAAATCTCGAAACCGCCAAATTGATGATGCTGAAGAGTAATGGATGAGATTAATGGTGATGATGGAAGAGGAGAGAGAAATCAAGAATTGCAGTTGTGGCAGATGAGGATTCAAAATCAAAAGCCTCAAGTGTCTCAGGCCTGGATTGTCGTACAGTGAAAGGAAGAAGGGGGAAGAGAGGCATGTTCACATGATTGGCGCGTGATGATTAAATGAGGCAAGGGAAGCAGGCTGGGTTTATGGACTATTGGGTTGTGGGGATGGAGAGAAACTCGAAGAACGTGCCCATGAATTGGCTGGGAAAAGAGCGAAGAGAGGGCGGGGCGCCTAGGCCTACAAAATGGGCTGCTAGCTACTAGAGAAGGAAGGAGAAGAAAAGAAGAGATGGGGGTGAATTTGGGTCAAAAAGAAAAGAAATTGGCAAGCCTGTTTGGAGAGGGAACGGAATGGAATGAGCTGATGAGAAAAGCCTGGTTGGGAGCAAATGGGCCACGGAGAGCCTACGGAGGAGGGGAAAGGAAGCTCGGGTGTGGTGATGGGCACAGGTTTTGTAGTCAAACCATGGGCCAGTTGTGAGTTGGGTCGCTTTGGCTTATTCTTTCTTCTCTTCCCTTCCTTTGCTCTTGATCCATCCCTTGATTAATTAAGCAAATTACTTATTTTTTTTCCCAACTTCTTCAATTCCTGCAAAACTATCTTAACTAACTCATTTATTTGGAGCAAATATTAGATAATAAAAAGGTATAAATGGCATAATTTCAGGTTGAACAATGCCCCCACACCTAAATTTTGCTTGTCCTCAAGTAAAATCAAATTGAAAATCCTAGAAAAGAAAAATAAAAAGCTAACTCACTTTCGTAGGAATCAAATTCAAAAATCCTAGAAAAGAAAGATAAAAGGGCCAATTTGCTTGATCCATCCCTTGATTAATTAAGCAAATTACTTATTTTTTTTCCAAATTCTTCATTTCCTACAAACTGATCAAAGTATATTAAAATCTTAATTAACTTATTTATTTGGAGCAAATATTAGATAATGAAAGGGTATTGTTAGAATGCCTTGAATCTGTTTTCTTTAGCCCCCTTTTGCAAACCTAGCACGGTGGTCTCGTTAACCGGTCAGCAAATCGGGATCCAAGGGCTTGGTTTTGGGTTTTTTTCCCCCGAATTCTGGTGAGAAAGATGTCCTATTTGAATGTGAAAATTGACAAATTACGGGGAGGAACAATTTTAGTCTATGGAAAATCAAGATGCGAGCCCTGTTGAAGCAACAAGGGTTATGGGTGGCGCTGGCAAAGAAAGATCTAGGTGTCGACACCGCTGAGATGGCCAGTCTGGAGGAGAATGCGCATGCGATAATCATGTTGTGTCTTGCAGATGATATCATCACTAAGATTGCAGACCAAGATACTGCGGCTGGGTTGTGGTTAAAGCTTGAGAGTCCATATATGACGAAGTCTTTAACCAACAAGTTGCTCTTGAAGCAATGTCTGTTTGGTCTACGAATGCAGCAAGGTATGCCTTTGAGAGATCACTTAGATCAATTAAACACAATCCTGTTAATTATTTCGTATCTCAAGATGAGGTCAAAATTGAGGTCAAAATTGAAGATGAGGATGTTGCTATAATTATGTTAGTATCTCTCCCACCCTCATATGAAAATTTCGTGCAATCTTTTATCGTTGGAAAAGATACTGTGTCTCTAGAAGAGGTTTGATCATCTCTTCATACCAGAGAGTTGCGTCATAAGGCGGCTGGTACAAGTGGTACTGGTATCGAGGCTGTTGGGTTGATAGCCAGTGGGGGTAAAAGACTTGGGAATCCAGGGAAGAAGAAATCGAAGCCTTCGGGTTCTAAGGGTCTTAAACCTGGTGATATCTGTAACTACTGTAAGGAGACGGGACATTGGAAAAATTAGTGCCCTAAAAAGAAGAGGCACCAACAACAACAACAGGAGAAACAAGCATGTACTATTGTTATCGCAAAAGGTGACAATAGGTCCGAAGAAGATATAGCCCTGGTTGCTGATGAACCTATGCATCATACTGATATTGGATCCTAGATTCAGGGGCATCTTACCATATATGTCCGCATAGAGAATGGTTTATCACTTATGAGCAAGTGACTGGAGGTAATATTTCTATAGCTAACAGTGGTGTTTGCAGAGTGGCTGGAATTGGTTCTATATAGATATGAACACATAATGGTAAATTCTGTATGCTGAACAATGTCAGGCATGTGCCACATATGACAAAGAATCTAATATCATTGAGTCTATTGGACACGAATGGATTCAGTTTTCAAGGTGAATGAGGAGTTTTGTATGTCTGTAAGGGTTCAGATAGGGTTCTGAAGGGTGTCAAGCGAGGTACTTTGTATATACTGCAAGGCACTACGTTATCTGTTTCAGCTGTTGTTGCATCTTCAGAAGTTCACAAGGATGATATGACCAAGTTATGGCACATGAGACTTAGTCATATGAGTGAAAAAGGGATGCAAATTTTGGCAAAGAGTGATCTCCTCTGTGGTCACAAGGTGGTAACGAATCTTAGGTTCTGTGAGCATTGTGTTTTTGGAAAGCTACATCATACCAAGTTTCAGAAAACAATTCACATAACAAAAGGTACACTTAATTATATTCATTCGGTTTGTTGGGGCCCTTCTCGTGTTGAATCTTTGGGGGGTCATAGGTACTTACTATCAATTACTGATGATTATTCCAAAATGTCCCGGGTGTTTATGATGAAACACAAAAGTGAAGCTTTCAACAACTTCAAGCAGTGGAAGACATTAGTGGAAAATCAAACTGGGAAGAAGATCAAGCAGCTATGCACTGACAATGGGTTGGAATTCTACTCATCTGAGTTTGATGAGTTCTATCATAGTCAAGGGATTGCTACACATCGCACGCTCAGGGATACACCACAGTAGAACGGTGTCGCAAAACGTCTGAATCAAACACTTCTGGAGAGAGCTAGGTGCATGCTCTCTAATGCTGGGTTGGCTAGAAAGTTTTTGGCAGAAGCGGTTAATACAGCGTGCTATTTAATCAATCGTGGACCTCATATAGGTATACATCTCAAAACTCCATGTAAGATGTGGTCTGGTAAGCCTCTAGATTACTCAAATCTAAAAGTTTTTTGTTGTCCTATTTATTATCATATAAATGAGCGTAAATTGGAACCTCGAGCTAGGAAGGGAGAATTTTTGGGCTACGGGGATGGAGTGAAAGGTTACAGAATCTGGTCTCCATCAGAAAATAGGGTTATTATTAGTAGAAATGTGGTTTTTGATGAAAATTCTATGTTTAACCCTACTATGAAGTTTGCTATTGTGTCAGAAACTGGTAGTGTTGAGAAACAAGTGGAGCACCAAGTCACTCATGATGAGAGTGAACCACAACAGGAAGAAGCTCAACATTCTTGTGCAGAAACCGCGCCCACACTGCTTTCTAATCAACATAGCTTAGCTCTTGGTTGCTCTCGGAGGGCTAATTTCAGGAAGCCTCCTACGAAATACGGTTTCGAGGATATGGTGGCTTACGCACTACAGGTTGCTAAAAAGGTGGATCCTCACGAGTCATCCACCTATAAAGAAGCAGTCATATGTTCCAAGTCTACCCAATGGATTGCAGCAATGTCAGATGAGATCGAGTCACTTCAAAAGAATAAGACTTGGGCACTAGTGAAACGACCGTTGGACAGAAAAATCATCACCTGCAAATGTGTTTTTAAGAAGAATAAAGGGATATCACCTACTGAGGGTATCAGATACAAAGCTCGAGTAGTTGTAAGAGGGTTCAGTCAGGAGAAGGGAGTAAACTACACTGAGATTTTCTCACTAGTGGTCAGACATACTTCCATCAGAGTACTATTAGCAATGGTGGCACATCAGGATCTTGAGCTTGAGCAGCTAGATATGAAGACAGCTTTCTTACATGGAGAGCTGAAAGAAGATATATACATGGCTCAGCCAGAAGGTTTCCAAGTTCCTAGGAAACAAGAATATGTATGTCGTCTGAAGAAGTCCTTATATGGACTAAAGCAGTGACCTAGGCAGTGGTATAAGAGGTTTGATACCTACATGATATAGCTCGGGTATAACAAGAGTCCATATGACTGTTGTGTATATCACAACAAGCCAACAAATGGTTCGTCTATCTATTTGGTGCTATATGTTGATGATATGCTGATAGCTGCAGAGCACAAATCTAATGTTCAAAAGCTGAAAGGTCTCCTAAGTGCTGAGTCTAAGATGAAAGATCTAGGCCTAGCAAAGAAAATTTTGGGTATGAAGATCTATAGGGATAGAAGTCAGAAGAAGCTTTTCTTATCACAGAAGGGCTATATTCAGAAGATATTGTCAAGATTTGGCATGTCTACAGCAAAACCTATAGATGCTTCAAGTGCTGCAAATGCCCACCTATCTGTTGCATTTGCTCCTAAAAATGCTAAAGAAAAGGAATACATGTCTCGAGTTCCTTATGCCAGTGCAGTAGGGAGTTTGATGTATGCAATGGTCTGTACAAGACCTGACCTTGCACATGCTGTTAGTGTTGTCAGTAGGTTCATGGGAGAATCTGGTAAGGAGCATTGGCAAGCTATAAAGACGATTTTTTGCTATCTAAGAGGTACATCTGATGTTGGTCTCATCTATGGAGGTGATACCCAGTGTTTGGTGACAGGTTATTCAGATTCTGATTATGCTGGAGATGTGGACAGCAAGAGATCAATGACTAGTTATGTCTTCACTCTTGGAGGTTCTGTTGTTAGCTGGAAGGCAACTTTGTAGGCCACGGTTACTTTGTCTACTACAGAAGCAGAGTACATGGCACTGACAGAAGCAGCCAAGGAGGGAATCTAGTAAAAAGGACTGGTCAGTGATTTTGGTCTACCGCATGCTCAGGCTACCATATACTATGATAGCTTGAGTGCAATATGTTTAGCCAAGAATCAGGTTCACCATGAGAGGACCAAACACATTGATGTTTGATATCATTTCCTGAGAAGTGAAAAGAGAATTCAAGTAAAGAAAGTACGTACTGCTGACAATCCTGCTGATATGTTCACTAAGCCGGTTCCAGTTAGCAAGTTCCAACATTGTCTGGACTTGTTAAATGTTGGAAGCTATTAATTTGCCTCTTGGAGAGCAAAATCTGAGGCAGACGAGATCTGGCACTGTTATAGTGCATTTGTTGTTGCTATGAGATGATTCAAGTCAAGGTGGAGATTTGTTAAAATGCCTTGAAGCTGTTTTCTTTAGCCCCCTTTTGCTGAGATGTATGGGTTAGGGTTAGCCTTAAACCCTAAATCCTATATATGTAATGCGTATCTCTGTATTCCAAAAAATATATATTATCGGATGAATAAAACTATCCCTCTCTTCTGCCTGTGAACGTAGCTAACACATTGTTAGTGAACCACGTTAAATCTGTGTGTATTTGTCAATTTGTTCATACTTTATCACATCCATTATAACAGGTATAAAATGACATAATTTTAGTTTGAGCATGCACTATAATTCGCACCCCCATCATCTCTCTCATCTCTCAAACCGTTAATCAACACCCATTCTCTCTCTTCATTTTTGGACATTTCCTCAACCACCATACCCACCCAAGACATCAAACCACCCCTATGCACTACCAGCTATGCAGTCATTTTGTTAGAAGTAATCCACAAGCCTTATACTGCTCCTTATAAGCCCTCAATTAACCTTCCCAACTAATCATAAACTACCCAAGCCTTTTACTTCAAAATTATTATTTTTTTTTTGGTCTATTATTTAATTAATTATTTGATAATTCTTGACTCATATCTATTGCTTGATGCTATTTCACAGCTTAGATGTACCCGAGACTGCTTGATGTAATTTCTTGGGAACCAAGAAATAGGTTCTTATATGCTAAGAAAGGTACATATTGATGATTGTACCTTTATCATTGTACGTTTAACATTCAAACTTCAACCTATAGTAACGGAAGTGAAATACATGCTTCATCTCTAGTTCTACTTGGGTTTGTCATATAATCAGTGGACCAATTATTATCATTATTACGCTCGCTGCTGCTGCATGGCATTCAGGCTTGACTACCTCGAATATTCTCGTATTGGGAATTGTTCTAGGCTTATCATTATTGAGCTCGTTAATTATTGGAAGCTTTGCCTTCCTTTACCATTTTGGGTTCCACTCAAATAATATAAATGATAATAAGTGTTCTGGTTCACTTTCCACATCAAAAATATGAATGAATTTATGATGTGCATGCCCAAATAAGAGGTACTTATTCTTAACAGTATGGTGTCGGGCATGCTTGAGCTTTGGCTCATTATTTCCTTTCAATATTTATGGTTTAGGTCAAAATTATAGTTACCTTTGAATGAAAAGATTGAAGACCATGGAAGTTGGGCTTTTATTTTGTTATGCATGTGTTTGGTTATGTTGTCAATCACTAGAAATACTAGCTTACTAGGTATTGTATGTAAATATTTTTATCTTATGAATAAAACGCCAATTTCTTTCCATACTTTTCTTTAAAATTCTTTTTCATCAACAAAAATATGGAGATTATTCTGCTATAATTATGGGAGCATGCAGGGTTGTTGACTATTACTTTAAACCCATGAAGAAAAGTAGTAGAAGACACTGAGCAAATTAATTCAAGGGTTGACTAAGGCCACGTTCATTTTTGTGATATGGGATGGTTATTTGACATAAAAGAAAAATGTAAGGAGCTGTGAGAACTACAAGAAGGTATAAGAAGATGTAAGAAACCATTAGAAGTCATAAATAGCTGGAAGAAGCTATAAGGCAACTGTAAGTAATTGTTAGCATTACTAAAAAGTTGTATCCATAATTTTCGATTTATATGCATAATTATTGGTCTTTAACAATGTATGATTAGTGAAATTAATTTTATGAAAATCAACTACGTTTCATATGTCTCTGACCTTTGTGAACTAATTAATTTTATATCTTTACTTGATGAATTAATATTTAACCAACAATAATAAGAAAATTTTTTGTTCATGTACAATTGTCAATCTCGATCAACAAAAATAATAGTAAATAACATAATTCCCAAGAATAAAGTTAGTAAAATCTTTGAATAATCGCTAATTAAATAATAATGAAATAAATAATTGAACAAAAATTATACGTAAGCATCTTTCTTTTCATAATGTATCTCTATAGTAGCTAAAAAA
>JACYFF010003369.1:54795263-54863815 GCA_017589665.1 Selenicereus undatus
TATATATATATATATATATATATATTATTCATCATAATACACAAGGAGTTGGGTATTGATAGCTATGCACTATTTCTACCAAAATACGAAAAAACAAATGAGAATTAGAATCTTATAGAAATCTGCATGTTGTTACTAAAACATTGTCATAAATAAGCACACAAAAAAATGCAATGGCCAACCAATGTTATTACGAGAAGATGTAACAAGACACAAGAAGTTGTAAAAAGATGAAACAAGCTGTAAGAATTTGTTTTGAGAGTTGCAAGAAATTGTAAGGAGTTATAAGCAACAAGCTTATTACTCCTTATCGCTAAAAAGAACAAGGCATAATAATGAGTATATATGGTAACTAGTCCTGATCAAATTGATGGTTGGCTCAGGTTGAGAGTCAAGTCATGAGGGTTGACAAATAGAGTTTTCTCAGCCCTAACCCTACCCGACCCTAATGTGGGTCGACATAAGCTTGCCCTGACCCATACCCTATCCCCGTTGTTACTCTCGGGCAAGGATGTTCATGGTTTGGGTGCCCGAACCAAAAATACTTTCTATTCGAGTACACGAAAATTCGGTCGGCATAATGGTGAACAATATCTAAAGGGAAATATTTGGATACTCGAAAATTTCGGTTCAGGTTTTCGGTTACCCAATACCCATTTTTTTAAAATGTTTTTTTCCCGATTTTGTTTTTTTGGGTATCCAAAGAGAACTAATACTTGATATTATCAGACAATGTGGCAATATCACACGGTACATTACTATTATTCCATTTCAATGACTTCACACCTCCATAAGACATAAGCTTACTAACATCATGTTCATGCCGAAACCATTGTCGAGATGCAACAAAGCCTTATAGCTAGAAGATCTAGACATCCAAACAAAACAATGCAACAAAGTCAAAGACTCAAAGTCCTTATCTTCATGGGGCTTTGGGGTATTTAACTTAAAAAGTCTTTGGTGAAGGAAAAATTATAAAAAAACTTTTGAAAAGAATATAAAATAAAAAAACGTTTCAAGTTTTTAGGAACTCGAAATTAAGAAACATTTGAACCATATCCCAACCGAATACGAAAAATTTTAAGTATTTCAGGGCGATTTGTTATTTTTTGGTTCAAGTTTTTGGTTATGGATAGTTTTGAACATCCCTACTTTAAGGCCATCATGTCAAACCCGGCCTTCCATCCTTCTCTATATATAGAATGAGATTTCTCACTAAATTTCTTTTTTATCATAAAATTCAACATTAAGCATCCATTTAAACAAAAGTTCAAGTGATAATAGAAGGATCCAATAAAAAGTATCATAATTACGAGGACGCTAATGCGTATTTTAGCAACTATAATAAGTAGTTCATTAAAACAACTACTTCATATATCAAAGGGAGTGTGAAAAGGTTGAGAGCTAGTGGGACTTGGAGAGGGTAAGTGATAGCCGAAATAAAAGGCGACAAAAAAGTATAAAACCAAAAGGTTATGAACAAATGAAAACCAAACTCTTTTGTTTTGATTTTGAATTTTAATTTTTTTTAAAGTGAGGGTCAATGAGTTGCATCAGAGGGTCAACATCTCTAGCCGAACCCGACCCTCATCATAGTCAGACACGCTCAATTTGAAGTCGAGATGGATAAGAGGCAAAAAAAGCTGACCCTAACTCTCATTTTCCAGGGCCATCAGGTATAATGCTAACTGATAATGAGTGTGCTAAGTGAAGAGTACTCTCACCAATATTGGGTTGGATAATCTATGTAACCGATTGTTTCGATCTTACTTTAGGGGATCTTCCTGAGAAAATAAGTAACTAAGAAGATTTTTATCTTATATACCGAAATAAATTGGCCACGAATCACATAAAAAAATCGCACAAATGCTGAGAATCATATGTATTAGTGTCATAAGTTTGCCAAAATACACAAAGATTGAATGGAGAGTCATGCTGAATCATTTGAGTAGTTAAGATCTAAATGATGAAATTAAAAGATCGACTACAATTGTTCTAATTAGGGATGGCAATAGATCCGGTCTAGGTTGGGTCCAGCTATTTTTTAGTACTTGGACACAAACCCACCCCAAACCCTGGAAGGGTGGGACTCAAACACTATAGGTCTGGCGGATCTATGGGTCCTAACTATTTTTCACATTAAAGGTTTTTTTTCCCACATCCCAAGATGGAAATTCACATTCTGAAGGCAAAGAATGGAATTAGAAGACATGATATTTATTATAACAACATTCTAGTGACACATATCATAATTAAGTGTTGACGCCCCAAAAATAAAATTTTAATACAAACTACAAAGACAAAGTCCATGAAATTTTAAACAAACATGATAAAATAGTTTTTCTTCTAGTACTGGCATCCTTTATCCACTATTTCAACTTCAAGAATCTCATCTAATGGCATGCGCTACCATTGGTTTTAGTATATGCGTCAAGATCCTATAACGATGGAAGAATAAGATTATAGGTTAGTGTTCATAAAATACAATTAAAAAAACTTATTGACATCAAAGTACATTAAGTAAGCTATACTATATCAATGACATCAAATTTTAGATTTTCTTCAACGCCATCAAAGTCATCAATAGTTGCACCATATGCACGTGGATATTGCACTATGACATAATATAAACAAATAAAGTTTAGGAATATAATCAATGAAAGGTATCATAATTGATTGTAAATAAAGGTAAGGTAAATTTACCCTTGATAATGTCATCCTTGGGCCATCCAATGTTCTAAGCACTTTAATGCCTCTACAGTCTTAGCATGAAGCCTAGGTCGATGAGGACCAATTATTCTTCTACCTAAACCAAAAATGTTTTCGGATGCCACAATACAAATGGGTACGGCAAGAATATCCTAAGCATTCTTTCTCAATGTTGAATACTTGCGATCTTTCTTTCGGTAGTAAAGAACATCAAAGTCTGTATCATCGATCAATGCGTCATCATTCAAGTAATGGTCCAACTCCTTTACATTTATCTTTCCTTGTTTTGTCTTCCTTGCATAGGCAAAAAATCATTTCATCGTCAATATCAAAGTATCAAGACTTTTTACCTTTATAGGAACTTTAGGTGGTTGCCTACAAGAAGTAGCTTCCTTCTTAGTGCTTCCAACATCAACTTTTTTGGTATTCAACCAAGATATCACCAAGCAACCCCTAATTCTCCCCCACCTAAGCTTAGTCCCTTCATTGTATGTTCTCTTGAAATAATAACCAACAAAATGCATCTCATTTCTTGGATCTAAAATGGTAGCACTGGCCAAAAGTCTATTGGTTTGACTCCAACACTTGTTAAATTTTCCAATCATATTTGTCAATATATTTTGAGAAATCATCTTGAATGAAGGATTGAGGCTATTCACAAAATCGTTAAATCCAATGTGTTCAACTATGGATAATGGAAGCTCATACATCACAATCATATTCATCAACGTCCTCATAGATAATTCTTATTCAAAGTTAAACTCAAACCTTGGTTTCAATTCCAAATTATGGGTTCCATCTTCTTCTCATATTATGTTCAATGTTCTTTGTCCAGCCCCAAGTCTTAAATGCCAACAACTATTACCATTTCAGTATGTTCGTTATGATGTGAAGTTCACCTTGAGGTATTAACCGATAACACCTTCTGTCAATAGAGACATTTTGCTACTATAAGTCTATAAGAACCTCATTTGAAAAATTTTCTTTCATAATAAACCCATACTTTTGAAGTACTTTTTCTACTTCTTTAAGAAGTACTTGATATAGGTTCTTGTGTTCGGATATCAAGTCCACCATCTTCAAAGTTCCTAAATGTTGTTTACACATTCTCTTTTTTCATACACATGAGGAAGTGGCACAAATTAAGATGATCCACTATCACATCCATCTTTTGACTGAACACATTTAGAGAATCCACACTATTTGAATCTTCTTCCATTAGAAAAGTACAATAAATTCAAAAAATAATTTATAAGTTCAAAGAATATATTCTAATCAAGGTGACTAATAGGATACAATTGATATATGAGACCATGATTCGTGAACATTTTCTAGTTTCTATAGAACATATTGTGAGAGGCATGTAATTTAGGTTGCTACTGTCAATTACAAATTGAAAAACTTAATCACATTCATACGTTCATCCATAGAGAGAGAAACAGTAGTACAAGACACTTTCACGATGACACCCGATACACTTATTCAATTTAAATAGAATCATACCACAAAAAATCAAAATACCAAAAATCATAGTAACAAGACCTTCGTTTATATTAAAAGAGAGAAAAAAAGCATGAGAGAAAACGAAAAAAAAATCATAGAATTGAAAATTGTCATAAGAATTTTAGGAAAAACAAAGCCTATCTATACATGCATAAAAATAGTACAAATACACAACCAAAGTCCACATAAAACATTAGGGAGGCCATACCAAGGTAAACAAATAGAAAAAAACCACATACACTCTAAGGAGTATCAAAAGATCATTTATATCATTTAGTGACACTACTGCAAGTGCACGGATGTTGTACTTTAGTTTTAATATCATTCCCCTAGAGACCAAATGTAATCTATTGAGTTTTTACCTATTATAAAAGGCTAAGCAAACAAATCCCAATGGGTTGTTTGAATTATGCTAATCAAATAATCGGGAAATTCAATCGAATTAAAATATCTAGGGAATTATTTCGTAGCAAAGAATTAGATCAATGGATTAAATCATGCACTTTACATGAGTTGGATGACTGAAAGGAGTGCAATCGAACTAAAATTCAGTCTTTTCTTTCGAAGTAAACTAAATTGTCTAAACTAATCCAATTAGCATTCTTTCAAATGTCCTTGTTTTGGTTTAAGTTGTGGATTTTTAATTGGCTAAAGTTTTCTCTTAGCAAATAAATTTCTTTCTAGTATTTCTAAATCAAGTCCTATCTTGCCGGTCAAATAGCAAGTTTCTCCTTTCGGCACTTCACTCAATTATCTAACATAAGCAAGAAAATTTGGCAAAAATTTACTCACAACACTTCAATCACAAGGTAGAATTCAATCATCCCAACACAAAATAAGCACAAGCAATGAAGATTAAGAATCCGACATCGATACTCTGGCTAACAAATTCCTAGATTAAATAAACCACTCACTCATGTTCAAAAATAACATCTAAAACAAGAGTTCAAAAAAAAAACTTGAGGGAGAGAAAGCTTAGCAGTAATGGTGATTCTCCAATGGTGTCCTAATCTTCAAACCTTCAAAAGTCAAAACTTTTCTTCAATTTTTTCTCTTACTCTAAAAATACAAACTAACAAACCTAATTCTAATGAAAAAATATGAGAAGAATGAGTGTTGAAGATGAGATCAGTTCTCCCTTTGTCTATAGCCGAATAGCCCTGTTTAAGCATAAACTCGGCCATCCTCAGCCACAAGACAAACGAAGAGAAAGAGTCAAGCAATTTTAGGCTCACCGCAGACCGTGGCCTTTACAAGGAGCATTCATGGTTACCTCTGTCTCCAAATTTTCTTGCTCTTCCTTTCCTCCATTGGCATGGTGACTTGCGGGCATTCGTGGGGAGTCAAATCACATTCAATTAGGGGTCAAAGTCGGGGTAAAAAGGTCCAAAACCTGCAAAATATAGAAAAGAACCATACCCAAGCATAAAACGGGAATAGGAGTGTAGACTATGACATAAAGTTCATAAATCTCCCTAAAAATGCAACAAAAGGACCTCCACACGAATTAAACTCTAAGAATTTATCAAACTCCCCCATGCTTGAACCATTGCTTGTCCCCGAGCAACTATGAAACCAAAGCTACAATAAAGAACCTCCTCAGGTAAATGATAATAGCAACATCAATAGCCAAATTGACCAAAGAAGTTAGCCCAAAAGTCATTGAAAACATTGTAAAATACATAAAAGAATGAAGTTTTCGAAATAAGAGCAAGTACCATCACATCAAATATTGAATCGATCACCCAAATCAACTTAAATAATCATATTGGCACATACAGTGGATGGAGCTAAAAGAACCGGTAGACCCTCACTTGAGTAATGAAGCACTCATCACTCATGTGTTTAAAGTATAATGCAATTATCTCAAATTTCATTCCAAAGAATTAAATCTACCACAAGCTTGCTAAAACTCTCCAACTTGCCACCACTAAAATGCAAAACACACTAGGCAATCATAAGCACTTTAATAGGGTTGTAATGGGGCTATAGGTAAAGGTAAGAGGGGAACAAATATGTTGGTATTTGTGGAGCTCAAAGCCAAAGACTATGATTATAAATCATCCTTGACTAACTTTCTCACACCAATACATTTTAAATAAACAAAATCGCCCGTACTTGGTCAACAATGAGAGAAAGTGTTGAAGTATATCTAATATGAAATCAATGCCAAATCCTCATATTACTTTGCTTCTTCTTTTTTGTATTCAACGTTTTTTTGTCTCTTTTTTTTCTTTTGCTGTTTCTTTTTTGAAAGAGAAGGATTATGGCAAAGGAAATTGTGCACTTTTCAATAGGGCTATCAAAAGCTGACCCGACACGATTACCGACCCGAACCGAACACGAAATTAGGCGGGTTTGGGTAAAGATTTTCAACCCGTTTAATTAAATGAGTTGACACGATTAACCCGTTTAATTAAACGGGTTAGGTTCAGGTTGAAATTTTCGACACGAAAAAATACCTATTTAACCCGTTTAAATAAACAGGTCAACCCGTTTACCCATTTACAGTAACTCGTTTAACCCGTATATCGGTATATAATTATGTGTAGTTTTTTTGAACATTTTTGGGGGCCATTAAAATTTTAATTTTCAGATTTTTAGCTAGGGGGTGGGGAGTTCAAATTTTATATTTTTCACATTTTTTGTTCCTAAGCCCATAAAGTCCACCCTATCAAGTGAAAACCCTAGATATAAAAGGCTTTTTGCCTTCTTCAGTTCTTCATTCGCAATACCACTCCTCCTCATAGAGTTAGAGCTTGTTTGAGTTGCTTCAGCCTTCAGTCGCCCCTCTCTTATCCTCTCTACTGATCCGATCTCCCCATGTCCTCTCCACTCCCCTCGCCCTATCTCCTCACTACTGATCTCTAGGACTTACTGATCTCCTCAGAAGTCGGTTCGTTTAGTAGTTGGTATACCAAGAATTCATGTAATCATGTATTGTTTACAAAGTGTCCAGCTGCAGTCTCAGGCTCACACACATGTTCATTTAAAGTTTGAAACTTAAGTGGGTTAAACAGGTTAAACAGGTAAGTGGTACTTGATTCTGACCCGTTTAACTTAAACGGGTTAAACATGTCAAAATCAGGTCGACCTGTTTAAATGTTAAACGGTTTCAGGTTGGATTTTTCAACCCGTTTATTAAACAGGTCAGGTTCAGGTCGGGGGGTTTTCAACCCGTTTAACTTCGACCCGAACACGAACCCGATCCGACCTGACCTATTTGACAGCCCTACTTTTCAACACTTTTCCAACAAATCATAACATTCAACAACCAAGGAAAATACTGTACAAATTCCTTATCATATCCAAACAAACCACACCAAATAAAAATGTCATTATCCACAAACTACTCCCATTTACTAATGAAACTCTATAGTCTTAACTAAAGGGTAAGACTTGTATTTGGCCAAGGATCATATTATAGGTTTGCATCAAGAAAATAATGTCAAGGCTCAAAGAGGGTAGCAAGGGATAAATCAAACATAATAAGGGTGGTTATTTGGTCAATGTAGCTCATGAATTCAAAGAATGCCTCAATCATGCTACCTAAATGTGCACGCTAAACATGATCTTGAACAAGAGTCAAAGCAACTTCTAGAGATTTGAAATCTAGGAAGAGTCACACATGAAAAAAGAATATGAGATTAAAATGATGAATTAGTCTACTAATGCTCAAAGTCTTATGGGACAACTACCTAAGCTCAACTAGCTCATTAGATCTCATGTGCCAAATATTCATTGAGTAATCGAATCCTAATTAACATGATGGACAAAATAAGAAGCACATTTCAAAAACTTATAACCAAAAATTTTATTTATATCTGGGCATAGCAAAAAGGGTCAAAATAAACCAAAGAAAACTATTCAGTCTAAAGACTCATCACTGGAGGATTTTTATTACTTTTCGCTTTTTTTCTTCTTTTCTGTTTTGTTTTTTTATGCATGTTAAACCTAAAATGCAACTAAAAATTGAAAATACCAAAATAGAACTGAAACTAGGAAAAGAAACCTAAAACAGAAAAATGCAAAGGATCAATTAAAAATGCAACCTAATCCTAAATGCATGACCAAAAATGCAAACTATTCACACATCCACATCACACACACTAGCACAACCAAACACACAACTCCCACACTTGGACAAAGTATTGTCCTCAATGCAAGGACATAAGAATCAATAGAGAAGAAAAAGAAGAAACTAAAAAAGAGGAGGTGGAGGTGGAGGAGGAGAAGGAGAGTGAGGTTGAGAAATATGCCAATCATGGCAAGTCTCCAAACAAGCCCTAAAGTCTTAGAAATATTGGTTCTGGGAAGCGATCATCCCACAGAGCTCTTCATGCCGCTCCTGAACAAAGTCATGGAGTACGGTATGCTTAGTTTGGATTAAAACTTAAAGATATGCTTGCTCCTCTTGGATTGACTGAAGGGTAGCATGCAAACCAATAAAATCAAAGAAGAAGGGAGGTCGGGATGAACTAGAAGCCCTTAGATGAGTAGGGGGAAGAGGTGGTATGGGTCACGCCAACTCTTCTTCACCCAGTATAAAGTAAAGATTGGCCGGTTCAAGAGAGTGGTTATGTCAACATTGGGGAGAGGCATGAGACGGTTCTCAGGATAAATCCAACAAACATGGCCAGCCTCCACCTTGGAGCATGCTATATAAGAAATATAACTCAAGTAGGCAAGGCACATTTAAACTATCCTCCCTAGCAAACAGGCCACAAGCAAGTAATCTCTGGGCCACTCAAATACAAGGGTTTCTAAAAACGGTACCCTTGGAATTGCTTGTGTCATACCGATAATCCACAGAAATTTCATTCCAAAAAGCATTCGGGTTAAAGTCTTTGGGGACATGGCGATAAGGCAAGTCCATACTCGGTGGAAAACTAAATATACTATTGAAGGCACTCAAATTGAGCTCATAAAACTCCCTATTGAGATACGAGGAAATTGTATCATTCTTGACAACGAAGGCCACTTGTCATGCAATGTACTTAAAAACTCAAGGGTAAGGTCTCGATATATGTGGCCCTTAATCTTTAAAAATTGACCAATTCCTTCCTGAGCAAACAACCAACGAATGTCATCCAAAAAATCCAATCGAGTTAATGAATCCTCATCATAATAACAAGTAGCAACAACTAGCTTACTTAGAACATTGTACCTCGCAACATGCTCGGGATGTGTTAAACCAAGGGGGTTAGGAATATTACCTCGGTTTCTCGCATTGGTTGAGGTGTGGGAAGTCTAGGGTGCGCATTGGGGTGCTTCACTTGATCTCCCTGCCTCTAGAGTAGTTTTTGCTTTCTTCTTGGGTGCCATGGCTATAGAGAGTGGATATGTGTGAATGCTCTAAACACCAACTAAGAAGAAATGGGAAGAAAAAAGGGTAGAAAATGCAAAATCTGTGAAAATAAAGTTAATGGGGGAGAAATACGGAAGAAAATGTGAAAATTTGGAAGAATGGAAGGTGAAGTTGGGTTGTTGAAGGTTTAGGTATGAAAATGGATAGAATGTGAGAGAAAGAAGACAAGAAAGGAGAAAATTGAAGGAGATTTGAAGTGAAAGTCCATAAAAGAAGAAAAAAGACAAGAAACTTGACGGAAAATGATGAAAAATTGAAGGGTGAAGGTAGAGATGGCTAAGGAGTTTGTAGAGAGAGAAAGAGAGCTTTTAGAGAGAGAGTCTTGGACACTACTAGGGGTCTGTGGTAGCTGCTGTATGGAGCTTCTATAACTATATATTTTTTTTTTATGTTTCCTCTTTTTTCTTTAGTTTTCCTCTCGGTCTTTGCTCTTTTTATTGATGATTTTTTTGTATTTGTTTGTTTGCTTCTTTTCCTTTTTTTTCTAAATAAGAAATGCACTATATACAATCAAAGAAAAACTAGTAAAGGGAAAACTGGGGTTGCCTCACAAGAAGCACTCTTTTAGGGTCGGGAGCTCGACCTTTACCTCTATAAGGGCTCGGCATCAGTAAGAGTGTGGACAGCAAGGCTGTTAATGGGTTACTTCACAACTTCCGACTTTCCTTTATCATGGACTTCGAAGTCGAATTCTTGCACTTAAAGGTACCACCTCAAATACTCGGGATTGAGGCTCTTCATCAATAAAAAAACACCAAATAGCGGCATCCATATACAAAACAATCCGAAAGTGAGCCCCATCAGATGAACCACTGTTAAACTCAATGCCAAGATCAAGGTAAAATTCAATTCCTTCTATAGGAGGGGAAAGACGTAAGCAACTGAGCAAACCTGCAATAGGCACTCAAAGAACCTTCATTAAAAGCTGAGGGTTTGTCCTTGGTTATGCTAGGTGGTATAGGGTTAGTAAACTCCACCTCAGCATAGTCAAGGTCGGCAAGTCCACCTCAGCATAGTCAAGGTCGGCCCCCTTAGTAGAAACCCAATCAAATATAGAAGGGTCAGTACAACACCAAACATCATCCATCTCAATCTTATGAGAAATAGGCACTTCATCAGAGACAAATGAAGCAGGGGAAACAATTCAATCATGAAAGAAGTTAAACTCAACATGACACGTCCCTGCATCAAAAGTTAACTTCCCCCCTTTTACACCTATCTTGCAACTTGAAGTGGCCAAGAAGGGTCTTTCTAGAATAATCTGGGTATACGCCTCTCCGACCATATCTACAACAATAAAGTCACTAAGCACACAAAAAATTACCCACTTTAATGGGAACATCCTCCAAAATACCTGAAGGGTGCTTCTCATAACCATCCGCTAATTGGAGCAAAAAAGGCGCTAGTTGCGACTATCATAGGCCAAGCCGTTTTTCAAAACATGGCATCATACTAACACTTGCACCAAGATCACATAAGGCCCTATCAATCCTCACATCACCGATCACACAAGGAATAGAGAAACTACATAGGTCTTTAAGCTTAAAGGGAACTCTTTGGGAATCTCTAGACTGTTTTCTTCCCAAAAAGTTAATGTCTCAAGCTCATCACCTTTCTCGTCACTCTTAGTTGTATTTACCTCTCCACCCTCCTCAAGCTCTATACCCTTAGAATCCTCTAATCCCCCTTTCAAGGTTTACACTGCTCACGGGGATTAGACTCGAGCTTACTATGAATTCTGCCTGGGGGTGTAGATGAAGAGGTAGCTTGTTAGGTAATTTGAGCTTCCAATATCTTGTTATGAGTAGTAAGCATATCAACCTTAAAGGCTAATGGCTTGATATACCCATCTTGCTTTTGTTATGCCAAAAGCATACTCTTCATCATGGTCTCTAAATTAGATTTTGAGGTGCTTGTTAAGGGTAAAGTGGTCTTTGAAATCCAGAGGGCGATCTCAAAGTCATTTGAAGTATAGGAGAGGCATTAGACCTATAGGAGAAATTGGAATGATTCTGTTAACCTTGATTGTATGTGTTGAAGAATGGGTCATTGGTTGGTCTGGGATGATAGGTGTTGACATAGTTAACTTGATCACTAGCATCTTGAGCAAATGGATTCCTGACTTGACAATTCACAGTCAAATGATCAAGGGATCCACATATTTCGTATGATGGGGAAAGGGCACTTGAAATAATAGAATTAACATTGAATCGTTATAACCTTTAAGACATGGCATCTACCTTAGCAGAGGGTGTCGAAATAACATCAAGTTCTAACTTACCTCCAATTCTCTTGGGTTGGCTTCTCTCATTGGACCACTTGCAATTATTAAGCGTCATCTCCTCAATAAGGTTGTAAGCCTCATCTTCTATCTTATTCATAATAGTGTCATTCGCCACTGCATCTATAGTCGATCTCACCGATTGAGTGACTCCATTATAGAAGGTTTTGCACTATTATCCATTATTGGAGCCCATGATGCAGACATAGCTTCAATAGGTCCTTGAACTGTTGCTCAGCTTCATAGAGCAACTCATCTTCCCTTTAAGCAAAGGTAGTGATTTGGTTTCTCAGACTCACTGTCTTGCTTACGGGAAAGAATTTTACAAGAAAAACCTTGGTGAGCTCATCCCATGTTGTAATGCAACTGGGAGGCAAAGAATGAAGCCACGTCGTTGCCTTGTCCCAAAGTGAAAAGGGAAATAGTCGTAATCGAATGGATTTGGTAGAAACTCCATTGAGCTTCAATGTATCGCACATCTTTAAGAATACTGAGAGGACTAAGTTGGGAACTTTTAATGGGTGCCTCTAAATTGGGACTGTTGCATCATGGAAATAAGAGCGAACTTGAGCTCAAAGTTGTGTGCTTCCACATTTGATCGAGTAATGCTAGAGGTTATGCCTTGGACTGTCGGGTTGACAAAATCCTGAAGTGTCCTTCTTTGGTCACCTCCTCCTTCCGCCATTGTTGAAGAGACTTCTTGAACTTTGGCTCTTTGCTCCTCTAACTTTAACTTCTTCCTCTTATAGCAAAAAGTAGACCTGACAAATGGGTCATTCAGTTCCGGCACGAGTTGGGTCAAGTTCGGGTCAGGTCATGTTCAGGTTAAGTGACATTTCGGGTCGTTTCGGTTTGGGTCGGGTATGGTTCGGTTCAGGTCGATTTCGGGTCAACCAATTTTTGGCCAAATACGTTCGTCACGCCAAAACAAGCAACTTTGTAGAAAATTTCGGGTTAGGTATGGTTCGGTTAGGGTCAATTCGGGTTTCGAGTCCACTTTCAGGTGAGCATATTTCAGGTGTTGGGTCGGGTATGGGTCCAGGTCGTTTGGTTCAGGTTTCAGGTCTCGAGTCAGTTTGGCCAGGTCTAGCAGAAAGTCTTTTCTATTTCTGGATCAAATTCAAAAGGAAAGGGACTTCGCATATAAGTGGAGAAATCCTGCGAAGATCACAAAAAAAGACTCTACCAATGCAAATCAACAAATGACAAAGAAAAAAAAAACACAAAAACGCTTAGTAAATCTATGAAGGCAAATTCAATATCCACATATGACCCCCAGCAACGACGCCAAAAACTTAATACTATCGTAAGTGCATGGGTGTTGTAATTCAGTTTTAATATCGTTCCCAGAGAGACCAAATGTAATCTATTGAGTTTTCACCTATTATAAAAGGCCAACCAAATAAATTTCAATGGGTTGCTCGAATTACACTAATCAACTAACGAAAAATTCAATCGAATTAAAATATCTGGGGAATTGTCTCGCCTAGTAAAGAGTTGGATTAATGGATTAAATCATGCACTTTCCATGCGTTGCATGACTGGAAGGAGTTCAATTGAACTAAAATTCAGTCTTTTCTTTTGAAGTAAACTGAAGTTCTAAACTAATCCAATTATCATTCTTTCAAATGTCCTTGTTTTAGTCTAGATTATGGATTTTTTATTGGCTAAAGTTTCCTCTTAACAAACAAATCTCTTTTAAGTATTGCTAAATCAAGTCCTATCTTGTTTGTCAAATAGTAAGTTTCTCCTTTCGGTACTTTACTTAACTATGTAGCAAAAACAAGCAAATTTGGCCAAAATTTACTAACAAGACTTCAATCGCAAGGCAGAATTCAATATTCCAACACAAAATAAGTGCAAGCAATGAAGACTAAGAATCCAACATCAATACTTTGGCTAACAAATACCTAGATTAAATAAACTACTCACTTATGCTCAAAAATAACAACATCTAAAATAAGAGTTGATGCAAAGCAAACTATGAAGCCTAACCTCCTAATCAATATCAAGGCTTGAGTTCAATTTGGGCCCTTAGACACCTATGAGGGTGGTACCCAAGTTCTTGGCTCTCCTAACTCCTTGTTCGTTTGGAAGCTTTGCGGGGTCCCAAAGAAAGCTTAAGAAAGGTGGCATGGCACTTAGTAGCCTTAATAAGATATCTAGCTATTTTATCTCCAAGTCAGCCTATTTTATTTTATTTCCTTTTTCTGGGTAGAGCAGATAGCTTGATTTCTAGCTCATTTTTGGATTAGGTAAATGGGATCCGTTTTGGATAAATTTTGCATGGATGGATAGCGCGGGATGTCTATTTCCAACGAGCGAAAGATCATCATCAAATTCAAAGAATCGAGCAAGCTATGGGGTTTAACCCGGGCCATGGCCTGTGCTGGGTCTTGAGCTGCACGTTTTTACTCAAGGATTTATTTAGGTCATCAAATGGAAGAATTAAGGGTCCAAACCTGGTGGGTATCTGATAGACTCTTCTAGAAGACTCCCATAAAAATCCTCACCTTAATCTCCTCCATTTGGATAGGTGAAGGACATAACCAATTGGGAGCAATGTGCAGCAAAATTCTAACACACCAATATCCCCATGTGGTCCCCCTTTAATTGTACAATTAGCTTGTATTTCATTAGACAAAATCCTTTTAATGCTATTGGCTAGTATTAAGCTTGGGTGAGGGGGTTTCTTGCTGTTTAATTTCTCATCTCTTGTAGTACATTTAGCTTTGATGATTATGAATGAATGAAAAGGCTAGAAGCCATTTTCTCTCTCAAAATCTCTTAATCTTTATCTCTTATTAGAGTGGTGATTTAGAGTCATCCCTTTCTATTAATCCTTGGTGCTTAGGCTTTAGGATATTGATTGATGTGTTGTTTATCTTAGTGTCCTTACAAGAATCAAAGAGTTTCCTCTTGATTTAGGATTTCCTCCATTTAGGTGTTCTAGAGGTGTTCATGTTATTGGGTCTTCATTTGGATGATTAAGCCTTTATTTGGCCAAATAGATTTCTAATCTATATCCAATTCAATTGGTATTAGAAAGCAAGGATCCTTCAAGGGTAAGCATCAAATCCTCACACTTTGTGATTAGAATTTGTGTTGAGTTCTCTCTTTTGTTACTTTAGAATTTGAATACTCTCTACTTTACCTTCTTCTCTTATTCTCCTCAAAGGGCCCAAGCACTCTTCCATGCTTTCTTTTCAATCCAAAACCCTAAAAAAACCCACATTTGATTTCTTCATAGAACTACTCTTTTAGTCCATAAAGAACCCCTAAAATAGCCAAAAAACAATTCCCAAACAAAACACAACCTAAAAACTCCACAAAAAAAGCCGAAACACTCACCCACGCCAAATCAAAACTTCGGCATGGCTTAACCGTGCCCCCTGGCATGATCGTGCCACCCCTGCCAACAAAAAAAAAATTAATGCTCTGGCATGGCTGCCCCGTGCTGCCAAGCACGACCATGCTACCCCCATTTTGGCCCGTGCTTCCTCTGACACGACCGTGCCACATTTTCTCGAACACTTAACCTTCCTCCTTCTCTTGTCTACCTTCAACCATGACAAATGATGCGGAACCTTCTCAACCTAGAGGCATCTCTCTTGAGTTAGCCTATAAAATGAGGAGAGACAAGGCTATGATTGACCTTCAAGAACAAGTGAGAGAACTCACCATGGAGCTAAAGCGAGTTAAGGGATCCGAATGACGAGTTCCCTGACCAAAGGAGCTTGATGTAAAGCCCATTAACATTGCCTACTCATCTTCTCATGAGGACCATGAGGATATAGGTAATTAGGGTAGAGGTCATCCTAGAGATTGGGTGCAAGCTATTGAAAAGATCATCGAACTCAAGGAGTACAATGATGAAAAGGCCTTCAAGTTGTTCATTCTTAAGTTAAAGAGGTATGCCTCCTTGTGGTATGAGACCTTGAAGAAGAATAGAGCAAGGGAAACTAAGTCTAAGATTAAGACTAGGTCCAAACTCAAAAACAAATGGAGAAAAGGTTTTTACCTCCCTCATACAAGCAAGAGCTCTATCTCAAGATTACCACCCTTAGCCAAGAGAATCTCCAGGTGGAGGAATACATTCGAGAATTTGAGCAATTCCATATGAGAGTTGGATTGAATGACGGCAATGAGCATACTATTGGTAGGTTCATCAAAGGACTCTCTCCTAGCATAGCTCAAAAGGTCGAACTATAGCCCTATTTGTCCTTTAATGACGAGATCGAGAAACAACTTAAGGGTTGAAAGCCCTTCGCAACTCCTTCCCCTCATCGACCCCAAAGCACACCTAACAGTTTCCCTTCGTATAACAAGGGTGATTTTACCCCTACACCCGTTAAGGTCGTTGATAAGGGTAAAAGGATTACTAGTGAACCTTCAAAGAAGAGGGAAAGAAGTGCTTCAAATGCCATGGTTATGGATACTTCCAAACGGATTGTTCAAATCGAAGAACCCTCTTTATTAGAGAGTTAGAATAGATCCAAGCTCGAGAGGAACAAACTAGTGAGGAAGAGTTTGAAGAGAAAGATCACACCATAGTCACTATGGATGTTGGAGAGTTATTAGTGATCCGAAGAGCCCGCCATGCCAAAGAGGTTCCGCTTGAGCCTACTCAAAGGGAGCAAATCTTCCACAATAGATATACCATTGGAGGCAAAGTGTGTGAGCTTATTATCGATGGAGGTAGTTACACCAATGTGGCTTCTATGACTCTCATTTACAAGCTACAAGTCCCCACCAAGGTGATTCCCACTCCTTACACTCTTCAATGGCTCAAGGAAGGAAGCGAGGTAACCGTTTCTAAACAACCTCTTATCTCTTTTTCGGTTGGTCGTTATTATGGTGAGGACCTTTGTGATGTTCATATGGGTACTTGTCATATATTGCTTGGTCAACCTTGGTTATTTGACAATCATGTGATGCATGATGGGCATGCCAACACCTATACCCTCAAGTTCAACGGATGTAACCCCACTTTAACCCCCTACCACCACCCAAGCCCCTCAAAATTAAACCTAGGAAGGGAAGTGAGAAAAGCCTCTATGTGAGTGAGACACAGGTGGACCGAGCCATTAGAAAGAGCAAGCCTTTATTTGCCTTACTTATGGTTGAATCAAACAATAGTGACGAAGTGAAGCCATTACACCCTCTTGCTCAATCACTCTTTAAAGAGTTCGAGGATGTTTTTCCCAATGATCTAGCATCGGGACTCCCTTCTATAAGAGGAATTAAGCACCACATTAATCTCCTACCAAGTGCTCCTTTGCCTAACAAGCCAACTTATAGTTGTAATCCTAATGAGTCGAAGGAGCTCCAAAGAAAAGTCCAAGAGTCGCTTGATTATGGATACAATAGGGAAAGTTTGAGTGCTTGCTCAATTCCCACTCATTTGGTGCCTAAGAAGGATGTATGCGGCGTATATGTGTGGATTTTAGGGCTATCATGGTAGTTGTTGATTGGTTCTCCAAGATGGTACATTTTGTTGCTTGCCATAAGTGTGATGGTGCTACATATATTGCGGATCTCTTCTTCCAAGAAATCGTGAGGCTTTACGAGATCCCAAGGACAATTGTATCGAATAGAGATGTCAAGTTCCTTTCACACTTTTGGAGGAGCCCATGCAGGCCAATGGGGACTAAACTACTTTTTAGTACCACTTTCCACCCCCAAACTGATGGACAAACAGAAGTGACCAACCGCACACTAACTACCTTGTTGAGAGGTATGGTTAGTAAGAGCATAAGATTTTGGGACACCAAGCTTCCCTATGCAGAATTTGCCTACAACCGAGCTGTTTCCTATGTTACTTCTTATTCACCCTTTGAGATATGATATGACCTCAACCCTCTCACCCCTCTTAATCTCATTCCCATTTCTCAAGAGTCCAAAGTGAGCTTTGAAGCCAAGTAAAGGGCTAAAGCTATGCAGAAACTACATGAGCAAGTGAAAGCTCAAATTGAGAAGGTAAATTAGCAATACAAGAGCAAGGCCAACAAAAATCAAACTCATCTTGAGCTGAAATCGGGAGATCTTATATGGCTACATTTGAGGAAGAGTCCCTTCAAGGAGGAAAAGAATGCTCATGGCAAGGGGAGATGGCCCTTACAAGATCGTGCACAAAGTGGAAGACAATGCCTACAATGCAGAGCTTCCGGGTGACATGAACATCTCCGCCACTTTTAATGTTGGACACCTCACTCTCTACATTGAGGACAAAGACAAGGACATTGGAAATTGGAGGGCAATTCCTTTTTAAGGAGAAGAGGTTGATACAGAGCAAGCCATGAAGCCTAACCTCCTAATCAATATCAAGGCTTGGGTTTAATTTGGGCCCTTCGTCACCTATGAGGGTGGTACCCAAGTACTTGGCTCTCCTAAGTCCTTATTGGTTTGGGAGCCTTGAGAGGCCCCATACTAAGCTTAGAAAAGGTGGCATGGCACTTAGTACCCTAAATAAGGAGCCCAGCTATTTCATCTCTAAGTCACCCTATTTTATTTTACTTCCTTGTTATAGGCAGAAAATATGGCCTTACTTCTAGATCACTTTTGGTTGGCTAAATGGGATCCATTTTGAGTAAATTCTACATGGATGGATAGCGCTGAATGTCTATGCTCCAATGAGCCAAAAACCATCATCAAATTCCAAGAATCAACCAAGTTACGGGTTTTAACTTAGCCATGGTCTGTGCAGGGCTAGGAGGTGCATATTTTTACTCAAGGATTTATTTGGGTCATCAAATGAGAGAATTAAGGGTCCAACCTTGGTGCATATCTGATAGACTCTTCTAGAAGGCTTTCATAAAAATCCCCACCTTAATCTCCTCCATTTGGATTGGTGAATGACATCACCAATGGGAAGGTATGTGCAGCCATATTCCAGCACACCAATATGCCCTAGTGGTTCCCCTTTAATTATACTATTAGCTTGTATTTCATTGGACAAAATCCTTTTAATGCTATTGGCTAGTATTAAGCTTGGGGTAGGCGGTATCTTGCTATTTAATTCCTCATCTCTTGTATTACATTCAGCTTTGGTGATTATGAATGAATGAAAAGGCTAGAAGCCATTTCCTCTCTCAAAATCTCTCAATCTTTATCTCTTATTAGAGTGGTGATTTAGAGTCATCCCTTTCTATTAATCCTTGGAGCTTAGGCTTTAGGAGATTAATTGGTGGGTTGTTTATCTTGGTGTTCTTGCTAGAATCAAAGAGTTTCCTCTTGATTTGGGATTTCCCTTATTTGGGTGATCTAGAGGTGTTCATCTTATTCGGTCTTCATTTGGATGATTAAGCCTTTATTTGGCCAAATGGATTTCTAATCTATATCCACTTCAGTTTGTATTAGAGCAGAAAGATCCTTCAAGGGTAAGCATCAAATCCTCACACTTTGTGATTGGAATTTATTTTGAGTTCTCTCTTTTGTTATTTTGGGATTTGAATACTCTCTACTCCACCTTATTCTCTTATTCTCCTCAAACCAAGCACTCTTCTATGCTTTCTTTTAAATCCAAAACCCTAAAAAAACCCACATTTGATTTCTCCACAAAACTCCTTTTTTATTCCATAAAGAACCCCCAAAATAGCCTAAACACAGTCCCCAACCAAAACACAACCCAGAAACTCCACAAAAAGCCGAAACACTCACCCACACCAAACCAGAAATTTGGCAAGACCTGACAGTGCCCCCTTACATGACCTTGCCATCCTTGCGTAGGAAAAAAAAATTCAATGTTGTGGCACGGCCACCCCATGCTGCCCCCATTTTGGCACGTGTTTCCTCTGACACGACCGCACCTCCTTTTCTTAAACACTTAACCTTCTTCCTTCTCTTATCTACCTTCAACCATGACAAATGATGCCGAACCTTCTCAACCTAGATCCATATCTCTAGATTTAGCATATAAAATGAGGAGAGATAAGGCCATAATTGACCTTCAAGAACAAGTGAGAAAACTCACCATGGAGCTAGAGTAAGTTAAGGGATTCGAATGACAAGTTCCCCGACCTAGGGAGCTTGATGTGAACCCCATTGACATTACCTAATCATCTTCTCATGAGAACCATGAGGATAGAGGTAATTGGGGTATACGTCATCCTGAAGATTATCTTAATGACCTCAAAGTTGAGGCACCGAAGTTTGATGGCAACCTGAAATCGAAAAACTACATTGATTGGGTACAAGTTATTGAGAAGATCATCAAACTCAAGAAGTGCAATGATGAAAAGGCCTTCAAGTTGTTCATTCTCAAGTTAAAGGGGTATGGCTCCCTATGGTATGAGACCTTGAAGAATAACAGAGCAAGGGAAACTAAGTCTAAGATCAAGACTTGGTAGAAGCTCAAGAAATAGATGGAGAAGAAGTTCTTACCTCCCTCATACAGGCAAGAGCTCTATCTCAAGATTACCACCCTTAGCCAAGAGAATCTCCGGGTGGAGGAATACATTCGAGAATTTGAGCAACTCCATATCAGAGTTGGCGTGAATGACGACAATGAGCATACTATTGGTAGGTTCATCAAAGGACTTTCTCCTAGCATAGCTTACAAGGTGGAACTACAACCCTAGTTATCCTTCAATGACATTTTCCACCTAGCCATCAAGATCGAGAAACAACTTAAGGGTCGAAATCCCTTCGCAACTCTTTCCGCTCATCGACCCCAAAGCACACCTAACAGTTTCCCTTCCTATAACAAGCGTGATACTACCCCTATACCCATCAAGGCCGTTGATAAGGGTAAAGGGATTACTAGTGAACCTGCAAAGAAGAGGAAAAGAAGTGCTTCAAATTCCATGGTTATGGACACTTCCAAGCTGATTGTTCAAATCGAAGAACCCTCTCTATTAGAGAGATGGAATATATCCAAGCTCTAGAGGAACAAACTAGTGACGAAGAGTTTGAAGAGGATGATCACACCGTAGTCACTCCTGATGTTGGAGAGCTATTGGTGATCCAAAGAGCCTGCCACACCAAAGAGGTTCCCCTTGAGCCTACTCAAAGGTAGCAAATCTTCCACAATTGATGTACCATTGGAGCTAAAGTGTGTGAGCTTAGTATCGATGGAGGTAATTACACTACTGTGGCTTCTGTGAGTCTCATTGACAAGCTACAAGCCCCACCAAGGTGCATCCCACTCCTTACACTCTTCTATGGCTCAAGCAAGGAAGCGAGATAACCGTTTATAAACAAGTTCTTATCTCTTTTTCAGTTGGTCCTTAGTATGGCGAGGTCCTTTGTGATTTTCTTCATATGGGTACTTGTCATATATTGCTTGGTCGACCTTGATTATTTGACAATCATGTGATGCATGATGGGCATGCTAACACCTCTACCCTCAAGTTCAAGGGACGCAACCTCGCTTTGACCCCTTACCACCACCCAAACCCCTCAAAATTAAACCTAGGAAGGGAAGTGAAAAAATCCTCTACATAAGTGAGATACAAGAGGAGAGAGCCATTAGAAAGAGCAAGTCTTTATTTGCCTTACTTATGGTTGAATCAAACAACAGTGAGGAAGTGAAGCCCTTACACCCTCTTGATTAATCACTCTTCAAAGGGTTTAAGGAATTTTTTCCCAACGGTCTAACACCGGGACTCCCTCCTATAGGAAGAATTAAGCAGCACATTAATCTCCTACTAGGGGCTCCTTTGTCCAACAAGCTGGCTTATAGGTGTAATCCAAATGAGTCGAAGGAGCTCCAAAGATAAGTCCAAGAATTGCTTGATCGTGGATACATTAGGGAAAGTTTGAGTCCTTTCTCGGTTCCCACTCTTTTGGTACCTAAGAAGGATGGTATGTGGCGTATGTGGATTCTAGGGCCATCATAGTAGCTGTTGATCGGTTCTCCAAGATGGCACATTTCGTTGCTTGCCACAAGTGTGACGATGCTGCCTATACTGCGGATGTCTTCTTCCAAGAAATCGTGAGGCTTCACTGGATCCCAAGGACTAATGTATCAAATAGAGATGCCAAGTTCCTTTCACACTTTTGGATAAGCCTATGGAGGCTAGTTACTTTTTAGTACCACTTGTCACCCCCAAACTGATGGGAAATGGAAGTGACCAACCACACACTCACTACCTTGTTGAGAGCTATGGTGAGTAAGAGATTAATAGATTGGGACACCAAGCTTCCCTATGCGGAATTTGCCTACAACCGGGTTCTAGCCTATGCTACTTCTTATTCACCATTTGAGGTATACTATGGCCTCAACCCTCTCACCCCTCTTGATCTCATTCCCATCCCTCAAGAGTCCAACGTGATTTTGAAGCCGAGGAAATGGCTAAGGCTATGAATAAACTATATGAGCAAGTGAGAGCTTAAATTGAGAAGGTGAATGAGCGAACAAGAGCAAGGCCAACAAGAGTTGAACTCATCTTGAGTTTAAACCGAGAGATCTTGTATGGCTGCATTTGAGGAATCAGAGCTTCCCTTCAAGGATGAAAATCAAGATTATGGCAAGGGGAGATAGCCCCTACAAGATCATGCACAAAGTGGGAGACAATGCCTACAACATAGAGCTTCCGGATGACATGAACATCTCTGCCACTTTTAATATTGGAGACCTCACTCCTACATTGAGGATGAAGATGAGGACATTGGAGATTTGAGGGAAAATCCCCTTTTGGTAGGGGACGTTGATGCAGAGCAAATCATGAAGTCTAACCTCCTAATCAATATCAAGGCTTGGGTTCAATTTGGGCCCTTAGTCACATATGAGGGTGGTACCCAAGTACTTGGCTCTCCTAAGTCCTTGTTGGTTTGGAAGCCTTGAGGGGCCCCAAAGTAAGCTTAGAAAAGGTGGTATGGCACTTAGTAGCCTAAATAAGGAGCCTAGCTATTTTATCTCCAAGTCACCCTATTTTATTTTACTTTTTTATTCTAGGCAGAACAGATTACCTGACTTGTAGCTCATTTTTGGCTCGGTAAATAGGATCCATTTTGGGTAAATTTTTGATAGATCGATAGCCCCAGATGTCTATTTTCCAATGAGGAAAAGATCATCGTCAAATTCCAAGAATCGAGCAAGTTATGTGGCTTTAACCGAGCCATGGTCCATGCAGGGTCTGGAGGTGCACGTTTTTACTTAAGGATTTATTTGGCTCATAAAATGGGAGAATTAAGGGTCCAAAATTGGTGGCATCTGTTCGACTCTTCTAGAAGACTCTATCAAAATTCCCACCTTAATCTCCTCAATTTGGATAGGTGAATGACATCACCAATGGGAAGGAATGCGCAGCCAAATTCCAGCATAGCAATATCCCCTAGTGGTCCCCCCTTAATTGTATAATTATCTTGAATTTCATTGGACAAAATCCTTGTAATGCTATTGCCTAGTACTAAGCTTGGGGAAGAGGGTATCTTGCTATTTAATTCCTCATCTCTTGTATTACATTCAACTTTGATGATTATGAATGAATGAAAAGGCTAGAAGCCATTTTCTCTCTCAAAATCTCATAATCTTTATCACTTATTAGAGTGGTGATTTAGAGTCATCCCTTTATACTAATGCTTGGTGCTTAGTCTTTAGGGGATTAATTGGTGGATTGTTTATCTTAGTGTTCTTGTAAGAATCAAAGAGTTTCCTCTTGATTTTGGATTTCCTCCATTTGAGTGTTCTAGAGGTATTCATCTTATTGGGTCTTCATTTTGATGATTAAGTCTTTATTTGGCCAAATGAATTTCTAATCTGGATTCACTTCAAGAGTTTTAAAAAAAATACTAAAGGGACAGAAAGCTTAGCACCAATGGTGATTCTCCAATGGTGTCCCAATCTTTAAACCTCTAAAAGCCAAAGCTTTTCTTCAATTTCTTCTCTTACTCTAAAAATACAAACTAAGAATCCTAATTCTAATGAAAAATGTGAGAAGAATGAGTGTCGAAGATGAGATCAGTTCACTCTTTTTCTGCAGTCGAACAGCCCCTTTTAAGTATAAACTTGAGTATCCACAACCACAAAACGAAGGAAGACAAAGAGGCAAGCATAAAATCAACCATGGACCGTGGCCTTCACCATGGAGCATAAAATCAACTACTACTACTACTACTACTACTACTAGTATTATTATTATTATTATTATTATTATTAAAATTATTATTATTATTATAATATTGTTTATTTGTTAATGGTTATGGGACATCATTCTATAACCTTCTACTTAATTCCTTCAATGACATTTTTAAATCCCCAAGAAATATGTACAGGAAATAAAGGAGAGTACGACAATGAAGTCAAAACTAATGAGGTTGGACTTTGGAGTCTAATGAAAAAAAAGAAGTTTGAAGTAATTAATGATATGCTAACAGTGCGTATGATTTTTCAGTAATTTATTTTTTGGTTGAAATTTATCGATAATTTCAGGAGAAATATAAACTAAATGTAAATATGGATATTTATGTATAGAGTGACATAAAAAATAAAAATTAAAAAAAACTCTTTTGGATGGAATTTAGCCCTGAAGGCAATGATTTAAATAACATTAGGTAATTATAAATAATTTACACATAACATTTACTAAGTTACGTGTTCGATGTTCAACAGTAAATACCTAAGCTATTCTATTTAATGCATTTAAATTGTGCTTACCATGCACTTGTAGTCCAATGCATTGCAATTGGAGTACTAATTTAAATCACACATGCATCAAGTTGTGATAAATTTTGGAGCATGTTTAGTGTGGTGAAAATCAAGACACAAATTATTTAACTTATAAGTATGATATCAAATTAAAACTAAGAATTCATCAAGGTGGAGCAAAGAAGAGATAATTGACTGTTTCATTTCTATAAATGCACATTATATTTTAATGATGAGAATCCATTAAAACAAGTAGATCAAGAAAATGGAGGACCATCTTTTAAAGAGATTGATTATTGAGACGGCTTAAATTAGGTAACAATGATTACAATGCATCCATTAACATTGAGGATAATGGCAATTCAAAACTTAGTATGTCCCGAATTTTATTATAGTATTAAACAACAGTGGAAGAATGCTTACGTTGTGATCAAAGAGGAGACTTATCTATAACAAATAGCTACTGTAGAAGTAGAGATGGAGGAGGATTAGATTAATGGTGGTAAAGATGATATTGATATTTCCAATTCACCTAGATCAAGTGCTTATTTTTGTGGTAGTTTGGTTATCTGACCATTCTTGATAATGAAAGAAGAAACAATAGTCTAGCGAATCTATATAACTATATATAAAATTAGGTGATTCTCCAAGTTTTTGCCAAATGTCATAGCATTATTGGTTAGGACATTAACTACTATTTTAATTAATCCTGTTTCTTTTAGCATACATTCAATTCTTTTTAATTTAGTATATAACCTGCAAGGCCTTTCATCTTCTCCTTAGTCAATTACTTAGAAGTGACACTAACAAACAATGACATGCAAAAATAGCACATGTGTAAACGATAAAAACAACAATAGATACAAAGATTCTTTATCTAAACAATGAAAAAAAATTGGTGATTAAATATTTATAACTTTAAACATTGATATATTGGTTTACTCAACCCTTGTATCGCAAGAAAAATAGTTCTAGTTTTTATACTATATATAAATGCAAAAATCTGTAATGTGTTGATTATTGAGGAAATGAAACATATTGTAATTTGGTGCAATCCCACCCAAGAATATATGCAATCAATAATTTCAAATTTTAAAGTGCTTGATGAAATTAACCTAATCCTTGAGAAACCTACCTATGCTGAGATACCCACATTTGTAAACCACCACAATTATGCAGCTAGGGGCTTAACTAACATACTTCATAAGACTTTTATCAATGCCAAAAATGTTAAAAAAAAAAAAACAAAGAGTGCCACGTTTGTAAAGGTTTACACAATATACATAACTGCATGCCCTGAGAAGAAAAAAAAAAGAAAAGAAAACCATCACACAAACACAATGATACTGGGTACTGGGATTCACCCTCTATCTTCAGGGAAAATATACACGTATTTACGTAGTAACAATATTACAACCATTTTTCCCTCATCAATGTTTTTTCTCTTGCCTCTCTTTCTGAGTTCACCTGAATAATTCTTCCCTTAATGTGGTTGATCCTTCTAGGTCCCTGTTAAACAAAATTTCAGGTATTAATCGCAATCAGTTCCAGGTCATGCACTGCAAAAATGTTGTGTTTCATGAATCACTCATTGTGATTATTGTTATCTTGCATATTTGAATTTCGTCTTATTATTCACGCCAATTTTCCAATGCTCTTCTATTATATATAATAGTTTCGTGCTTTCATTAGTGCATATTACATCTATTAATTCTATCACAATTAACTTGCTCCTTACCTCTATTACAATTCATGATAATTGTATTCATCACTTTGCTATGACTTTTACTTCATATTTGAACTTCATCTTCTTCCTCACATGAAGGTTCCAATGATCTCTCATTATAGTATAGAATTTCCTACTTCACGTTATCCTATGTTATTTGACAATTCATTCCACCAAATTATTTCTCACTTTATAGTGATTTATTTAATCACAATTACCTTCACTTTCACTCAATTATGGGTAGAATTGCTTAGTGTGTCTTTCTCACCACTAATACTAGTTGTCATTATATTGCAGATCTGAACTTAAACACATAACTCGCAATCTTCCAACACCCATTTTAAGGTACCAACTTCTTAGCTTCTATCTTCCATTAACCAATGTGTGTTCATATAGATTATTCATGTTCCACATTTTCTATTACTCAACATTCTACTTAAGTCATTACATACTTATATTACACCTGAACATAGCAAGTATAATGAAAAACTTCAAAAATTTGAAGTACAAAACTGTTATTTGTCCAATTAAACAAATTATTCCCATTTAATGTGGAAAATAAGTATAAAAAGACTGATCTATCAACATAATAGAGCGAGATAGAGAGTACCAAATATCCTTCACATTACAAAGTTCGAGGATTGAGTTTTCTCATCTTCTCCACCAACCAACAAGCAGAATTTAAGTACAAAAGTTGTTATCTATGTAGTTAAACAAATTATTCCTAATTATGTGGAAAATAAGTGTAAAAATTTGATCAATCAACATAGTAGAGTAAGACAGAGAGTACCTAAATATTCTTCACACATTAGAAAGTTTGAGGCTTGAGTTGTCTTATCTCTTCTACCATTCAAGAAGCAGAACCAATTTCCTTTGGCAAGGAAGAATACTAATGATTTCAATGACCTGGGAGGATGAAGAATATTAAAATCAATGCATATTAGCTCATAGAAGTTACTTTAGACAAAAATGTGTTATAGATAATGTGGTCATTGTTTTTCCACAAAATACATATAGGCATATTTACCTACACATCAAACTTTGATAGGAGTTTGGAAGGAAGAGGAAGCCACCTATACCTCAATTCAACAATCACAACAAAGATACCATAGCATTGGATGTGCAACAATCCCACTCCTAAGTACTTGCACATTGATAACATTATTCATCAACTGTTCAACCATATATGTATGCTTTAACTGGGTTTTTAATTGGGCATTGCTTAAACTAACCAAACTACCATAATGTCATATGCTGATGCTTCTCTCACTAGGCCATGTATCCTTACAGGTTTCTCGGTTAAGTTGCATGAGCATAGATGCCAGACCCAACGACACCAACAACCACCTAGAGAGGATTATGTAGGTATAGGGCTTCAGGAGATCCATATGGTCATGGCCTCAACCATGACAGAAAGGCATGAATTGGTCAAAAGCATTTTCTAAAAATTGTGTGTTCTAAAGTCTAAAATAAAGGGTCAAGTCTCTACATGGAATGCTACATTATGGATTTTTGATATGAAAGAATGGTATTAGAGACATTAAGTTTACCCCCTTTTAAATCATTTTCATGTCTTTACTCCCACCTGAATGATTATAACAACTACCCAAAGGATTAAAAACGAGAAAAAAGCTTCAAATGTCAAGTATGACGTGGTTACTATGCAATTTAGGCAAGTTATACTCATTGAATAAAGTTATAACACCATGATACAGCTGTTGGTAGATTGTTTCTGTGGTGCTTACGGGGTTTTATCGTTCACTAGGATGAAGGGCAATTTACCGTCGATTTAGCTATACGAGTGATTCCAATTTTTAATTTAGTTAAACGAAGCTAGCATGGGAATCTAATAACTCTTCTAGAAAACGATTTCCCAAAGCAATTAAACACTAATCCTAATCTAACTAATGATCCCTAACACCTAAAAAACACGTAGCACGTAGGAAATGGGGGATCAGGCTCGACATGGCCTATCAACACATCCAAATTTCACCTCAAAGATCATTGCAAGAAAATTCAACTTCTAAACTAAACTATACTTAATTGTAGTCAATATAATGAAAAGATGAGAGAGAAGTTACCATGCGTTCTCAAGCATTCATGATTAAGAATAAGCGATATCATCATCTCCAATGCCTTGATTGAGCTCAATACCCATGGTACCTCAAGCTGCACTGCCTCAACTAACCTAATAGTTTGAATGGATGAATGAAGAAAAGGGGAAAATAACTAGATAGATGTTTGAGTTTTGAGAAATTTAGGCTTTTAATCCATTAGGATCCAAACCCGCATCCTCCCACAACCCCCATTCATCAAACCCATGTTTGGGGAGGATGGTGATGCTCAAAAATTGAGTCTTTGCATAAATTTAAGAGAGAGAGAGAGTTAGATTAAACAATCATTGAGAGAGAGAACAAGAAATTTACCATTAAATTAACCTAAAGCTTAAACTTTTGGTTTCCATTAATGGACAAGAGAGAGAGAGAGAGTTCAACCCAAGCTAGAGCTACATTAGAAAGCTGCTAAAAAAGTGAAGATGACCTAAACATCCAAAAGTTCCCTTTCTACTTTTACATCATTGCCTAATTAAGCATAAAAAATTACAGAGTTTGGCACGGTCGTTCCCAATAGCAACGGGCCACCGTGCCAAATCTCTATCAGCGATTTTGCTAAATTGCTTGTGGCATGCTCCCGCTGAACCTATGGCACGCCCTTCTGGATTTGGCATGCCCCTGGACTTCTTCCTTTTTTGGGTTGGGCTTGGCTTCCATTTGGGTTTTTCTCTCATTTCACCCTACAAAACACAAAATTGGATTAATTAACTCATTTTAAAGATTATTTAGGAGCTAAAATCTAATGATGAGTGTCAAAATTTTGTCTAGTTAAGAACCGAACAAGAGCAACTAAAATCATAAAAGAAAATAAACCCTATAAACCATTAGCATAGAATAGAGTACATAAAAGTTGGTTTTCTCTTGCTATTCCACCCCCCAACCCCCAAGAAAAGGAAATAAGTTTTATGGGTTCCCTTACACATTGGAATGCCATGATGAAGCCATGACACCCAAAACAACACAAGAAGTTCCACACGAAATTAACGAAACTCATAAAGCTATGATAAGGAGGCCAAATCCGTAAGATCCTAAAATAACATCAGCATCATTTGGTTGTGGTGATTCTCTTAAGACCTCTCTAAACAAAATTCTGAATATAATAAACAAGTCTCTTTCATCAATTCTCAACCATGAATATAACAAAAATATTTATTAGTACACAACAAGGCTTTGGATCTTTAAGTAACCACACAATCTTTTTACTTGATTACCTTTCATAATTGTTTAATTTTCACAATAAACATTAGATAAATACCTCAAACATCTACCACTATCGCTTATAATTGGCTATCAGTAGGGAAGTTATGCTCATAGACAAATAATTTTGGGCTTGTGCCCATATTCTACATTATGTCAAACAATTATAGGAGGCCAAGCTTGGGGTTGTTTCTATCTAATATCATCTATCCATTTACTCTCATAGAAATGACACCACAACTAAACCCTTTATAAATTATTCAACAAAAAAAAGAAAGATATTATTCTCAAGCAACATCACTCAAATTTCTTTCACTAAAGTTGCAAATCATCAAATCAACACAATATACCATATATAGAGCACTGATTGAGAGAAATGTTCAACCAAATACCCACCATCTCATCACCTTATGCACTTAATCAACAAATCCATGAGTGTGGGTACTTGATTACTATGGTTAGAGAGAAAATGACCACAAATCAAGTGAGATAAAGTATGATAAACTTGTGAGCACTTCATAAGCATTGCCATATGGAGCACCTGCAGAAGGCTAGTGAAGGCTGTCAAATCTGACCATATCCTTAAAAAGAATGAAAACTACAAAAATGAACAAGATTGATACTCCTAAATATATAAAATACATAGATCTGAAAACTAAGCAACCTTACATTGATTTTCCAACATATACAAATGCAACATACACTAATTAACCAACGTCAGAGACGTGTTGTGACAATTATGTGATGATGGAGTAGAGATAGTCAGACCTTCAGGAGGAGGGGTTGCCCAAACTATGAATTTAATACTTGCAAAATGCCATAGATAGGTAGATGAGCATAGACAAAGAGAAATCGAGAATGTTGGGAGCCCAGTGCTACTTTCCCAAAAATGGTAGAATACATATTGAAAGAATTGTGTTGAGAAACTAACTAGGGTAGATCACGTAGGATGGTCATACGTTAATATACATTTTGAAAATTTATTAAAAATATAAATAAGCAAAACACTTTGCTTAATTGAAGCCATTTAGTTATCTTAAAAAACTGAGAAAATGTAAGTAAAAGATTAGAATATGATAACTTACAAAAAAAAAAAGAGGGAAAAAATTTGGTTCCATTACTTAATTGAAATAATAATCAGTTAAAAATTCATGAAAGAACTATAGAGATAGTTTCTCCATTTTTAAAATATAAGAAAAATCTTTTCCTTTTTTAATTCAAAACAAAATTACTTTATGTATGATTAGATTTTTGCATTCCAACTCAACATTATTAATGACCTTTCAATGTACCATATTAAATCAAAAGTCAATATACTAATTAATAACCCTTGAATTATCAATTAACTTTATTGTACAAAACAGAACTGATGATAATTGCATGATTTAGTATATTACATTGACGAATAAATGTAAAATTCAATACTATGGGTAAGATCATTCACTAGTTGTCACACAATCATGTTTTTTTATTTAAAAATTAAGCGACCAATGATAACATAACAAATATTATCACCATGTTAACTCATTCGCTTGTATATTATATATGTTGATATATGATAAATGATGATAAGTCTTTGAGTTGGGATTCTAGAAGTTGCTTTTAATTTTTTATTTCAAATGAAGCATGGAAAATGAGGGGGAGAGAGAATAAACAACACATGGGAATTTTTAAGTGTTTTTAAGGAAACTGATGACTAAGCTTAATAATGGGATCCTGGAACTTGCTTTTAATTTTTAAAATTTGAATGGAGTACGGGAAATGAGGGGAGAGAGAATAGACATTACATTGGAATTTTTTTTAAAAATATTTATCTATCTATTGGCTTCTTATGCGTGTTTGTTTAGTAGGGGGATAATTAGGACTTGAAAAGGGTTATTCCTCTTTACTCTTTATTGCCATTGCTCTTCATTTTCCTATTTCTTTGTATGTCTACATCTTGCCCCTCTAAATTATTAACTCCAAGATAATGTAATAAGTTATTTTAATTCTTTGTATTCTTCACGAGAGTGCTCGAGTTCTTTACATACGGGGACTATCCAGTTCGATGTGTATCTAGCACAAGTATTTTAAGTTTCCATGCTTATCATGTTCTATACAATTTATTTTTTTATTATATACTATCTCATGTTAATATTTTCCACAACCATATGGTCATCTATCTCTTTATGCAATTATAAATGATTAAATAAGTAAACCATGGGTATTTATATGGAGCCTCCACGCCACCATGAAGTAGAAGTTCCTATCACTCTTATTACGCTACTCAATTGGTAGGAAGAGGTTTATTATTTACGAAATACTAATGTTAGCTACAATTGGTAGACAATGTGTAATTATAAATTTCAGTTCTATCATTGTTCGTCAAATTATTACTAAAACTTTATTTTATTTGTAAGTCCAAGAAGATAAGGTGGATTCTTTCTCATTGGCACCATAGATTGATTTATCATCATGTCATTTAGCATGATTTTATCATATTCACTATCTACTATCTCATTCATACTTATATCCAGCCTTTTTGTAATCATATGGTTTTTTAATTGTTAACCGCAATGGTTATGCGTGAAGTTTCTATTTACTCTCCGTCCTCCCTAAGGAAACCTTTGCACGCCTCTATTGTTAGATTTTTCATTGAGTTATTCTCCCATCTTTTATAAATTATAATATTAATTATGCTACGATGACTATCCATTTATTATTTTCATAGTATATATGTATTTACAAAATATTTATTTGAACATATACTGTGTAATACCATACTAGTAAATAGTAATAACTAGATATAGAACGGATTCGTTAGTAGTGGATGAATTGCCTGCTTGTCAAGTTGAAGCCATGTTTTCTTATTACATGCCAACCCTTTTTTCTCCCTTTCCCCTTAGCTAATGTATGTAATTGGGTCCAGCTATAATATATAGAATTCCATAGGCATATCAAAATGCTTCGTGTTATCTTATATTTACATGAAAGTTGTAAGCCTTGTAATGTTAAACAGTAAATCAAGTCACGCAAGTAAATCATAGTTTGATGAGTCTACATTGTTATTGATTTACTTTTTTTAAAAAAAAAACTTTCAAGTTTTGAAGTATGGGACTTTTAATTTCAGAGATGTCCACTTAACAACTCACTATTTGAATAGGACAGTTCAAATTATCAATTAATGATCACCAACAACATAGATAAATTGTGATGATGGTAAGAACAAAAATAATAGCAATTGGGAGCCTCCCCACATGTCTTAAAGGTTTTTAAACACAAATAGTCTCATCTTTAGAAGGACTAGAGACAAAGAATCCCACTATGCAAGTCGGGCATGAACATATCAATATTTGATCCGGTTTATTTTTCTAGACTAACACCAAGTGAAAATAATTTGGATTTGGTGGGGAAATGATACGGATGCTCATTTTGCTAACGAAGACGGCATAGTAACATGGTCAATCCTTATATACACAGCCACTCTTCGCACCCTACCGTAAGATCCTATGGTTTTGAAGTTAATTTTGCTGAACTTATTAAACTGATTGAACTTATTTGTGTCAAACTAAACTTATATGTGTTGAAATTCGAACGTATTTTGCTAAACTAAATTAAACTTATTTTTGTTAAACTAAAATCATAACTGAACATAATGTATTCTAAGAAAAATAAGTTGAAAAGAATATGGTCAAAATTGCACTCAATATTACGACAACCAACCCCACAGATATCGATCATGACTATAATTTCTCGGCTATTGTGTTCCTTGAACCATTTAATTTAAGCAGAAGCAATTCTTCCTTCAAGCCTAGAGGTCTTAACTTTCATCATCATCCAAATCAGCAAAATGATCGTCCAAGTTTTAGTCACTTAATACAGATCCATAAAAGATAAGTAACGCCAAAAGTTAATATGTAGGTGTCAAACTTGCAAAAGGACATTGTTCACATTCAATACCTGATAACTCATAGTTTTATGTGAGATTTTACTCCCACTTTACCTATTCTTAAATTGTTCAAGATATATTTTCCAGAGATAATAATATATAATTTGTATGATTTTCAAGAGAGAAGAATACGAATTTGAGTAACAGAATTGACAAAGTTGATCCATTTCTTTAAGTCAATAACTTCCAACTCTACAGTACTTAAAATAAATATAAATAAGTAAAGGTAGGTCTAGCCTATTTGGGCATGTCCTCGCTGCGACCAGCAGACTGTGGCCCAAGCACTCGCTTCAACGAGCCTGCCCCATATATGGACCTCCAGCACTATCTCCCCTCCATTTGGGCTTGTTTGATGCAGTACTCCATGGCCCATTTGGGTCCGACAACAAGGCCCAGCGCCCCCCCCCGTCGAGCGTCACCTTCTTCTCTCCCTTCTTTCCCTCTATTTCATGTGCGCCTGAGTCCAAGCAAACTGGTCCAGAGCTCCCTTACTCTCCCACCTATCTCCCTCTAAGAGATAGGACCTGCTGTGCGGCCCAATCTATCGAAGCCATCAACACTATCTCTGTCTCTTTCCAATCACCCATCCCACTGATTTTGCATGGGCTTGGCCGAGTCGCATCCCAGTGCCCAGTAGCGGCCCAGACCAACTTGTTCCAGCACCCATCTGGCCTCCCAGCTCCCTCCTAGTTCGCACTTGGGCCTGCTTTCTTGCTCGCATCAGCCCAATACGCTCCAACACAACCAAGTCTTTTTCCTTATGAGCAAGTTCAAGATAACCTTGTCAAAGCTAATTAATCAAGATAAATTTTTAAGGAACGAGTGGCATTTTCTCATGCAATATAACAGCCAAGAAATTAATTAAAATTAATTTTTCATTAATTTTTGGGCACCAAAAGAGGTTGAATTTGCACTATACAAAGGGGTCAAGGTTGGAGAAAAAATTATTCATCCACTCATCCAAGCATCCAAGCATTCTCTCATCTTCTCATTTTTCATCTTTCACTTTTATTTTTAGAGAGAATCTTTTGTAAGACAAAATTATTTGGGTTGAGAGGTTTAGAAGAAAATAAGCTTTATTAGCTTATTTTCTCTTCTCTTCTCATCGCATTTGTGAGTCAAATTAGAGTGTTTGTGTTTAATTATATAGTTTTGTGTAAATAAGTATCAAGATTTAGACATAGGAATTGAAATATGCGAATATTGAGAATACGGCTAGACCAACTTCAATAGTATTTTCATTAACTAATTTCTTACATTGCAGAATTCTGATTTTATATTTGATGCTAACCTATTTATGCATCGTAATAATATTGTTCATTCATATTGACTACAATAATTTAATTTGTGATCTCAAATTTATATTAGACCTCATAGGCTAATACGATGTTATTCAATTTGGCTTAAAATTATAATTGTTAATATTGAATAATTTATACTAGAAATTAGATGAGTTATGTCTAAAAAGAATAATTCATGCATGCTAACTACTAGATAAATAATATCATTTGATAATTATAATTCATCTTTCTAATTCATGACCCAATGCTGGTGGCTTTGGTTGAACAATTGACTAATTAAACCACCATTTGAATTAGTAATTCAATACTTGTGTCATTAGTGAAATTCAAAGTCCTAAATCTTTCTCTAATTTGAATCTCTCTATTTTCTTGATGCATTTGTTTTTCTTTTGTTTCTTTAATTCATATTGATAATTCCACCCTTGAATTGTTCTTTTTAATTGGAAAAGCTAAATTCAAAATTGTTATTATTTCTCATGGGATAGACACCCTATGCTCGCTAGTCTACAATTGCTCTTGTACACTTGCAAGTAAAGAAAGTTTTTAAAACTAACCATAAAATCTACATCATAAACTCTTCTTTTAATGGTGATTTTTTTTTAGTTTATTTAAGACTTCATAATTGAGATTATACTCAATAGATGACACGATAATGTAGTTGAGTTGGTAGTTTGTACCATGCAAACTATATGAGACTATTGTGTATCATCCAATTTTCTAACAATAATGCCTTATAATTGACATAAGGTTTTGTTTAAAAAATTAAGACATTCAAGCCCTAAGATCACAATTAAAAATTAAATATTTCCTATTTCCCAATTCTACCCCTTTCAATTCTTTTTAGAATACCTCTAGGATTCGACTCAAAGGAAAACAAGGAAGGGTAGGAGTGGGGATGGGCATGGGGCGGGTTCAGGCGGGTCGAACTATACCCGTACCCATATCCATTTTCAAAAGTCATACCCATACCTATCGGGTTTTGGATGGTTGTACCCATACCCATATCCATCGGATTTTTCGAATTTACGGGTTTTATTTGGGTATATATAGAGTGCGCAAAGTGTCACCCATATTCAACCCATATTTGCATACACGGTATATTTGATTAGGAATTTCAAGCAACGCTACTAAAATTCATGTCGGATAAACTCACGGAAATTAAAAATGTAAAATAATTTAATTTTTCATTTCTAGAAAAATAAACAGTATACACTTAGAGTTTCATGCCAAACATTTATTTTTCAATTTTACCATATTTTGGTCGCCTTTAATTAGCAAATCGGGTACACAATCAGGTACGGGTTTTAAGAATCCATACTCATATCCATACCCATTTTCAAACGCAACACCCATGCCCGCCCCATACCCATTTTTTATAAGTTTTCGTACCCATGCCCGCTATAAATGAAGCGGGTTCGGGGCGGGTTTTTTGAGTTCGGGTCCAACTCCCATCCCCAGGTAGAAGATGGAGATGTAACAAGGAGCCAAAAAATTCATTTAAAATTCATCGCATTTAAAATATAAGTGGGTTGTTAAAACGACTCTTAAATAGGTATGGATGTGAATACGTATGCTACTTTCAAAAATAGGTATGGACATGTATATGAATTTTTAAAGCCTTTGTACTGGATACTAGATTAAGGAAGTGAAAAATATGCCCTAGAGTATTTATTTTCGATAGTCCAAGGGTCCTCTAAATTGTAATTTTTTAGGCAATTTTAAATGCTATTGGACCTACAACACGAACATATGAAATTCAAATTTCCTATATTTATTGTGAAGTTACAATTGCCTAAAAATATAATCTAAAGTTCCATTTGAACTATTGAAAATAAATACTCCAAAAGGTGGAGCGTTGAAAACTATTTTTAAATGTCGAATTATTAGCATCCAAACATCTCAAAGTATAGATTATTTGCATCCAATATAACCTTTTTTTTTAAATAAAGAATGAATCCATTAATTGAAAGTCATATGACATTTATAATAGATCTCGGATCCAAATACGTGCATTATTAGAATAACACAATAAATCAGCAGCACAAACAAACTAATTGTTACGCTTGTAAGTGCTCATTTTTCACTTAATCACTGTTTTATAATACAACTAAACCTTGCAAAATACCCGAGACCTAAAACGCGCACTGAACGACCCAGACGCATACCCAACCCAACATCCGAAATATGATCATCCGAAAGTGGACTGGAAACCCGAATTGACCCGAACTGAACCATATCCGATCGAAAATTTTCTACAAAGTTGCTTATTTTTGTATGAAAAATGTATTGGACCAAAAATTGGTTGATCCGAAATCGACCAGAATCGAAGTTCACCCGACCCAAACCGAACCTACCTGATTACTAAAAAAGTTCAAATTAACAACGGAATTCAGTGACGGAAAAAATTAACGACAGATTTGGCGACGAAAATGGCGATTGAAAAATAAATTTTAGAAAAAAATCAGATTGTGCGACAGATATGGCAAATTTAAATTTTTTTTTTTTGAAAAATTGGGCGACAGAAATTCTGTCGCCCAAAAAAAAATTTTGATTTTTTCCCAGTTAAATGAAACTAGAATTTTTCTGGTTTCATTTGCTGCCATTCGAAGAGAGAGAGAGAGAACGAGAGGCCGGATGAAATCGGCAGCCCAACTCGACGTCGTCCCCCACCCCGCCAAGCCACCGCCGGCCATCCCCTGGCCCCCCTGCCGTCGTCGTCTGCCGCCGCCAGCCGCCCCTTCCACCGCCAATTTTTGGGAGCACTTTGAGGTATTTTGTTCAACTAAACTGCGTGTAATTTCTGCAAATTTTTGTATTACATTGTTATAATTGCATAGTTAGTTCATATTTATGTTGAAATGTGGTGTTTGTGTGAAGTTATTGCTTTAATTTGGTTCAAGATTGGGATAAATGCGATTTAGGGTTTAGGTTTGCTTTTGAAGTGAAAGTTTGATATGTTGGTGGAATGAAATGGTTTAACTGATAATGTTGTTGAAATGTGCTATTTGTGTGCAGTTATTGCTCTAATTTGTTACAAGAATTTGGTAAATGCGATTTAGGGTTTAGGTTTGGTAGTTTGAAGTTGAAATTTCATATGTTGGTGGAATGAAATGTTTTAATTAATAATGTCGTTAAAATGTGGTGTTCGTGTGAGGTTATTGATCTAATTTGGTTGGAGATTTTGCGAAATGCAATTTAGGGATTAGGTTTTGTGATGTGAACTTGAAAGTCGATATGTTAGTGGATTGAGATGGTTTAGTTTATAATTTTGTTCAGATGTGAGTTCGTATGAAGTTGTAACTCATATTTGTTTAAAGATTTCGCCCAATGCAATGTACACTTAGATTTGGTAATTTTAAGTTCAAATTTGATATGTTGGTGGAATAAAGTGGTGAGCTAGATATGTATGAATTATTAGTTTTGTGATATTCGTGAGAATATAAGTGTATTTGTCGAAATTTATAACTTTTTGTTTTGGTGCATGTGGAAATTTTAAAGTAAACATATATAATATATAATTGAATAATTTATGTAATTATTATAATTTTGATTAAAATTAATTCTTAGCAAATACCTTATGTGGTTATTGTTATTTAAGCAGAATATGAATAGTCCTCCACATCGTAGGTGAATGTATAATAGATTACTGCCTGATTGTAGTGGTTATACACAAGAACTTCTAGATGGAATAAACCAATTCGATCAATTTGCACATATACAGATAAAGTTTCTAAATGGGGAAAAGTATAGATGTCCTTGTGCGAAATGCAGAATAGAGTCTACTTGACACCTGGTGAGGTCAAGATGCACCTTATGTATAAGTGCTTTGTACAAGGGTATTGGTTTTGGATAAGTCATGGGGGAATACAACCTCAGGAATATGGTTCTGGGTATTCAAATAGTGGAATTCCCGAAGTTGGAGGTTCAAGTCATGTTAATAATGACTATTCTGAATCCTACATAGATTGGATGGAGGACATGGTTGATGATGCTATAATAGCAAATCAAAATGTAAGGGAAGAGGGATCCAGCACTTGCCGAGAACCATTTTATAATATGATTCAAGTTGCTCAACAACCCTTATATGATGGTTGCTCCACCCACAGTGAGCTATCTGAGGCGGTGAAACTGTTGAGTATTAAATCTAATTATAATATGCCTCAAAATTGTTTCAATAAAGTTGTTTAATTAATGAAAGAGATGTGTCCCCCTAACAACCGCGTGCCAAACAACTATGGGCAAACGAATAAGGTTGTTAAAAATCTCGGCAACAATGTGGTCCAAATTGATTATTGCCGGAAAGGTTGCACGTTATTTTATAAGGAGGACGCAAACTTAGATGCGTGCAAGTTTTGTGGGCATTCAAGATGGAAGAGACAAATGTCACAACAAATGAATCAGAATTCATTGTCGTACTCAAGGATGCATTACTTGTCGTTAAAACTTCGATTGTAGAGGTTGTACGCATCAAGAAGTAGTACAGAGCACATGAGATGGCATTATGAATATCAACGTGAGGACGGTGTTTTATGTCATCCATCAGATGGGGCAGCATGGAAACATTTCGATACCAAGCACCCTGAGTTTGCTGCAGAGCCTCGGAATGTGAGGCTTGGCTTATGTGCTGATGGATTTAATCCTTACACATTGTCTTCAAGATCAAACTCCATTTGGCCGGTGGTCGTTATACCTTATAACCTCCCTCCCCCCTGAAATGTGTATGACCACACCGTTTATGTTCTTGACTTGTGTAATCCCCAGGCCCAAAAATCCCAAGAACAAGATAGATGTATATTTACAACATCTTATTGATGAGTTGAAAGAGTTGCGGGATGTTGGAGTTCAGACTTATGACATTTCTACGGGGCATACATTTCAGATGAATGCTGCACTTATGTGGACCATAACTGATTTTTCCACATATGGAATGTTATCTAGGTGGAATACTAATGGCCAATTGGCATGTCCCGTATGTATGAAACAGGAAAAGGCTTTGAGATTGAGAAATGGAGGTAAATTCTCATGGTTTGACTGTCATCAGTGTTTTTTGCCAATGAATCATGCGTTCAGAAGAAATCGAACAGCATTTAGGAAAGGCAGAATTATTACAGGGAAGCCTCCTCGCCAACTATTTGGGGAATAACTTTATGCCGATGTGGAAGATTACCTAATGGTAAGTACAAATGATGACTTTGTTATACTAGGATCTAAGAAAAATGAGCACAACTGGACGAAGAAGAGCATATTCTGGGAGTTGCCTTATTGACAACACCAACTGCTCCGCCATAATTTGGATGTGATGCACATTGAAAAGAACTTCTTCGAGAACATTATCAACACTGTTATGGATGTTCATGGGAAAACAAAGGACAATGCCAAATCAAGAATGGATGTTGCAAAAATATGTGATAGACCAGAATTACATTTACATTCAGACCCAAGTGGTAAGTCGGTTAAACCAAAAGCGAAGTTCGTACTTCCTGTGGATAAACGAAGAGAGTTGTGTGAATAGGTGAAGGAGCTTCAAATGCCTGATAGATATTGCTATAATTTGAGGAATATCGTGGATCCTAATGAGTCTAAGTTCAACAATATGAAAAGTCATGATTGTCATGCCTTCACGGAGACTCTTTTACCAATTGCATTTGGTGGGCTCCCAGATGATGTGTTGAAACCTCTTATTGAGATAAGCCAGTTCTTCAAGAACTTATGGTCAAAAACATTACGTGAGGATATGCTTGGGAACTGCATCGCAACATTGTCATCACTTTGTGTAAATTGGAGACCATTTTCCCTCCTGACTTTTTCAATGTAATGGAGCACCTGCCAGTGCATTTGGCAGAAGAGGCTTAACTAGGTGGTCTAGTACAATACCGATGGATGTATCCATTTGAGATGTAAATTATATTATAATCAGTGAAACCTTATACGAATTCTTATATGTGGAATCACTTAGAAGTTTCATGCAATTGTGAATTTGGTAGGTTCTTTGGCCGATTGAAGAGAAAGATAAAGCAACAAGCGTGTCCTGAAGGTTCAATTACAGAAGCATACCTAGAGGCAGAGAGGACATTCTTCGCCTCTTATTACTTTGACTCTAATGTGCCCTCCATGCGCACTAGGTGCAGGAGAAATGAGGATGACGATGAACATATTAATTATTTTCCAACTTTGTCCGTGTTTGCACCGCAAGGGACCGCTATTGGTAGGGAAAGATTAAGGTATCTCACATATGTCGAATATGTTGCTGCCCATCTTCATGTGCTGTTAAATTGTGATGAAGTTAAACCTTATATATAGGGTGAGTGGTATTACAAGAAATTGCGTGAAACAGCCCAGAAGAACTGACTAGGAACTCTAAAAAGTGGTGGCCCATCTCTCCACACTTGTGGCTCGATCCCTATGCATGAGCATAGGTGGCATTTGGTAAATGTTTGCTATGTATTTGTTTAAGTTTAATACTATATTTTGTGTTTTGCTTGACATCATTGTTTCTGGCACGTACATAGAGGGAACAACTTGGGATGAAACCTACCATTGTTGAATTATTCAGTCGCACTCACAAACTCCATGGCAAAGAAGATGCTCCTTGGGTTGACAAGAAATCACAACAAATATATGTAATCAATTAGCTATTCTCAATCCTCATTGGTAGTTTAACATTAACTTCTGAACTTTATTCTAAGTAATCATAGTATGCATGATTTTGTGCGCATGTTGTGGTATTGTAGGAATCATTTGAATGTGATTTTCAAAATGTTATCAACTCTCAAGGGATCGGGGATGGCACTTCTCAAGATCCAAACCAGCCATTTCCAAACCCAAATGAGTTGTGGGTGAAGATGTTCAAGAACAAGAAGGGTCATATTTATGGCATTGGTGATGTGGCTGTCAACATGAGGGAATCCGGTTACTTCAGTCTCACTCAAAGATCCGGTACAGTTTTCATACTAAAGTTTCAATGACCATGGTTATATATTGAATTTACTTAATTGCAATACTAATGCATACTTCACTGAAATGCCTGCCAGCAGTTACTAGTTCTACGTCATCGCAACAAGAGCTCAATGACTTAAGGGGTGTAGTAACCAACTGGGGGGGTGAGCTAATTTCACAAGCTGAAAGTTACCTGTTGGTTATGGAGAAATGTAAGCAACTAGAGGAATCCAACAAATTGCTCACCCAAAGCAATCAACAACTGAGCCAACAAATGATGAGCATCCTTCAGCGCCTCCAAGCTTTTTTTCAAATGTAACAGACGTTTAGCTCGGGATCTCAAGCCACCATTTACTCATCAATCACAACATAATGAGGAAGATGGTGAGGCAGAGGAAGAGTACGAGGAAGAGGATGAGGAAGAGGATGATCTTCACCTTGGTGATTGAGTTGGTTGCAGTTTTCCTTCAGCTGGTGGCTCTTCTACTTAGTTTTTTACGAAGTACATCTCTTGCTGCTTGCTTCCCCTCCCCTTTCTGCTTATTTCACTCCCCTCCCCTTTCTGCTTATTTCACTCCCATCCCATTTGGCGCTTGCTTCTCCCTCTTTTGCAAACATATATACAACTTCATTCTCAATTACTGGCAACTTCTGGTTTGTTTGGATTTGTGGTTTGTGATATGTAGAGACTTTGTTTGGAACTTGTGGTTTGTGATATGTAGAGACTTTGTTTGGAACTTGTGGTTTGCGAATTGAAAACCCTTTGTTAGAAGTGTTGCGTTAGATGTGATATTCCACCTTTGTGTGGCTTGAAATTGTTGAGAACGCTTCGAATGAAATCATATTCGAAGCCATTGGATGTTGATTGAGTGCAAAGATCTTATAAATTTCTTGCATGGATTGAAATGTATGTACGAATATGATAAAAACAAGCGATTTTATTTTTAAAAAAGGAGACACCTAGCGACGGATTGGCGACGGATTGAGAAGAATTTTTTTTTTGGTGGTAGGGGATCGCGACGAAATGAACCATCTGTCGCCATTAAGGACAGAATTTTCGTCGCTGATGGCGATGGATGGTTCATTCCGTCGCCACCCCTTGCCCCGCCAATTTCCCCTGCCAAAAAAAGTATGTCGCAATTTCTGTCGTTGAATCCGTCACCGGGTACTCAGCGACGAGCGAAAATCCGAAAGCCGCATTTCGTCGCTGATGTTAAAATTCCATCACTGATTACTCGTGTTTCGTCGCTGATTCCGTCTTTATTTGGTCTTTTTCTTGTAGTGTGACCTGACATGTCACTTAATGCGAAACATGACTCGACCCAAACGTAACCCGATCTGTATCTAAATCGGATGACCCATTTGCCAAGTTTAAATACAACCTTCAACAAGAAGACCCATCAAACTTGTATAACTTGTTTGTGGAGAAACTTTACCTGCAATTGTAGTCGAAACTTGAAGATTAAAAATAAGGAACCATAATAAACGTATCTTTATTTCCTTTTCTTTTATTTGTTAAAATCAATTTTCTTTATTTCCTTTTCTTTTTTTTGTCAAATCATCCTTTTGCCGACAATTCCAACCTGCTAAATCTTATTGAATCATGCTCCTTGTTGACATCTTGATATTGCTCATCAAGTATAGGATGTATCTAAATATAGCTTCAATATAGGTACTATTTTCACACTCTTAATATTTTATCAAATTAAACCATAAACTTAAAAAACCTTATAAAATGGGTATAGTTGCTAATTTTCAAGACCCAATGGGTATGGATACAAGTATGATTTTAAGTAAGCACGCATGCAGACCTATCTCCATATGACCCATGTACATCCCATCTCCGTCAGGAGGGACCCTAAACATTAAGCAGTACTCAATGTGTGGGTTTTTTTTTTTCTTTCTTGGGGATCAAAATAAGTTGGAATTGATAAATAGGCATTCAGAAGTGGCAATAAGAATTTACTTTTAAAAATAATGATTTCCTTACAGATTCACATCCCCTCACTTGGCATGCAGGAGCTAGAATTGGGATTAAATCTGTAAACTTATAAATATACCTTAAATATAAACATAAAAAACCTGCATACATTAATAATACCAGTTTGGCTCAAACCATATATACGAAATTTATTCCAAAGCTATGGGTTAACATAAACTCCGGGCGAGGGAAATGTTTACTCAAACCCATTTCTAAATGTTTAAGGCAAATTTACAAGCTAGTCTTAGTTAAAACAAATGGAGTATTTTATTTGTCTTTTTGGTTACAAGTTCACGTTGGTTTTGGAGGGAAAATGAAATAGGGCAAAATAGAATTTATTGTTAAGTGACCAAAATACCCTTATGAATTCCTCTACACTCGTTCCTTCTCACTTGGTCCCTTTCTATCTCCGCCCCTCCTCCCGGACAGGAAAAATGAAGAGTTGAAGCTCCTTATACCATGCTCAGCCAAGAAAAAAAAAACATTCATACCCCACACTCTCTCTCTCTCTCCCTCTCTCTCTAGCTCTTTCTGCCTTTGTAATTATTTTTTGAGGAGAAAAGTAGTTGAAATTTTTCGGGATAGTGTAAACATGTAGAAGTAAGTTGGATGAGAAGGAAAGATTGATACAAGCCAAGTTTAGTGTTACACTATAAAGGACTTATGTGAGAAGGATATCGATTTATGATGAACTTAAAAATCAAATAAGTTTAGATGACGATCAATGACTGACGTGCTAAACAAAGAAATTATAAGATGTCATATGGGTAGATGATAATAAGTATTTAGGTAGACGAAAGATATGTGATAGGCCAATTATTGCTAACTGGTTTGAGGGTTTCATCATTGCCACTTTCGTTTTTCATGGTAAATGTCTCTGGATTATGTTTATGTCTTGATTTTATGAACTGTTTATTTATATAGGAGGAGAGTGGGATGCATTGGCAAATGAATGATCGGAAAGGAGTAGCTTAGGGTGTACTGGAAAATGTATGATGGTCTTAAGAAGGAAAGTTCAGCACGGAATCAGACTAGTGTTCAGTAAGGAAAACATCCTCTTGTATAGATATTCCATTGCAAAATGAACACTTGTGAACAATCTATGAAAGCAATACCTGTAATAATATATTAATATGAACATGTTTACATACGTTTTAGAATCGTTTGGCTTTGTTGTCAGTAGGAGTTTGTAGATTCACATGATGCACAATGTTATAAGTATAAATAGATTACGTAGGAGTGTGTGATTTTGTAGTAATTCATGATATTGATCGAATACCATTACAAATATAGTTGAAACCAGAGCTTCTTTAGTGCCCTCCTCTATTGACATAGTTGATCAGTAAAGCAAACTTATGGCCTTAGTGGTGCCGACTATCTATATGACTGCTAATCAAGTTTTTAATGTACGATTATGTGAGCTAACATATTGATACTGTCATTTGATATACATGGTGTAGGAAATGCAAAAATATGAGGATAGTTGAAGTGGCCAGCTTTTGCAAAAGTGTATAGATCTCAGGGGTGATTGTGTAAATTTTTTATAACAGAGATTGTTGGTGTCGCGTCTGTTGTGAATGTGAATAAATATTCAAACTTGGCTATAGGATAAACCTAAAGGTAATGTTGATACCGGTTACCAACATAACCTTATGCTGATTGATGAGTTACTTCGAAGTTCATAGGGAGTAGACACAAGGAGTTAATTACAATTAGCATAACAAGTAGAATCGAGTTACCAAACCAACTAAAATATTCAATCTAGGTTTATCACTTATTTTGGGATTGTAAAATATTGAACTATACTAATGAAATAGCAAATTCTCGATAAGAGCAAACAGATATTAAAAGCCTTATGATTGGGATTCGCCGCACCATTATGATTTAAGAACAATTATCAATTCTCTCAAACTTGCCTATGTGTGCATTGGAGTGGATAGGTTACAAATTCATACATATGCATGCCTTTTCTCAAAGGTCAACAGACTAGCCCAATTATCCTATCCTTTTATTTTCATGTGAACAGAAGTAAGAAGGGCACAAGATCGTGCATTCATAATATTAGACTCCTAATTGTTTACTAAACCATACTAGATTTAGGTTCCATCTTTCGATGCTCCCCTAAAACTTGATTAAGCACTAAATGAAAACTCTTTTAAAGCTATCATTGAAAAAGAACTGGTCAATTGGTGCAAAACCAATTTACAAGCACGATACAAGTCCAACGAGGTTAATTCATGATCGTTGAATCTATTTCTAACCTAGGATAGAAATTTAGCCTCTATTAAAATCATTAACTCAAATTTCAATATCATAATTCAAATTATTATCCACAATTTCCTATCACACGTCAATTTTATTTTTTTTTACAATGGTAAATGAGGGAGAACCCATGGTAGGCACTTTTTCTCACAAGAGTACGCCCAACTATATCCGCTGTAAGAAAATCACCAAGTGCTGGGGAGAAACAGACATCTGAAGAAATCGAATTTGTGATCAAATTGTGCCTCAACTTTTGCTGCATCAAACCATCCCCCACAGCCTCCTACACCGCTCTTCACAACGCCTCCAACCCGATGCATTCATTTACCAACAAATAGTTCACTGAACCTCTTTCATAGTCTAGCTTTCGTCTAGACCTTTCTCTAAAATCCCTCGCCATAACATTTGCATATTAGTTCTCTCCTACGTCTCCTCCCCCCATTCCAGCAATCTCAATCATAATGCATTTACACAATCACCCCTTATTCTATCCCCCTATCACAGGAACCACCCACTTCAATTGCCCTCCGATTTTGGCGTTCCTGGCCGCAACTCCACACGCTGCATATAAAGATGACATTATCAATTAGTTAGCTCATGCAACTATACACTATTGTTAATTACTTAGTTCATATAAATGTACATCAAAATCTTTACTAAGAATTATTAAATAGTCTCAACAACTAAAGCCACCGATTTACCTAAGTAGTCTACTATGTTAATTGCGAAACATAGTAAAGAAAGCTCAGGTATACAACTACATTTGTGGTCACATTCGTTCAACATGATAACTTAGTACTAAAACATATTCCCATATTATCTCCCAGATTTATGCAAACTTAGAACACTGCACGATATCATATAAATCTTTCAAACTCATAGCGACAACCAAACCACAATACTCTACAACTTTCATAAATATAGTCATGTCAATATATCACTGCAAGAATTATTTTCATATACATCTAACCGTCAACATCCAAATCCATGACATGGACATCCATTGAACTTCATAAAAGATGCACCTATTTAACATCTCACAATCACAATAGTATTTAGGGCGTGTTCGGCAACAACGTTTTGGGTAGTGTTTGGCGTTTTGACTAAGTCAATACACTCATCACGTAATTTTTAGTGTTCGGTAACGTAGTATTTTGACTAGCATTTCAAGTAGCGCTTAGCGTTTTAAGTAGCGTTTTTGAAAAGCTAACAGTATTAACGTTTTACATTCAAAAGTAGCGTTTCATATTTTTTTACCAAAAATTACCCTTTGGAAATTTTATCTTTGGAAATTATTTATATCCTTTTATGTCAATTTACATTAATCAATTAATCCAACAGCTAAATTTACCGAACACATTTTATTCAACTGCTCTTCTAAACGGCTATCCGCTAACAGCTAAATTAGAAATGCTATCCGCTTCCTGGACAGCAATCTGCTACTTAAACCGCTATCCGCTACTTGAACCGCTAATTTTGTCGAACAGGACCTTAGTCTCACATAAGTAATTACAATTATTTTAACAAATCAATAACAAACTCAAAGACGTAGCACTTATAAGTACAATTTTGAATTGTACTATGTTATCATTTCTAACCTTTTGCCACCTAAATGCGTATTTCAAGCCTATTCACCACTACACAAATTTACTTCTCAAAGTGCAATAGCCGTACATGAGGTTATTTTTAAAACACTACTTTGTTTTCCATACCAAATTTGCACTCCTCATACATCTATACATTTGCCAACACACCCTATACTACTCCTATATGGTAAACAACTCACAAAACTCAATGACATTTAGCATACAAAACAAGAGTAAAAATGATCAAAGCCTCAAACAAGTTAGCAACAATTGACATTGTCAACCAAATTTCACACACATTTCGTCTACCCAAATAGGGGTTATTGCCATGCCCCAAACCCAAAGGATGACATATGCTGCACGTACAACTCCAAGATGGGAATCCCACAAGCATGTCAAGCTTAGAGAACACAAATGAACAATAGGTACAGAGTAAACCATTAGATCTAAAAATAAAAATACTTGATAGAATAACTAAGCCAGTGACAAATGATTTAAAAAGAGCTAAAATCCTACAAACACAAACCAAAACCTTTCAAATATCTAACAGACTCAAAGAGCAAAGTTAAATCGTCTACGGATAGAAAACGAGGAATGAGAACTTGGCCTGCTACAATTCTTGATGTGTCACTCTGATACTAATAGAAAGTCAAACCTTAAAAAAACCTGGAAGAGCAAGGGATGAGACTGAAAGCCTCATAAGTGGCATAATACTCCTTTAGTTGGGTTAGACATGTGAGTAAAATACATGCTATGACTGAGTTAACAAAAAATCTATCCGTAAACATGCCTAGTTTTTGAAAAACATGTAACTTTGTTCGAAAGAATCAAAATACACAATAATATGCATCAAACCATTTCCTTTTGGAGATTAAAATGTACCACAAATCACATATCAAATAAAATCATAATTTTTAGAGTCAGGGGCATTACTCACCTAGCGGCATGGGCCACAAAAAGTCACACATCACATAATCAGAATTCCATAATCCATATCATAGAATGGTGGGATCCAACGGATAACATATGCACACATCAGAATCACAATACAAAATAACACCTATGCTAAAAGTTGATCGACAGGTCCACTGCATACCTTTACTAGATAAAATAAAAGACACAGCCCAAAGAAAACCCAATAATCTCAAAATCATACAAACAACACCCAGACAAATCATATATCATATCATATCATATCATATCATATATATATATATATATATACATATATATATATATATATATATATATATTAAAAGTTGGATACAAACAATATATGAATGACATGTGGCATCTCACAGGCATAAAATGATGACTTGGCAACTTGCAATTGGTGAATATTAGTCGAGACATATTAATCAACATTAATGTTATTGATTAGAATTTATTATATGTTATTAACTTAATTATTTATTTCATATTTTTACATTTCTAACTTATTTTAGTTTTTGAGTAAGTCCTCATATAATTAACTTGGTGTGCAATAATTGAATTTTTTGGATTTCAAATTAATTCATTTTATTTTTTAATATTAAAAGAATAAAATTAGATAAAAGAATCAAATTTTATTATTATTTTTTGAAGCATAGATCTTGAGGGTATTGTAAATGAGCAATAACATATTGTCATATAACAATTTAATCGCACAGGATAATTTATGAATGATATATAAGACATGTACAAAGATTGTGTTAGATTAGTTGGCTATCATCTAGGGTTAAAAAGTGACTTTTTATATATCTTACGTAGAGTAATCTATAAGATTGTAATATAATTTTTATCAAATTAAGTTAAATTAAAATATACTTTATTTAACTCCTTCAAAAATATCCATTACAAATTAATTACATTGTTATGTGTTCGAAAATCATGAAAAAATGGGTAAATGGTGTATCCTTATCATATGAAAACAAAAGCAATTTAGAGTGATTTTAAAGGAAAACATAAAGGAAACAATAACTGTTTTATTATAAAATTGTTAATCTACTTTTAAATAATACATTTCTATTAATTATTTATACTAATATTATTAAAATAAAAATTGACTAACTTCCTTGCATCGCAAGCCCAAATTATTATGTACAACTGGGTAGACATCTCAATTGTCCACCCAGGCCCACTCAGCAGTTGTAATATATTCCAACAATGTTTTTTTTTTAAAAAAAAGAGAGAAACTGTTTATTCTTCACTGGTCAAATGTTTGAGTGTTCAGTTTTCCAGAAAACATTGATGTATTGCTGCTCAATGTAATTGATGAATCTTAGGCGTTTGATCATTATGTTCTGATTTGAATTCGCTGTGGCTACTGATTTCGTGTTGTTCGTTTATTTCGAATTAGTGTTCTGCATGAATTGGTCTACTGCTATCTTCGTTTTGCCGAATTCTCTGTTTTCAAAGTGTTTGATCGGTTCCTGTAGTTTTCAGCAACTATTCCATGGCTGGATTTGATCTTAACATCTATGTTGACAATGAAGATTTATCAAATGCGCAGTGTTCGTCAAGTTCGTTGTTGTTTTTCGATCTCTGTTTTTTTTTTGTTCTGGTTTGAATCTGTAAGTTTTTGTGTGTGTTTTAGTTGTTCTGGATTTTCAACAGTCAATGTAGATCTCGAAGCATGTTTTATTTGGTGTAATTTTTGAATATACATGATTCTGTTTTAGAAAATTTCTCTGTAATATGAGACACATAGCTCACCATAATAAGTGTTGTGCTCACTATATCTATTCGTCTGCTTACTAAGAAAAAACATTCAACTCACTACGGTTTCAGCATGTACTGATGAACGATAGATTGTTTCTGTGCTTAATAAATGTTGAATTTTGTGGGGTGAATAATAGCTCACTATGATGAATCATGTGCTCACTATATATATTTGTTTGCTCACTAATAAAAAAACATTCAGCTCATTATAATCAGTATAGCTCACTGTACGAAATACATGTAACTCACTGGAGTCAGTCATGTGCTCACTAAGCATAGTTCTTGGCTCACTAAAGATATATATTTAGCTCACGAATATTAGGAGTGATGTGATCACTAAATGTAATTTTCATAATGAATGACGTGGCTAATATGGAAACCAATAGCTCACTGTAATTAGTATAGCTCACTATGAAAAATATTTTCATCTGTACTTCAGAGCATTTATGGCTCACTAGAAAAAGCATTTGGCTCACTATTTTCTAGCTTGTACTCACCAATTGTGGCATATAGCTCACCACAAAAATGATGTTACCTTTGCAGATAATACTTCATTCTTCCAATCTTCATTACACGATTTTGTTGTTGATGTTGATGATAATGCTGGTGATGCTTCAAAAGGCAAAGAGGATATGTCTCTGATAATCCCCATGATTATATGAGGCATAGAAAATGAAGTGTACTATATGAGGCACATTTTGGATATATATTGAAAATGTGATTACCTGTGGGTGGTTGGATCAGAGGATATGTATCTGATAACCCCCATGATTATATCCTTAGGTGTTGTGGGTGAAGTCTCTATTTTTGATCTATGGAAGAGGATTATATGTAACGTTAATACTACAGTATAAAAGACATAGCTCACTAAATTGAAGTAATGTCTCAGCAGAAAATAAGGTACATAATAATCAACTCACCAAATTCAAGTCATGACTCACTATATTTGGCTAATGACTCACTAGAATATAAAGCACAGCTCAGTACAGCATGCATATGCATAGGTTATAACATACAGCTCACTAAAATATAGATATGGCCAAGTGACCAAAATCAAGTTCTGGCTCACTACACACAACTCATAGCTCACCAGAAAAAAGTCATGGCTCACTAAAATCAAGAGCTGGCTCAATACTGCATGAATTTACTCATGTCAGTAATACGAAGTAATGGCTCACTATAGGCAAGTCATAGCTTATCAACACAAAGCCATGGCTCAGTAAAATCAAGTACTGGCTCAGTAAAATATGAGGCACAACTGACCACATCATGTATATGCTGAAGTCACAAACACAAAGTAATGACTCACTAAACGGAAGTCATAGCTCACTAACATGAAGACATGGCTCACTAAACCCAAGGTCTGGCTCGCTAGTGCAAGTGTATGCTCAAGCCATTAAGAAAAATCAATGGCTCACTAAACAGAAGTCATAGCTCACTAACATGAAGCCATGGCTAACTAAAATCAAGTTCTGGCTCAAGAATGCACGTATTTGCTCAAGTCACTAATATAAAGTAATGGCTCACTAAACGGAAGTCATAACTCACCAATAGGAAGCCATGGCTCACTAAAATCACATTCTGGCTCACTAGTTCCTGTATTTGCACAAGTCACTAACACAAAGTAATGACTCACTAAACAGAAGTCATAGCTTACCAATATGAAGTCATGGCTCACTAAAACGAAATATACAAGTTAATAAATGATCGCTGTTTATGCTGCCTGGCTTAGTAATTTTAGGTTTCGTTTTTGTAACATACTTTTCATGAGAGATTAGTGATTCATCATTTTCAGATCTCTTGGTGCTTGCTTCTGAATGTTGAGGTTCCATCTGAAAACATTGCAGAAATGCGATTAGTAAAAACTTTGTTTGCTGAAAATCTAGAATGCGATTAGTAATGTTAGTGTGTTCGAACATGAAAATAAATCGCGTTTGTTGGTAAAACTTACATCGAAGTGCTTCTTTCAACGTTTATGGAAGGGATTTTGGCTAGAATTGTTGGTGAAGTGCTGCAGAATTTGCGAAATGGAGTGAGAATATGTGAAGTTCGTGGAGAGAGAACGGAGGGAAGTTCGTGAGGTGAAGCTTGAATTCGATGGTTGTGCGCCTTTGATGTTTTTGTTTTTTTATTTATAAAAAAAAGCAGTTTGCATGGATTACGTGGCGGAAATTTAGTGCATTGGTGGGGCCGATTGTACAAATGAATTTGTACAACCAGGCCGGTGGACGGTATAGCTACTGCATCGCAAGGGTATAGCACTAGTATGATATAAAAATGAATGTGTTCTTGGGTGAGTGACATTTGGCACAATATCAATGATCAATTAGTTTCTTTTTTTTTCTTTTTCCCTTTTCCTTTGGAGTTGTATACTTAATGTAATAAATCACAACATGTTGATGTCAAGATGGTCTTATAAAGCCATGGAATGCGAAAAAAATTAAGTATACTATGATATTTTAAATAAGTCCATTAATATTAATTAAATTTAATTATACTATGACCTTTGACATACGACCATAAATTTTACTTAAATTTTAGTACATTTTAATGTTCCAGAAGTGATGCTTGCTAACTAAAGTGATGCTATAAATTCCAAACATAGCATTAATATATAACAAAATTTTCATATTAATGTTCCTAACTAAACTGATACTTGGCCAAAATGATCTTATAAAGCCATAAAATACTAAAAAGACTTAGTATACCATGACCTTTGAAATACTTCCATAAATTTTAAGTATATTTAAGTATATTTTACTATTCCTAACTCAAGCGATATTGTCTAACTAAAGTGATGTTGCAAATTCATAACATTTGATTTATGTTTATCTAACAAATACATCAACGTTTAATATATTATAATAATGTACCATTAATATAAATTAAGTTTCATTTTAATGTTTCTAACTCAAGTGGTGCTGCCTAACTAAAGTGCTGTTGCAAATTCCTAACGTTTAATTTATCCATATCTAACAAATACATCAAAGCTTAATATATTGTAGTGACATAATTATTATTTGAATAAACAAAAGAAAACATATTTAAATTAATTAATTATTTTAAGTACTCATATGTCAATTGATCATGGGCGACAATTAATTAATTATTATTTTACTAAACTGTATTATTATATTTATCCACCCCAAAATTTATTCACAATAACAATAATATCTTCTATATAAACAATAACAACAACAATAATAATACCAGGTAAAATAAAAATAATAACAATAATATCTTCTATATAAACAATTTATTCACAATAAATTTTTTTTTAAACAAAAAAGTGGACATTGAAAATCTAACTAATTATTTAACTCAAAGCATACAAGTGTATAAAATGACAAATTCAAAACATTTAAGCTCTAAAAAGGTATTAAAAATGTACAACCACAAAATAACTATACAAAAAATAATAAACCATTACAATACATATATAGTTGATAATCTATAATTACATCTTAAATATTGATGTACATCAAATTAAAACTAATTAACTAGTAATCAAAATTTCAAATGAAATATTACACATGCCCGTGCGAAGCACGGAATGTACACTAGTACGTTAAGAAATGGCACTATAAAGCCGAAAGGAGTGATTAATCATACGCAACATTAATTGCTCCAAACATTAAAATCCCAAACATAATTCAACTAGTAAATTCATTTAAGAAGGGGCTACTTTACAAATATAATGGTCAAATACAATGAAACCTTACCTCTTTGATATAAGTCCAAATATCATTAACGTCATAACAAAATAGGCATTCAGAAAGGCTATTTTGCAAATACCATTTCGATATATGCATTAAATACAATTAGATTCAAACAGAAAGATGTTGATCTGGTTAATAAAATCAATTTATACAAAGGAAGTTAACAAATATAATTTTGGGCACGAAATACTAAAAGAGTATTATACCACTTATCTAAAACTACTAATCCATAGGGACTTACTTGAAGAGCTCAAATATCACCTATTTCTAACATAAAGATATGAATATTAACATATATCCATACTAAGGATAGTTTGACCAAAAGTACTAATCGTATAAACTCTACGTGAGACAGCATGACTAGTGTTAAGTACAGAGCAATACTACCAATAAGTACTAATAATCCGGCTGTCGACATGGACCATTATATGTAATAGAAAAGCCATAAGGAGAAACCTCATAATTAAATAAATTAAACTTGCAAACTTGTCATAAAAATAGTTTGTGAAATCAAGGCCTTGAAATTGGTTTACATCTTTCTATTGAGAAAACTATAATCAGTTTGTAAAATCAATATATCAAAAGGGCAGCCCGGTGCACAAGCATTCTGCGTTCACACAGGGTTCGGGGAAGGGTCCCACCCCAAGAGGTGAATTATAGGCATCCTAACTTGACTTTATCAGTGACTGATCCCAAGGCTCGAACCCATGACTTTTTGGTCACACGGAGACAACCCTACCGTTACTCCAAGGCTCCCTTCTAAATCAATATATCAAAGCAAACCCTAATTGAAAAATTATGGAAACTGGCTTGCAAATCATGGATTTATGCAATGAAGAATCTGGCTCCACTACATCTGCAAAATATGAATCAATTCTAGGCTTGCCAAGGACACCAGACATAAATCAGCAAAATCATAAAAGTTGATTAAAATACTGTAGAAGGCTTGATTTGATAAAATATAGTAGAAGTTATTAAAGTTAACACAAGATTTGGCAATGCCTCCTATTGTGACAGTTTAATAAATCCAATCACCTTTCCAAAGCAAAGCAAATTTTGGTAGCTTAAACCCGAATCAAATATAGAAGTAACCTTTGCCACAAAGCTATGAAATTAATTACATATGCATGACCATGGAGAAGTATTAACGAATACCAAAATCATAAATATTTATAGCCTTAGCTAATGAACTCAATCTTTGAAACAACTGAATAAGGAAGCAGAAGATTGGCATCTACCTCAGTTGGAGTGATCAACTTCATTTCTATTCTAGCCCCCTTCTTTCTTAGCCGAGTGCGCAAAAGTAAATGTGTTGTTGAAGGGTTGCAAGTAGCGGGAAAGTAAGTAGCGGGAAAGTGAGCTTTTAGACGTTTAGGGTTGAGAGAGGTAGTTATGATCATATAGGCGTAATGGGATTTTAGGGTTGAAGGATAATTATATGCATCCAAGAAAAGGTTTTGATGATAACAAATTTTTAGAACATCGGTCAAATGGTATCCAAAAAAATAATAACAATGTCACATTCTATTTTTTTTTCGGTCGGGTATTATAGTTATCATCTACCCATCTAACATCTTGAAATTTCTTCATTCACGATGTCAGTCATCGATCCTTACTTTTAAACTTCTCTTACAAGAATGAGGGTTATTCTTTGATGAAATTTTTGATGGAAAAAAGTGCAGATTTTGACGAAAAGCTGGCATACCGACGGAAATTATATCCTTCAAAAAACCACTAGCCAAAATACACATTTCGACAGGCTTGTCATAAATACTGAAGGAAAAATTTTGATAAACTGACAGTCTGTCAAAATTTCAACTGATGGACCATACTAGCATACTGACAAACCATTTATACGATTCTGATGGAATTTTTGACGAACTGATAGCTCGTCAAAACACTTTTTAACGTAAATTTTGATGGAAAATTAGCCCATCACAACTCCAAAAATTTGATATATCAGGTTGGTGCTTGAATGAAGTTAAATAGTTCAAACACCGGTTCAGGTCACGTAACAAATATAGTTCAAGATCATAAAATACACACAATTGGTTGTGTCATAATCATCAACGTCAACATCGCCTTCATCATCATCACCTTGTGAAGGGTTTGGGATTTATGGTCTAGGGTTATGGTTTAGGGTTTACTGTTTTAGGGTTTTAGGGTTAGGGTTTAGGGTTACGGCTTCGAGTTTAGAGTGTTAGGGTTTAGGGCTTAGGATTTGGGGTTTAGCATTTCTAGGGCTTAGGGTTTAGGGTTTAGGGATTAGGGATTAGGGTTTTAAGCATTTAGGGTTTAGGGATCAGGGTTTAGGTTTAGGGTCTAGGGTGTCTATGGTTAGGGTTTAAGGCTTAGACCTTACAATTTAGGGTTTAGGGTTTAGAGTGTAGGGGTTAGATTAGAGGTTTAGGTTCTAGGGTTTCACCTATTTAGGGTTCAGGGTTTGTAGGGTTTAGGGTTTCTAGGGTTTGTGGTTTAGTGTTTTAGGGTTTAAGGTTTGTAAGGGTTAAGATTTAAGATTTATGGTTAGGGTATGAGGTTTTTTGTTTTTTGGCTTTATGGTTTACTTTTTGTAGTTTCTTTACAAAGAGACAAATATGTTAATTGCACACCATGTTCGATTTTATATTAATTCGATACGCTAGGTGCATAAAGAGCAATTATTCAAACATGTCGTTTCCCAACAAGCCTAAGTTGCATTTCATTACCAAATCAATTATCAAATTTAATTAACAAATGTGGATTACTATATTAATTTAATTACAAAAACATGTCAAATGATTTACCTCAAAAATAGCATAAATTCTTAGACAATATCTTACACACTCAAGATATCAACTCCAGTCATTTAAATCAAGGCTTTGGAGTAGAATTTGCAAATTTTTCCCATATTAGATTGGATGAACTTACTGTTATTGATGCTTAACAATCTTGAATGTCCCTCCTCAGATCCAAACTTTTGATTTGTTTGTTCACCCATGGCAAGTAAATGTCCATCAAAAACAAACACTTACCATGATTTAATTAAAATTACACAATAAGTTTACGCTGTAAATGTTGAAAATCAATTGTGAATTGATGAAATAGAGGGGGAGAGGCATAAATTGGAGACCTAACTTGCTAGAGTACAATGCCGAAATGCTTGTCGAAAAAGAAGGTTGACGTTCACCCACCTCAAAAGCACTGCCCACTAGCGGGCGCCGACCCCCACAAACGACGGCCACTCATGAAAAGTTTGCCTTCTCCACCACCCCGACGGCACAATTGCGAGCGAACTTCTAGCTACCAAAGCCACCACGCGCCCCCTCACCCGTCAACTCTGTTCAACCCCACCGGCGTCCCAAACTGCCTCTCCCAGGTCGCTGCCGAATGATAATCGTGGATGTGGCAAAAGAAAAGCCCAAATCTGTTCAGTTGCGAATGCAAGCCCAAAAGGCTGTGAGCTTCATTTATTCACCATTGCAATGTGACTTTTGACAAGCCCATCACAATTGTTTGCGGTTGTAGTGAATGTTTAGAAATTGTGACGGGTTCCGTCACAATCATTGGTCAAAAATGAAATTCTATCAGTGTTTTTGACGGGCTTGTCACAATTTCCACAGTAATTTTTTAATTTTGATGAATTGCCCATCAAAATTTATCAACTTTCAGTCAAAGTAAATCTTGAAATTTGCACATACAATAATCTCGTCAAAATGCTATACTTTCTGTCAAAATACTCATCAAATATTTTGACGGCCTTCTATTGCGTCAAAAAATTCTATCAAAAATAAGCCTCAGTCTTATAGTTAACTTTGCCATCCATCATGAAATCGACATCTTTTTTACCTACACCCTTTACAATGTGACAATGAACATGGAACATGGCTTGCATTTGCATCACTCAGTTCTTCTCATCCAAGTTGTACCCACATGCTCACCCTATTCTTAGAAAATTTCAACTACTCTTGTCTTCAAAACTAGTTACAAAAGTAGAGATAGTTAGAGGGTTAGAGAGAGAGAGAGAGAGAGAGAGAGAGAGAGCTATGAATCTTCATTTTTCCTATCCAGGGGGGAAGGGATGGTGGAAGATAGAGAGAGATAAAGCGAAGAGCAAGTGGCATTAAGAAATCCATAAGGACAATTTAGTCATTCAACTATAAATTTTGTTTTGTCCTATTTCATTGTTGCGTCCAAAATCATGAACAACTTGTTACCAAAAAGACCAAATAAATCCACCATTCTTTAAGAAAGACTAGCTTGTAAATTTTTCTTTGAGTAATACTATAAGAATGTGATTTCAATTAAAAAATGAACCAAAAGATCGCAATTTATACCTAATTAAAAAGAAAATAATTATAATAAACCAATCGGCCTATACGTTATTCTAATTGTATATTAAATATTCCTTCCATCACAAATTATTATTTTTTGTTGATTCCTCAAATTGAAAGTTTCGTTTTATTATTGCTAGTATTAGGAGTGTTCTAAAAACAATAAGAGATAACATTAGTTGATGTTAGTCGTAAAAAATTTTTATTATCAAAGGATGAAAAATAATTTGAGATGGATATTTATAAGCGATATCATTAACTTGTTACGGATCCTATGATTGTATTTCCAATTCCAACATGCAAACGGCATTACGGCAAACATCAGCCCAAACCCGTACGGCGAAAACCTAAAACTAGACCTGGCAAAATTGACCCGAGACCCAAAATCCGAACCGAATGACCCGGATCCATACCCAACCCGACACCCGAATTATGCTCACCCGAAAGTTGATCCGAAGCCCGAATTGACCCGACCCGAACCATACCCGACCCGAAATTTTCAACAAAGTTGCTTGTTTTGGCATGACGAGCGTATTTCATCAAAAATTGGTTGACCCGAAATCGACCTGACCCGAACCATACCCGACCCAAACCGAAACGACCTGAAATGTCACTTAACCCGAACATAACTCAACCCGAACTTGATCCAACTCATACCCGAACCGAATGACCCATTTGCCACGTCTACCTAAAACCCCCACTGCTGAAAATTTGCCGCCATCAACTTGAAGAACAAAACTTTTCTTCCATTTCCAACCAAACTCAGAACTTGGTAATTCAAAATCTTTTGCCTCGAGTCTAGTTATATCTAACTGGCGCCCATAAAACAAGAAGGCTGATGCCAAATCCCAGCCTATGCGGCTGGTGCTATGACCGGCGGCCGCACACGTATTGATCGGCAACTGGCAACAATATTAGCCACATCAGCCTATCCTCCGTGCCTGGTCGTTGCCCTAGTTCTCGTTTGGTATGAATTTCATTTTGTTGATTGTATTAGATAAATTAGTGGAAGTTTAAATTTAGTTGAAGTTTGTTATTTTGAGCAATTTCGTGTTAATCTGTGGTGGGTTTTCCTCCTCCTTTTGGGGATTTGCTAGTTTTCTTTTCTTTTTTTTGGGGGGGGGGGGGGTGGGGGAGGTGTTTGCATTGAATCGTTGTTCGTCTCTTGTATGCGAAGTTTCAGTTATTGGACATATGAAACAATGTCATAAGATTACATTATTGTTATTTATTGTCTATATCGAATTTGTGAAAGCGCTTGTTCAAATCCTGAATTCACTACTATATTTTGTATATGTACATACTCCTACATGAAGATAGCTATGCATGCATCATGTATAATAGTCCATTTACTGTTAATTCGGCTAAACTGTAGGATTATTACTCAAAATCTTACAAATACAAGTGGAAAGCATGATTGTGCAAATCCGTTTTGAACATTCACGCTGCTATTGCAGCTATATTTTAATGAGATAAGTGTGTTAGAGTGTTTCCATGATACTGTATCAGCAGTCACAACCACAACCGTGAAAGCACATTCTGACTCCTCCAACCTCCTTTTTTTTTCTTTTAGCTGTTGCACTTTTTTTGGTGTTTTTGATTGAATCTGTGATTTTCTGTCATGTTTTCTGGATGCTTTTCACCATAACTCAGTTTTGATTTTGTATAATTATTTGTATTTGGACACCTCTTCTCACTGCATTGTTTCTTATTTGCACCCACATCAGCTTTTCTATTTTCTATGGACAGTTGCTGCTTGGTATCTCTTTGATGGGAGCTTTTGAGATTGCATATTTAATTTAGGTTTGATTTTATGATCTCATGCTATGTGTTTTTGCCCTCCCTTCTTTCTTTTTTTTTTTTCTGGATGAGTGTTTTTATATGTATACGTATATGTACGTACGTACATACGTACGTACGTACGTACGTATGTATGCATGTATGTATGTATGTATGTATGTATGTATGTATGTATATGCGTGCAAACAAGTGTCTGTAGAGTGAATTCTGGCAATCAAATTTATGTTATCATCCAGGGGATGTTGGTCAGTTTGGGTTTAATCTGAAAATGGTTAATCAGCTTGCCTTTTATTGTCGCAGAATATTGGCAATGTTGGCAAAAGCAAACTTTGTTATGCATAGTCGAATAACTTCGGCCTCTGCTGTGCTAAGGAGATTTATGTGGATTTCAAGTAGGGCTGTTATTGATGATGCTGCCAAAGATGGGGAACTCAGAGTGTTTATTGTTTCAGGTGAGGTTTCTGGGGATACTATAGGTGGACGTTTAATGGCTTCATTGAAGAAGATATCACCTTTTCCTGTCAAATTCTGTGGTGTTGGTGGGTAAGTTATTATAATTTCAACCATTTGCATTACTGCTGTATATTTGTTGGTCATCTGTTCCCTTGCTTCCTTGCGTGCTTGTTTTTTTGCCTGCCCCCAATTCAATTTGTTGAATTGCCTTTATCAATTAGGTCAACTTTTCAATTTAGTATGGTATAGTGAGAAGCTGAAAGTAAGTGGTTATCCTTTTTAAGCCACAACTTGTGATGTGTTCATGAATGTGAATTTATTGTATTTTATTTTATTTGAATTTTGAGTCTGTTCTTCCGACCTCCTGAGAAAGTGCTGACGTGAGGAGTGTAAGTCTTTTTCTCCTGCTATGAAGTGCAACCTCACTTCTCCTTGACTGTCTGTTATCCAAGTGCTATAAAAGTCTGCCTAGCAACCTAGCGGATTTAGATGTTTTCTCTGTAATTGACTATAGAGATTTTCCTTATGCTTTGTTGCAGATCAATGATGTCCCAACATGGACTGCAATCTCTGTTCCCTATGGAAGATCTTTCTGTAATGGGAGTTTGGGAGTTGTTGCCACACCTTAGCAAGTTCAGAGTGTGTTGGATAATCCTCCTTTTGTGGCCACCCTTTTTGTCAAATAGATATTATGAGGTCTCTCACAGTTGTCTTTAAATGACAGGCAAGGTTGAAGGGAACGGTGAAAGCTGCTCTATTGTTTAAGCCACATGTTGTTGTCACAGTGGACTCAAAAGGGTTCTCTTTCCGTTTTCTCAAAGAGTTACGGGGTACTGTTCAGTCCCTTGGAGTTTAGTTCGAGCTTTCCTGTATATAAAATATGATGAAGAAAATTAGAGAAATGCCTGTTGCAGCTTCGTGTAGCCTGCAAGAGTTGGATAGTCCTTTGCACTTCCATTATGTGGCACCATCATTTTGGGCTTGGAAAGGTGGCGAAGCTAGACTCAAGAGGTTATCTCATTTTGTAGACCATATCTTCTGCATTCTTCCATTTGAGGAAGAAGCTTGCAGAGTAAATGGGCTGCCTGCAACTTTTGTGGGCCATCCCGTGCTGGAAGATTGTTCAGAGCTGATCATAGTATGTCATTTTTGTTCTGAATAGCACAATAAGCATGAACAATTGATAAATTATTGCCATTTTTCTTTTATAAGTAATTCAGTTTGCATTCATTGTGATAGGAATTAGGAAGTCCTTTGCGGATGATCTCCGTAGTGGGATATGGAGGTCAAATTATGGATCTGCCGCCTAATTTGGAAGTGAGGATTGTACATAATCTAACTAGAGAAATTCAATACGGAAAGTCGTACTTAGAAGAATGGACTTATATGGGCGTGTGAATTTTATTTCCTGTCTATCAATGTTCTTTGTCAACCTGCTGTTCTTCGTTGTTTGGAATCCCTCACTTATGTTCCGAGCAGAAACAATCTACTTCATCTTGAGGCAAGGTTTTTTGCATGAAGCTCTTTTGCTTTGGGGTCATTTTTTGCATTATGCTAATCTTGTAGAACTGCTTTTCTTTCCTGTTGCAATGATTGTTTTTACAAGAAATAATGTGTTTGGCATTAGTGGCTTAGATGTCATATACATATGGTTCAGTAGAAATTCATGGCTAATGTTTGTGGTTTCCAATGCACACTTCCTATGATATTTTGTTTTGTACTTGTCCTTGCCGTTTTTAGTTTTTGTCTTCTGAATGGGTTACAGCAGGTTATTTGACCGATTCTAAAATTGGTGGAATTTCAGGAAAAGGACTACATCAACTGGAAGGTTCAGAGGAATAGTGGAAACTTCAGAAATAAATTTCAAATTCCTCCAGGTATTTGCCCCTGATTATAATAGGAGTTTCAGTAGTCCTATTGTTTGTCAATAATTGTCATCCTCGTCATGACAACTATGACCTCTGATAAGAAGACTCCAGTTTCATTATTGGTTTGGTGAACACAGTGCTCCTTTTTCGGTTACACTGTTCAACTTCCCCTACTCGAACTTGTATTTTCCATGTAACTGCATGAAGTCTGCCTTTCCATCTTGAGCAATGACTATCAACTTGATTGAAATTTGCTTTTGGGTGTATCATTTCTAGTAGTCTCTTCTATAACTTCTTGTGCAGTCTGTAAGAATGCATTAGCAATCAATATTGGTGACTATTGACAACATTTATTTGTCTCTGAAGGAGACAAGATTATAACACTGCTTCCTGGTAGCAGATTACAAGAGGTAGCTCGCATGCTTCCCATCTTCCTGAAGACCGTGGAGCTTTTGAAGGGATCATTTCCTGAATTGAGAGTACTCATGAATGTGGCTTCCAATCAGCATGTGGAGAACTATATTAGTAGGGTGGTTCATCACTGGCCGGTACCTGTCATTCTGATCCCTGGGAATTCAACAGACCTAAGATATGATGCGTTCAATGTAAGAGGGTGCAAATTTATTGTTTTGGCAAGTTTAATTCCTGTGGGTAAGAACTCCTAGCGTTGGCCATGAGCTGAATTGAGCTAAGATGAGCCAATTCAAACATTTAATAGTCTAGGCTCAGCTTGAATGGAAAGCCTTGGGCTTAAATTAGAGCCGGAGTTGATTTTGTGCTAGAAAGTCAAGCTCAGGCTGGAATGGGAAAGGGTTACAGAAGGCAACTGTGATTTCATGTTTATTATTATATAATTGTTGTTTATGGCTTTTCATCAAGTAAATTTATTCGATTTTTTTGTTCAGTTCTAGATTGTGATGGCATAAATTGAAATGTCTCACTAAATGGTCCTGTATTTGTGAAATAGTAGTATGCATGCTTTGAAACTGAGGTCCAAGGAAGCAGGCTCTTTGTACTTCTTAGGCATGAGTTCATATGCATCCAAACCACCGCTCCCAAAAAAGAAAAGAAAAGAAAAGAGTAAAAGAAGAGAGACACAAAGTACTGTAGGTGGGGTTTTCGGGCATTATTTTTGTCTGGGTGGTTTAAATATGAAATAGACAGCTAAAAAGGCTGCTTTAGGCTTATTGTGCTGAAGCTAAGTTCATTCATCAAAAGAGCAATGATTTTGAGTCTGAGCTAGGTACATGGTTATTCTCAATGTCAGGTTCACTTGTGGCTGGCTGAACCCTGCCCTTGTGCTCATTTACAGCTCAGGACATGGGAGTGTAGAAAAGTTCTTGGATCAAATCAGAAAATCACTATGATAGACTCTCACTAGCGAGTCTAAGAAGGCATAGGACCATTGCATGGGCCCTTCTGGTTCATGATACTGTCTTTTTTGTGATTAAAACTGAATATCTTATAGGAATCATTGCTAAGCTCCGTTTGCCGCTACTGAATTTCATTCGATAGCAGAGTTAATCACTCGGACATTGCCATCTGTAACTACTAGGATGTGTGCCTTTGGATTTTGTATTCCAAATGGATTTTAGGTTTCTCAGCCTGATGTTGTGTCAGTGCATTATGCACAAATGTAATTTTCTTGGGCTTGTGGTGGGGTTATATCTACTAGTTTTCTCTATCTGTTTGTCCTTTCTCTTTGGGTGCTTCTTGGATCTTTGGCAGCCCTTCACTGGTCATATCTTTTTCATCCTCTCAATTGTGACTCTGTAAACTTTTACTAAGTATTGTTGGCCCCCTTGTTACAAGACATTTTTCTAGGAATCACACTCCAGAATGACAATATTTCTGTTTTATTTCTTATTTATCTGTCTACAAATATTAATTTTCACCTGCCATTGCATCTTTCTCATGATCCATATTAATTCAGGTAAGCTTAGCTGCATTATGCTCTTCTGGAACGGTTGCTGTGGAGTTGCAACTTGCAAGATTACCATGTGTTGTTGCTTACAGAGCCCATATGTTGACTGAATGGTTAATTCGTTACAAAGCAAAGGTGTCATACATATCCCTTCCCAACATCCTACTGGATTCACCTATGAGTCCTGAAGCTCTGTTTCAAAGATGCACACCTCAAAGGTTGGCATTATTGCTCAGGTAAGATTCTTGTGGCACTCTGTGTCGCTGAATTTGCAGCATTTGTGAACTGAAGACCTGGCTTGCTTTTTTTCTACAAGTCTGTTTGTACATTAGTGACTAAACGTCCACGATTACTGGAGATTCACTATGGAGACATATATCTTTAGCACAGTAATACAGTATGTTTAGGTGATTATTTAAAGCTATAATAACTTTTCTGTGGCTTATGCAAGTACTAAGACTTTGTAAGTGGTTATGCTGCCATTTTACTAATCCTTGAGAAAGTTCTTTAAAAAGCTATTGAGTGAGAAGCTCTGTTGCGTGCTTTATCTTTTTCTAAGTTCCATTTATACAATGCGGCGCACCCTTGGAACAGACCTTGTTGTAAACATAGCTACAGCGAAAAGCTATTGAGTGAGAAGCTCTGTTGCGTGCTTTATCTTTTTTCTAAGTTCCATTTGTGCAATGCGGCGCACCCTTGGAACAGACCTTGTTGTAAACATAGTTACAGAGAACACTGGTCACGCCTCATTCACAGCCCAAACCAAGCAGGTCCCCAAAACCTGAACTAGGCTGAATTTTTCTAGTAACTAGTAAGAGGGATCGTTGTTCCTGCTTTAGCAATCCAAGCTGCATTTGGTAACCATGGTCTGACATGGTTACAGGCGTCAGATGCAGAGATCCCACAAAAGTTTGCACGATAACTTCGGCAAGTGTCTAATATGGACATTTTACTTAATACGAAGAGTGTAATTAGCTCAGGGAACAGGGTTAGAAGCATCGCCCACATAGCTTTTATGCTTTTGCTATTTAAACATTCAAGTATTGGATATCTCTAACTTGTCTTATGATTATCCAAACTGATGCAGTGAACTAATTGACAATGAGGCCCTCAGAACTCGGCAAATGTATTCTGCTGAAAAGGTGATTAGGCTTTTATGTCCTCCAGAGAACAATGCAGTGCAGTACGACAGTAATTGGAGAGGGACTTCACCACCAAGCATGATTGCGGCATCCACTTTACTATATTGCAAAAGGCAAAGATAATAACCACGCAATGGACTGTTTGCATGTACCATCTGTGTTGTATTTCAATTGTTTTTTCCTATTTTCAATGAAACCGAAGTGCTTGTCCTTTTCCGCTTCCACATGTATATAGTTCTCAATTTTTCAGCCGTTCAGGGATGTCTTTGGATTCGTAGTCAGATGTACTTGCATTGGACAACATTGGTGAAGCCTTTTTGAGGAAATTTTGTACCTCGAACTAAAAATATTGGGGAGATAGCAAAAATTAATGATTAGATACAATTGGATGTCTACAAATTTATGATTTTTTTTTATTGAAGTCTACAAATTTGAGAAGTAAGCAATATGATTGTTTGAGAAGCACTTACTGAGACCTCTTTGTTTTTCACAATTTGCTTATTAAATATAATTATCATAACTGCAAGACAACATTTCAATTATTCAAAGAATCTTAGCAATTTATTTGTTCATAATCCGTATATTATTATTAGTGCTTGTCAACTCAAATAGTTTTTTTGACAAAAGTCAAATAAATGATAATAACCTCAAAAAACTCTTTTTGGGCTAAAAAAAAGTCTTTACTTAACATTGCTATAATATGTCTTTCGTATATAGATATTTGGGCTAAAACATTGCTATAGAGGGGGGAGAAATCGTACTGGATGGGAGGGCAATACCGAAGGTCGCCAATTTCAAGTATCTGGGCTCGATCATCCAGCAGAATGGGGATATAGACGAGGATATTAGCCAGCGGATTAGAGTGGGCTGGCAAAAGTGGAAGTCAGCGTCAGGGGTGCTGTGTGACAAGAGAGTGCCCATGGGTTTGAAAGGCAAAGTCTATCGGATGGTAGTTAGACCCGCGGTTCTCTATGGATCGGAGTGTTGGCCTCTAAAAAAGGCGCAGGTCCAGAGGTTGATGGTAGCTGAGATGAGGATGATCAGGTGGATGTGTGGTTTTACGAGATTGGACAGGATTACGAATGGGGTTATTAGGGGCCTAGCTGGAGTGGCCCCCATAGAAGAGAAGATGAGGGAATCGAGGCTCAGATGGTTCGGCCACGTGAAGAGGAGAAGTGTGGCCGCCCCGGTGCGAAGTTGCGAGACTATTAGCCCACCCGGTGGTAAGAGAGGGAGAGGTAGGCCGAAGAAGAATCTAGAAGAGGTGGTTAGAGAGGACCTGAGAGTTGTAGGTCTCACGGAGGACATGACTCAGGATAGGAGGGTGTGGCGGGACAGGATTAAGGTCCCTGATTGTAGGGGACCGGCTCCGTAGGGGGTAGTAGCCTAGGCGGTGTGGGGTGGGGTGGGTTTTGGTTTGCCTGTTTGCAGGTCAAGCTTTCCCGGATGGTCACGACACCAAGCGCCCACGATTTGTCCAGGTATGTCCCCACTCCCTTTCTCTTACTTCTCTTACTTCTCTTACCTCGGTAAATGGTTTTGCAATCGTTTCCCCTCCAAACCTTTTCTCAAAACTGTTTTTGTGGGTCTTATGGAATCAACCTCTCTATGGGTAGGAATACCGGTAGAGGTAAGGTTGCCTACAGCTGGATCTCCCCAGACCCCGCGAAAGCGGGACCCACTTTGGGAGTTTGTTGTTGTTGTTGTATATAGATATTTGTTTGATTGAACCAAATACCGATATTGTCAAAATATGTCTTCAGTGAGTTTGTCACTTCTTGAAATTACCCACGTCCTCAAGCTAACGTCTTGCTAATTTGACGTTCCATTATTCTGCTAGCACCGGCCTAAATAAGAATCATCAATACGTAATTATTGGGTAGACAATCATCAACTTATATAAAGATCAAAATGAACAAGGAAATAAGATACATTTCAGCATCTCTATAATATAGATAGCCTTAGCTTGCTGCATGGGATTCAAATATTTGGCATTGTCAATCTGATTTATTTAATTTTACCATCAACTATTGGGTAGACACTCGTGAATACATCACTATTCAAAATGTTAAGCTTATAAAATAACAATGGTATGTACTTTTCATATGAGAGAATCCGACAATATTTTTTTTAAAAAATTAAAAATAAAGAGAGTGAATCCTATGGAGTTTTTAAACGTCATATAATTTAGGGTAAAAAATGAAAACTAGGGACCACACTTACGTAAATCAATTCTCCATAGACTATTATCATAAACTATTATCTATATTCTTTTGTTTGCTTATGATATAAGTCTAATTTTGATAGAAATTTATTTAAGGTTATAGATAGACTATTATCATAAACTATTATCTATATTCTTTTATTTGCTTATGATATACGTCTAATTTTGATATAAATTTATTTAAGGTTTATCCTAATTGATTCTTCCATTGGATGAGGACAACTATCAACATGGTAAAATTGTGTATGCGTGAAACTAACTCCACTTAAGATGTTATTTCTGTTAGAAACACAAGGTGGGAAAACTTCCCTTCTAAAAATCATCTCAACCAAGAAAGACAAGGTGTACATTGTCCAAAAAAAAAAATCTCTCCTAATAAAATTCACCGGCAACCCATCTTCTCTCTCACCTTCACTAATTTCATCAGGCATAAATTCACAGGCCTACACGCCTAGAAATTCATCAATCCCACCTATCTAACGTCTACTCTTCCTCTCCACTTTCTTTTTCAAAGGACGAAAAATGGCTTTACCAAGAAAAATGATGGCAATCTGCTTGGTGATGGTGCTATTTTGCTCAGTTATGATAAAGGTTTCACAGGCTGAGGGGCAAGAAGACACTATCGATGAACAAAAAGAGCAAAATGTTGAATCTGCAGCAGACCCTGCAGAAGCAGAGGTGGAGGAAAATGCAGAGAACAGATATGGTGATATTCCTGGAGGAAGCAATAACCCCTTGGATTCTCCCAAGCTGATTGTGTTGGGGCACTGAATTTAATTGAAAAGCTTCAAAACATCCATTCGAATACCTCTTTTTGAGTTGGACGTTTATTTGGGTAATCTATATATCCATATATACATATATGGATACTAATATGTTGTGGTTTTCTTTTCTATTTATGATCAGTTGTTGTCTTATTCCCCCCCCC
>JACYFF010003369.1:54868815-54883856 GCA_017589665.1 Selenicereus undatus
GTGTGTACACACACACCCACCCACACACACACACACACAAACACACTTACACTTATACATATAATAATTTTATGCACCCTAGAGTGGGTTAAAATACGAACTAGCTCTTGACTAGAAGTTGGACACCAGCCTATTCGGGTTCTTTTAGCCTTTGGTAGGTATCTTTGGGTTTGGATGTGTGGGTTAAGGAATTTTGACATATTTTAAGGCTTTTCATTTTCTATATCTAGGAATTCCTAAGTCTTATTCAATCGGTTTATCATCATCGGGTATTTTATAAAAAGGAGATATTTTTTAGGTGTCTACAGTGAGTGCCACTTTGACAAAGTCTAAGTAAGGCGAAGTTGAAAGTAGATACCATTTGTGCTTACCTTTCACCGGTCTAGCCCCACTTTTTAGGTGTCTACAGTTAGGCCTATTTAAGTTGACCTTTCACTGGCCTAGCGAACCTTTCACCCGTCTAATAACTCTGAATTGTTGGTCTTTTGCCGGTCTAATGGATTTTGAATTTGACCTTTGCCCAATCAAGCGGATCTTGAATTGTGAAATGCCCTACCACTCTAAGAGCCAGCGATATTGTTAGAATGTCCCATTATGCTTGGAGCTACTGGTGTTTATTGGAATATCCCATTGTGTTGAGAGCCAGCATATTGTTGAAACATCCAATTGTGCTAGGAGCCAACAATGTCAAAAATTTTCCATTATATCAGGAGTAAGTCTAAATGTTCGATTGTGCTGAGAGTCAGCAAAGTTGTCGAAATGTCCCCTTGTGTTAGGAGCTAGCAGTGTTGTCGAGATGTTCCATTGTGCCGGAGCCAGCAGTCTTGAAATGTCCCAATATGCTAGGAGCTAGCGGTGTCTATTACATTGGGAGCTAGCAATGAACCTTAGTGGTATAGGAGCATGAAGATTTGTAGCCAAATCCTTGAGAACTCTATTGGCATGAGAGCCTAAAGATCTGTAGCTATATCCATATGAACTTTGTGGGTTGTGAGTCTGAAGATCTATGGTCAAATCCCTATGAACTTGGTGCCGTGTGATCCTGAATTTCTATTATAGCCTTAACTTATCATTAGTGACATGTTAAGATATTAAATCTTCAAGTTTGACCTTTTTACTGCTCGGCCATTGATGTCATGCCCTTCTGATATGAGCTTGCTAAATATCGAAATGTCCTATACGTTGAGATGTCCTAAGATAACTCATAATCTAAAGTTATGTTGGGGTATTTTCTGTAAGCATGTGGGTGAATCGCCCAAGGGCGATGATGCTTATGTAAAGAGCGCTTTGATGAAGGAGCCCCTACTTTGATAGAACCTGAGTGAGGCAATGGTTAAAGTATAGATGTCTTCTATGATATTTGTTGATATAATCTCAATAATCCTTGATGTAAATTCATGGTGAACCAAGGTTGTGAACCCTTCCTATAGGGTTGATATCATGTCTGAATGCAAGCTTCTTCGATGTAAGGCTTCCAAGTGATCAAGACAGAGAGCGAGTTAGTAAAAGGGCTAAATACCCATGTATAAATGTAATTACTAACTCAATTAAGACTATTTACTACAAAGACTTAATTGTCCTACCTTATGATGGCCTAACCTCATACGCAAGTAGGTGAAAGTCTCATGCTACATTTGGGGTCCATTGGCTAAGGCATGATTAAGGTATAACTAACTAATGGACTATGCGTGGTGGTTCTCTGTAACTGAGGTTACAACATATTACAGGATGAGAGGTAAAAAAGGAGAGCAACTGTTGGGTTAGTCTAGGTGTAAAACCCCAAACCTAACTCTTACTAAACCATTAATTAGCATATAACTACGAGGCATCGGAACTCATTAATAGGTTAGGGCACTACTGTTGTCCCTTGAAAAGAAAAGTCTCCATTTAGGAATTATTAGTCACTAAGTAAGTGCATTACATAAGATATGTCTAGGATAGTGAACAACCATTCAGAAGTAGTCATAACACAAAATATGTTTGCGTCCAAAATGAGTTTATATCTCCCTTAAGCTAGCCAGCATCTGAACCATAATTCGGTTCACAAATTCACTAAACAATCTAACTAAGATTGAAAATCAAGAGTCATAGGCTTGGTTAGCACCTCTCGAACCTTTCACTTTTGCATGTTCATGCTTAGCGTTAATTAGCCTTTTCCTTCCTAAAATAGTTTAGAAAACACAAAACAAATGAAAATGAGCTATAACTCAATACGTTACCCTTGTACAGTCAAACTGACAACTTTTCTGGGAGTTAGTGAGTGCATGCATATCTTAAATCAATTTCGTTGCAAACTTAACTTTCAATGGAAGTAGATAATTTTTTATCGACCAACTTAGGACCCAAATGATGAAAAAGAAATCATTGCACTTCATGAGTTTGGATATCTCCACCCAATTCCAAGGTTAAGATAAACCATTTAGTAATGGGCATTGAATGACAATCAATAATCATTAATCGATGATCAATGATAAGCACTGTTAGCAGGCTATGTTGTCCAACCGTCCCTAGATCAATAAACCTATGCACATTGCATTACAAATTCTTCATAAAATTGAATGGGTCATTTGATTAGCCAAAACATGATAAAACTATTGAGCATGATTTGCAAATAAATCAAACTTTTTACTTGATTAAGATACAAGCAACAACGTACCTTGACAGATATTGTGTTCCTCCTTTAAATGATTTTGTAAGCCTTTTCTCGGAAATGAACTCAGTGAGACTCTGTATTAATTAGAAATTAATACTTGTAAGTTTTAAGCCATATTGGGCATATTTTGAACACTATAATGAACTTTGACAATATAATAAGTTTTGATACTTTAGTATATTCCTTTTTTATTATTTTTTTGCAAATTCTTATTTTCATTTAGGGTCTTGATTTAGCAATGAATAAATTGGGTAATCTTACTCAAAGTCACTATTTACTTGACCCCAACTTTCCATTAGTTGAACCACTATTATTATTACACTTCGTGCCTTGCTTCTCATCCAGAATTATTTGCTAGCTTTATTTCTTTATTTTAACCCATTGGCTCTCATTACTTACTCATTTCCCTTGATTCAAACTCTGTCACAAGTAGTAAATCTTCCATTTTATGGGGATAATTCAAATAAGCTTTTCTTAACTTATTATAACCCTAATGTTCGCACCTTATTCACCTCTCAAAATTTTTGGTTCCTTTGCTCAAGTAAGCTTACTCATATAATTACAACTTGGTATTCACTCAAGGTTTTTTTTCTTAACAACCGCCTTCTTATTTTTGGTATAAATTAATACAATAAATAACACATTTGCCTTTAATATTATTAGAACATGGTTGTAATTCTTACTGACACAACTATATCATTAACTTTTCACTTTCTAATTCCCAACATTGACTCAATCTTTTCCATACTTTAAAGTCTGTCAAACACCCTCTTCCACTTATCATTAATCATGCTTAGATCAACATAGTATACTCGCTATATTCTAATCCACCGTATACCTAAGACTTACTTAGCATAATTGCATAAGTTTGTTTAACTTTCTTTCTGGCACTTTCATACCACCATGATTACACAATATGTTCACAAGATATAACTTGACTATAGTGAAATCAAGAACTTATCCATACTCATTTCAAGCTTGCTTGAACCATTGATACACTTTTGTTTATTCTCCCCTTAAGCACATATTTTACATACAACCTAAATCATGCTTACTCATCCACATATGTCCTAAAATTAACTCATCAACCTCACAATAAAGCAATTCACTCGCAGTAATAGCACAATTTATTCTTCCACATCAACCTCACAATAAAGCAATTCACTCGCAGTAATAGCACAATTTATTCTTCCATGCAAAGTTAAAAACTCACAATTTAATTGAAATAAGAGATATAGTATTTTAAAATCATTTGAAAAAAAGTGGAAAGAAAAGGGGTTACCTTAGTATGAGTTTAAAATTAGGAGTGAGGGATGAGTGGGTGCGGAAGGTGGCTGTAGTGGTGGTGCTGGGCAGTGGTGAGCTTCGGTGACAGCAAGTGAGGCACACAGTAGCACAGACAGGGGGGTTAAGGCAGTCGAGCACTGGTGAGAGGGAAACAGAGGGTTTTCCTTGTTTTTTTTTTGTTTTTTTTGTGTTTGTGTTTTTGCTTTTGTTTTTGTTTTTTTTTTTTTTTGGTTAAAAGACCCACATGTTATTTTAGGAGCTCATCTCCCAACTTAATAAGACTCTCTTATTTCTTTCTTTCGTTTTTGTGTTTTGATAACCACTTGGTCATTTCAAATTAAATGTGAGCTTATCTCAAAAGATTTCTTTTTCCACATGGTTACACAATTGTCCATGCATTTGGCCTACGGTGATTTGCTAGATTTATTTCTTTCCTCAGTTACTAAGAATTCATCATGGCTCGTTAAATTTCCAACCTCGCTCAGGTACAAACACGTATTCACAGGAAATTGTATACTTCTACATAATTATCCATGATTTATATACATTAGAGAAAAGTCCACGATGACTTAGTTTCTTAAATCATGCATTGCTTTGTTTGACATCAGAAAAATGCACAACTCACTGCTCCCACTAATCATAATCATATGAATAATGCAAGAATTAAAATTAATTAAGTGTAGTAATCGGGTGTTACATCCTCCTCCCTTTACATAAAGTTTTGTCCTTGAAACATAGGATGAACACATCTTTCAAGGAGATATGGGTAGTGAAACTTCATTTCATCTTCTATTTCTTAAGTAGCCTCAGAGGCTGCATGGTGGGTCCATATGACCTTGACTAGAGGTATAGTTTTATTGTGCAATTGTTTAACTCATCGATCGACTATCTTCATGGATTATTCTTCATAAGTCAACCTGTCAACCTCAACTTCTAAGGGTTCATATGCTGTTATATGAGTTGGATCATCAACAAATTTGGAAAGTTACGAGATATGGAACACATCATGTGCATGCTGCAACTCAGGTGATAAAGCTAAGCGGTAGGCAACTAGATTGATCTTCTTAATGATGTCATAAGGCCTAACAAATCATTGGCTAACTTTCCATTAACATTGAATTTCCATATCCCTTTAACGAGAGAAACGTTTAAAAACACTTTATCTCCCATTTCGAACTCCAGAGGTCTCCATCTTCGGTCCGCATATGACTTTTTCCTATCCTATGCTGCTTTCACGTTTTGTTGGATAACTTTGATCTTTCATACCATTTCTTGATTTATTTCAGGACCCAAAATTAGGGTTTCTTTCAACTCATTCCAACAAAGAGGAGTTCTACATCTTGTATCATATAGAGCTTCAAAAAGGGCCATTTTTATAGTAGATTGGTAAGTATTAGTATGCAAAACCTTTGCTAAGACCAAATATTCTTCCTATTTTCCTTAAAAATCCAATATACAGGCCTATAGCATGTCCTCAACAATATGATTCACTCTTTCAGTTTGTATATCTGTTTTCAGGTGATAGGAACTACTAAACTGCAATTTCATGTCAAAGGCTTTCTATAAAGCCTTCCAGAAATGGACTTGAAACTTGGAGTCCCTATTTGAGATAATGTCTTTAGGTACACCATGCAACCGCACCACTTCTCTGATATAAATTCGAGCTAGCTTATAAACTTTCGAAGAACCATGTATTGCCACAAAATAGGTGGATTTGGTGAATGGTGTTTTTCCTTAATGCTACTAGAGGTAACCCTATTATGAAGTCTATCAAAAATGGAGTCCCATATCCACGTAGGGATTTTTAATGGTCTTAGTTCACCAACCTACCGTTGATGCTCTACTCCAACCCTCTGACAGGTAAGGCATGGCATTTATTTACATACTCAACTATGTTTCTCTTCATGTTACTCGCTAAAAGCTTTGCTTCATGCTTGGAGGCACACATGTTCGATTTTAAAATCTAATAATTCCATGCTTATTCTCCATAAACCTCAACGCCTTCCTTTGCTCATAGTCACCTTAATTCTTTCTCTCTCGACATCGCCCACTTATACCTGCTTAATCTCGTCCAAGAGGGTGGGTTGAACAAATACACTATTAAGGAATGGCATGGACCCGTATGATAGCACAAGTTCTATGCTCAGATTCCTCTGATCCCTCAAGATCTCCGATTGTACCACTGCTACAATGTTCATACTAAGTTGGCCTTCGCTGGATCGTACTGTATTTGGAGATCATAATCTTTGAGAAGCTCTAGCCGTCTTCGTTGCTTCAAATTCAATGCTTTTTGAGTGAAGATATATTTGAGACTTTTATGATCATTGAAAATCTTGGAAGGGCTTCCGTAGAGGTAGTGTCTTCAAATTTTTAGTGCAAAAACCATTACAACTAGCTCTAAGTTATGGATAGTATAATTCTAAGCATATGGCTTTAGCTACCAAGATGCATAGGATATGCCCTTTCCGTCTTATGTTAAAATAAATCTTATCCCTTGCCTAGAGACTTCACTAAATATGGAAAATTTCCTTCGTTATACTAGTAAAGCTATAACCGGTGCAGTGGTGAGTTTGTGCTTTAGTTCTTCAAACACAACTTTATATTTGTCATTCCATTCAAATTTCATGGTCTCCTTCAATAGGCTAGTCAGAGGCAGGGCGATATTGAGAAGTTTTGTACAAAATGCCTAAGAAACTCTGAATATCTATAGCGTTGGTAGACCTTGGCCATTCAGTAACCGCTTTTACTGTGGATCTACTTTGACTTCTTCTTTGGAGATCACATGCCCCAGGAAATTCACTCCTAATAACTAAAATTCATATTTTAATAACTTAGCATAAAGATTATGCTCCCTTAAGGTTTGTAGCACAGTCCTCAAATACTCAGTATGCTCCTCTTGTATTTTAGAAAATACTAGGATATCATAAGTGAAAACAACCACAAATTTATTCAAATATGATCTCAACAATCAGTTCATCAAATCCATAAAGGATGCAGGGGCGTTGGTTAATTCGAACGACATCACCATAAATTCTCAATTACCGTAGTGAGTCCTAAATGTTGTTTTAGGGATATCCTCAGGTTTGATTCTCACTTGGTGATACCCCGACCTAAGATCGATATTTGAGAAAACTCACATTCCTTATAATTGATCAAATAAATCATTAATCCTAGGCAATGAGTAGTTATTCTTTATAGTGATATTATTCAATTCTTTGTAATCTATACACAATCTCAAGGTTCCATCATTCTTTTCCACGAATAGCATTGGTTCTCCCTAAGGGGACATGCTTGGTGTTGTGTAGCCTTTTTGTAACATATCCTCCGACTGCACTTTTAATTCTTTTAACTCAGTTGGGACCATTCTATAAGAAGGTTTTGAAATAGGACGTGCCCCTTGTCCCAACTCAATCCCAAAGTCAATCTCTCTTTTATATGGTAACCACAGGATTTCCTTTGAGAAAACATCTGGAAACTCTTTGACTACCGAAACATCTTCATGTTTTATTTCCTCTTTCTTTTCTTCATTAACACAGCATAAGTACGCCTTACACCTCTACCTAGACCTGTTAAAAATTGACTCGACCTGAAAACCCGACCCGAACCAGCCCAAAAATTTTGGGTTTTGAATACGATTTTCTTGACCTGAACTCGAAATAAACCAAACCCGAAAAACCCCCAAATTAATGAGCCAAACTCGACCCGAACCCTAACCCGAACCCGCCTGCTTGACCCGAACATTATATACTTAGTTTTTTATTTTTCTCTGATTTATCCCTCTTAACAAAACTGGTTAGTCATTTTTATCGAATAGTTTAAAAAGACATGATATAACTATTGTATCTATTTACAAATTATACAATAATAAACTTATTTTTTCTTCTCCATTCTTTGAAAATAATATTGTACACAACTTTTAAATGAAAAAACGTTAAAAATGGGTATAAAAGTGCATGAAATAATTGTCTAATATTTTTTTAAAAATTTATTTAAAAAAAGATGCGTAAGTCATACCATTATGTGCTTAGTTGAACAAATTTGTCTAATGATTTTTTAAATTAAATAATTTGTAATAATTTAAATTTTTGATATTATAAATGCAATATAATACCTTGTATTTTTTTATTCAATTTTATTTGGTTTTGTTCTAACTAGTTTTGAACTACGATGCTAGTGGTAGGAAAAAGGCTAGCCGTATTCGTATTGGGGTCGACCCATTAATAAAGTTTTACATGATTAGACATTGATATGTTAGTTAATAAAAATATTAAGTTATTAAATAGGTTATTAACAATCAAACTGCTACCACTACAAATAAAGTTGCTTCCCTCCACATTTAATTTTGCTAATAACCACACTTATAAGTGTAGAAATAGCAGTTGCCCACACTTAGGCTAAATTTGGGGAAGTTAGGTGTGGAAGTGTTCTCCACACTTAATGAAAATGCGGGTAGAGCTATATTTCTCACACTTATAAAAGTGGAGTAAGTACTAATTACCCACATTCTATGTGTAGTCTTTTTACGCTATGCCCACTCTGGGAGGTGCAAGAAGTCATAATTTCCCCCACACTTATAAGTGTTATTAGTGTCGTTTTAGTTTTTTAAAAAATAATGCTGGTAATTAATATAAAACTTATTCAATTAAAAATAGAACAATTGTATACAATTGTTCTTTTTTTAATTAATAAGTTTTATACTAATTAACAGCATCACCCTCCATAAATAAATAAAACTAGAATTGTATAATATAGATCGATACAATTATTCACCAATTAACAAAGCAACTAAATTAAAATAGATCAAACATCAATTAAATAAGTTACACATTAGTGCCTAGGAAAAAAATTTGTCAACATAGCAACAAAGACTAAGCAAATCAAAATTAAACATTCTTACATTGTTTTGAATCCATCCTGCTATTTTTTTTTTATTGTAGCTAGCTGATTGAACATTTTATGCAAAAGTACTTGCTTTATATGCTACTTAAAACTATACATTGAAAACATGCCTAACTTCCAAGAATATATAAAAAAAAATCTCCGTATTTGTTTTCTTCATTGAGAGATGTTAGCTCTAATACAACCTGTTAGACAAATTGAAACACAAAAAAAAAAAAAATACATTATTAGAAAAGATAACCAAAGAGATTAACTAAAGACACAGACCCTACAGAATCAGGTTTAAAACGCATAGCAAAGTTCAACCAACTATAGAATCACAACAAAGTTGAACTAAAAATAGAACCACAATTGAATTCAACTAACAATAGGAAGTCCACTGCTTAAGAAGGCATAATAGGGAAAGCTATATACAAAATTCAATATAACTATTTCATAAGCCAAGCTATGAAAATACATACAGAATTACTGTTACCAACATATTGGATCCAAACCCAAAGTACTACTTCCCCCCAAACATCTAAACACATCACTCTTCATTAAGCAAACTGACATTGTCACTACAGGTTGAATGGATTAGTAACTGAAACAAACTCCCTGGAGGCACCATACACAGTTTCAAATGACAACACCCTCATGTAATCTAGAGCTCAGTCACAACAGCTAAGCAGACCTCACTCACACACAACAACACAATTGATCAAACATACATATGAGCCAAAACAAGCCAAAGACAAGCTGAGTTCAAGGCAAGCCAAAATGTTCAAGCTTGACAATTGATTTTTACCTCTCACAAACTACCAAAATAGCCATGCAACAACAAAATCTCTAACTAGGAAGAGTGAGGGTTAGATCTAGCCACCTTACTGAGGTTCTTTCCATGAAGGCTATATTAAAATCTCTTATTACTCTACAGAAAAGGAATAGAGGACAATGACGCCTCTTGCTTTAGCACACTATCACTGAAGATAGTTTTTTCTTTTTTTCTTTTTTTGGACAAGATACTATAACCCAACTTTAAAAGAACCAAAAGTGGCTCTACAGGTACCAACAAGTTCCATAATCGTCATCCATTCTTGATTAAACAAATCAAACCATCTAATATTCATGAAAACACAAATCAAACCATCTAACATTGATGATACACAAAATAAACCATCCAATAGCCGCAATAATGTTAAGAAAGTTTAAAACTATGCTTGGCACAATAGAAGAACACAAAGGAGAGAAGGTACAATGCGAAATCTTACCAAACCAGCAGTTTGAGAAACTATGGGAGCATTAGTAGTAGGTTGACTACCAATACCTAATGAATTAAGAACTGCCCCAATAACCTACAAAAAGAATCATAATTGTTTATTACCAATGGTACATCAAGAATCAAAATCCAAAAGTTTAAGTGTACACACTAGGCATTCTTGTTCAGGGTGACATACCCAAGTAAGGTTAGACACAACTCCTTCGCCTTGATCACCGATATTTAAAGTGCCAAGAACTACACTGTGGGAAATTTGTCCAATATGGTTGCGAGGAGCCCCTGCACTACCAGAATTTCCTTGCAAGTTAAATAACAAAAATACTGGGTGAATTTCCAAAGCAAATTTAGTACCACAAGAACATGAGAACAAATGTTTAAATACAGCTAGCAATTAATACCTTGAGCACCACCATTCCTAGACAAATCAACAGGGCCAGTACCAGACAAGGTTTGTGGTTGGGTTGGCTGTCTTTCAACTAAATGCAATGTGTCCCCATTCTTAATGTCTAACATGGTTAAGCTAACAAAGCAGCGGAAGTAGTCTTTGCTACACTTAGAAGTATAAAGCATGGGGAAAAAAAAAATAAAGTAACAAAATTGGGGGGGGGGGGGGATCTGCTATGCAAACAAGAGACACAACAAAAGAGGAAAGTATTTAAAAAGTTCTAATTGTCCTCAAACAATCTGTGCCACCTCGTATAACCATCATGAAGTCATTTACTGACATAATAAGTGACAAAAAACAATATAGCCAACTATTGATGCACATAACACGAGAAACCAATGCCCTTGCAGGATACGGTACTCAGAGAGTAAATGCTCATCCTTCAAGACCTTTCCTTAGAAAATAAGCCGCTGCTGACCTACAGGCACACCGATTTGATCAACAATTTTACCCTTAAATGATGACACAAGCATATAATATTTTCAAGATCACAGTCACATGAGTTTCAATATCTGCATTTGGAAGCATTGGATAACATATTCAAGAAATGCTAGTGTATAGATTTGGGCAGGCAAGATACAAGTTGCCCCAAAACAAAAACCCAACAAAAAAAAACCCATAATTCTGCAACAACAATATCTACTTGACATCAACAAAGACCCTTTAAATGAGATTAGTAGTGTCATAGGATCTCATTGTGCTTGAATAGAGTAACGAATACAGTAGTAGCTTCAATAAGCGCATTAATCCAAATATAGAACTACAAACCTAGTACGTCATCGTAATATTTGACATCATCCTCTTCGTCTCTTCCTATTTCTTCAAAGCAACCTTGATAATATCTAGATGAGCTAATAAATTAAGGAAATGGCAATGAGATACAGTTTACTTACACTAGAGCTTCTGTCATGAAGCATTAGATGCTCTTTCAAGAGTGCAGCAAAATGAAACTTTGTTGTTTTTCTTCAACCATTAACTCTCACCCCTAGCACCCTCTATGGTACTGTGAACATAAGCTAGAATCCGCTTCATGATCCCATGATACCCATTTTAAAAGTTTTCTGAGTATGGTGCACCAATTTAGGTTCAATTTTCTATTACTACTCACTATTTCTACATTCTTTCCTGCTGAGACGATAAAACGAATGCTCGTTCAGCACTAGAAAGTAAAAGAGGGGGTGGGGGACAGAGAATGCAAAACAAAAATATCTGAGACCTCAAGATATTAACAATACACTAATCTTAATTCCAAAACAACTGAAATAGCCAAATTGAAAGAAATATGAATAAAACAACATTTGAAACAAAAACATCTAAGCCAAAGGTTCTTTGTAGACAAAAATTGGACCTCAACTAAACAAGAGGATCCCATCCATGTACCAAACAACTTGACCAATTGGTGAGACAAGTATATTTTAAATAATCCCTCATTGAATCACCAAAATATGAAATGAGCCATTTGACAACACTTGAAAAACACTGCCCTACTTCCCTGCATCAACCGACCATCTTGTTCCAAAGAAATTGTAACACCCCCAGCCCCTAGGGTCGAAAACGTTACGTTTTTCTAACTTCTTACTTAAATTCTGGGACGAAACGGACAAAGTTTCCCTTGAAAACAGACCGTTTCCAGGCTAAACGCCTTACAATAAGTCCCTGTAAATCAACGGAAGCGTAAACATATAAAACATAGCTCAAGGGCCACACGCCGGAGTTCATAACTCGATGAGCCACCCACTTGGAGTACCCTGAATAGAATAGTTCATGAATAAAAAAAAGAAATGGAAGATACAACTCAACGGTTCACACAACCGGAGTATTGGGGTTTACATCCCAAAACGTAACTAACTTCAACCAAAAGACATCTAACTGACTGGATGGTTGGCTCATATGTCCATACAGAGCGACTCGTAATCAATATGCATTATATGAGCTAGAAAAATGAAGTTACAACATTTACAAACTAAGGGTACGTTAATATTACATTGTCGAACTCGAGAAACTACTTCTATATGGCACACATAACTCTTTTTCAACCAAGGGTAAACTTCAACTCCACATAAATGTCTTAACCTTCACCTGTCACAAAGAAAACCTGGGAAAAGGGGAAATAGTAGTGGGATGAGCAACCACACGCTCAGTGAGTGTCCCCCAACCCCCTTAAAACCAAAACCGTTGCAGGCAATAGTATCTTTACTAATCACATATCACGTATCCATACTTTACTATCATAATAGGCATTCACGAAGTTCTTATAGAAATATCACTAACCATAAGCTTCACTTTAACCACTTAACATATTTCTAGGTCTCTAAATGACCAAACTTCTTTACTAACAGGCAGTTAAACACTTAAGCAAGCAACGAGGCTAAACACATAACTTTCTTTCTCATAAGCATAATTTCTTAGCGTTCTATTCCAACGATGCATGAAACCCTATTCGCATGATGTGCACATAAGGTTATCTCTTTTTATAATCATACTTTTCTGGACATTTCATTCATATAAGGTGCATAAGACATACACATTTCAAGTCTCACTCAAATCTCATTCATAGGGTATGCATGAAATATGCTCATAAGACTTTCTTTTTCATAAACGTATCTTACTTAGCATCTCATTCATAAGTTATACTTGGAACATGCACATAACACCCTTATTTTCTTCAGCATACTTTACTTAGATCTCATTCATATGATACGCACAAGTTAAGCATAGTAAACTTTCTTTCTGTTCTTTGAAAACACTTCATTTAGCCTCGTGAGGCTCATAAAAACTCTTCTCTTAGCCTCTTAAGGCTCATTTTCTTTGAAAGAATATCTTTCATCTTGGTCTCATAATGACCCTTAAAACTTTCTTTCTAAAATACTTAAAAAGGTGAAACACCTACTGCTTTTCTCATTTGATAAGAAACTATTATGGGCATAAGATCATCATAAAGTGCTGGTTGGGAGAAATCTACAGTCAATCCCCTAAGCTCTTACTCCTGGGATGACAACTAACTTTTAGACCTTAACCCTCGTCAGGGTCTCTAGGGACTACTCCCTAGGCTATAGGGATTCCCCCGTTCAAGCAGGTTCACTCCCTATCTATTGTCCCTAAGCACTTATCTTAGCCATTTAAACTGGTCTTAACGACTAATAAGTTTGCTGCCTCTCACAGCGAAATCCTTTATCATGCAATTCACGCTTTTGTAAAACTCTTCAGGGATTCCCCCGTTCAAGCGAGTTCACTCCCAAAACTATTTTCATTTAATTAAAATAGACCATCATGCACTAATTATTATGGCTACTATCATTTCAAAACATGAAATCTTTCTTTTAAAAACTCACCCTTATGCACGTAATGCAATTTGAGCATTTAAGCACATATATCACATATATAACATTGGTAAGGGGGTCCACATGCATCACATTTAAGCACTTCATAATCAATTCAACACAATGAGCCACACATGGCCTCGCAATCCACACGATTGCGGTCAATTCACAACCCGAACTCCCTCCTCACAAGCACCGTACCACAAGATCCTCAAACCACTCATAGTTCTTCTTCAAACCATCCAACTACCATCTCGGTTTCAATTTCACAATCTAGCATCCTAATCATTATGATATACTGAAAAGCGATACATAATATACGCAACTTACCGACGCTGGACTTACCGATTAAACGACTAACAATTAGCAGAGCACTGCAACCAACGGTTATAACCATGCACACACACACACACACACACACACACACACACACATATATATACATATAAGTATTCATACGAACTTAACTTGAAACGGGCGTCTAATATGTTAGGTGAGACTAACTAAGCATGAAACGATTCACTATTTAGGCTAATATGGTCATTTAGACATAATACGATTTAAGCGTTTTACTAAGCATGCTTATTTATACCATTTAAGCTTAACATGAATCGAATCTCTATTTAAGCGCAAAACAATTCACTTATTTAGGCTTACTTGGTCATTTAGGCATAATGCGATTCTACGCTCTCGTTTATCATATCAATGTTACTATTCGAGTCGACCTTTCAAACATGCGTTAACTAAATATACTAAACTTGATTCTAAACATGCATAGCTTACTTCGAACCAAACTTCCAGGCACATGTTAACTGAATGTACTAAAATCGATTCTAAGCATTCATATTTCATTTCGAAACTATTAATTAGGCATGAGCTAACTAAACATGTTTGAATCGATTATAAACAAGCATAATTCATTTCGAAGCCATTTTTCAAGCATGAGCTAACTGAAATAACATGCATCGATTTGAGGCGTCATTCGTTTTCTCAACATTGCATTTCAAGCCGATTTAAGCCATTTAAACATAACATAACTTTAGGCATTCACTTATTACATCGAAGTTACTAATCAAGTCAACTTTTCAGGCATGCACTAACTGGATTTACTTGAATCGAATCTAAGCATGCATAACTCATTTCAAACTATGTTTTCAGGTATGAACTAACTAAACTAAC
>JACYFF010003369.1:54898856-54912807 GCA_017589665.1 Selenicereus undatus
TGTGTGTGTGTGTGTGTGTGTGTGTGTGTGTGTGTGTGTGTGTGTGTATGTGTGTGTGTGTGTGTGTGTGTGTGTGTGCGCTGTGTATGTGTGTGTATACACCTGGGCATAGTGACATCCTTATAACGAATGATCTATATCTTCTTCTTCTAATTTATAGATGTTGCTGCTTTTGTCTTCAATATCATAAAATTTTACCATTATATGTTTAACTGGGAGCCTTCTATTCATGTTTATGCAACTGATAAATGCGTGCTTGGGGATATGGGCTCTTGAACATACAATTTTTGACCGTTTTTGTTTTTGTAGAATTTCCAGACACTCGGAGTGCCCAACTTTAACAGAATAATGTGTTTTGCCTACCCATAACCCATTGTGTTGTTTAGCACATCCTTTGTTTAAAGTTTCCTTGATTGCATGTAACTTGTTCCAGTACTAACTAGAATCATTGGTTTTTGTGTAGGCCCAGCAGTCCTGCTATTTGAGCTATCTCTCAGGCACTCACTTAACCTTGAGAAGGTCTTTCTTTAATGCTATAACCCATACAGGCTTGGCAATATAGGCTTTATTCCAGGTTGGGAAATTTTTGATACTCAAACCCCTACACTCTTAGGTCTACATACAATGTGCCATGATACTAGAGGTATTCTTTTTAATTGATTATGAGCTCCGCACAAATAGTTCCTATATAATCTACTTATTTGCTCAATAACTTTCTGGGGGATGATGAAGATGGATGCCCAAAAATTAAGCATACCAAAGAGAACACTATGAAGTAGTATTGCTCTACCAGCATAAAAGGTGCTTTTGGATGACCACAATTTAACTTTGGCCATGATTTTATCTAGCACTTCTCTACATTCAATTTTCTATAATTTGCTAGCAATAATAGGCACCCTAGGTACCTAGAAGGAAGGTTTTCTTCATTTAAACTAGTGATCTGAAGAAAATCTTGCTGCAATTGGCTATTACACCCATGGAAGACGATATGGGAATCAACACAATTAGCTGTCTGATCAGAACAACCAGAAAATGGGTGAAATGTGTGCATCAAGTGCCTCAGTGAAGCTTGGTAAGCTTTACAAAAAGAATCAAATCATCAGCAAGGAGCGCATGGGTAAGTTGTTGGGCCTTCCAATGAGATGGAGCCTAAAATCAAGGTATTTTATTGTAATATAGAGAAGTCTAGAAAGAGATTCCATAATAGCACCAAGAGTAAAAAGGGGGAGGGGATCTTCCTATCTTAAACCCCTTCCTCCCTCAAAAGAACCACATCTTGGGCCATTCAAATTAAGGGTGAATGTGAATGAGGTAACACAACCCTAATCCATTTCACAAAGATTTGTGGAATTTAAAAGCAGTGTGCAGTTCTTAAATAAAATCCCAATGTAAAGACTCATAAGCTTTATGAAGGTGAATCCTCATAATGCCTCTAGAGATAAGGTGTTGTCTGCCATATCCTCTCGCAATGTCTTGATATAGGAGCACATTGAATAGCATTCACAAAGGCCACCTCGGTTTCATGGATCAAATGAGGTAAAAGTTCTTTGATTCTCTGGCATAGAAGCTTAGTAGTATATTTATAGATGATGGTGCAGCAAGAGATAGGCTTGAACTCAGTTGCTTGTTGTGGATTAGGCACTTATGGCAAAATAACAAACACCTTGGGCATAACACCTATATCAAAGAAATAATGGACTGCACTTATACCTATCAATTTGGGTGAACAGGTTAAATACCAGTCTAATGTGTTCAAACTTAGGTAAAATATGTGGTGTGGATTTTAGTAGTCATGAAAACCCAACTTACTTGCAAGTGCGCAAGGTAACTATAGTAACGCAAGTATTTTGAGGTCATGTCACACAGAGAATGAAAGAAATTTTGAATTTGCTTTTTTTAACCAATTAATTCTATTCAAATGAGGAGATTAACAATAACAAAAAAAATGAAAATAAGGGAGAAATAAACATTAATGAATAAGCAAAAAGGGAGATCAATTTAGAGAGACTCTAGGACTTCAACTTCACTGAGAGTTTAATATCAATTTATTAAATTCAATTATGGTTTGATTTGTCTCTTCAAAGCTCTTAAGCTATAAGCTTAAGGCCAAAAGGTTAGAGAAATGGATTATAGTGATTGGTAAATAAACTTAACTAGTGGTTGGCATGAATTATTTGAGCTAGATGTAACTCATCTAATTCCTAATATTGTTAACTGAAATAACAACCAAAATTTTAAGCGTAATTGCATAATTATCATATTAGCCAACAAAGTCCAATATAAACAATGAGATAGCAAATTAATCAATTGTAAAACATGTATAAATTAAAAGTGATTAAACTCAAAATTATGCAATAATAAGATGCACTAATGCTAACCTCAAAAGAAATTAATAAAACCAATAGAGTAAGTTAAGGATCCATCTACATCCTAGATAAACAGCCTAACTGATCACAGGTAGAGAAGTACCGTTGAAATTAGAATAGGTATATTTTAATTGATGGTACATTTCAATCCCTATATCCAAGCTCTGATGTTTTTGTTACGTAAGATTAACACAATGAAAGATCAAACTCTTTGATTACGCTCATAAATGAGAAGAAAGAGAAGGCAAATTAGCCAAACTAACTTATTTTCTTCTAATTCTCTCAACCCAAGTGATTTTACCTAGTAGAAGCTTCTCCCTATAAATAAAGAACAAGAGGATTGGAAGAATTGAATGAACAAATTGATGATGCTTGTTGCTGTCATTTCATTGCTATTAATTTATAGTTGATTTACGCCTTTTGCTCTCCAAGTTTTATGGTGCTTGTTTCACTTAATCACGATGAAATCAGCTAAATCAACTAGTTGACCAGGTCTGGTAGCTTCGGATCAACGACCTAATTTTGTTATGCACGAAAATCTTGTGGGCTACAAAAATCTACATAATTAACCATAGGCTTGTTATAAATGATAGGCTGCACATGAGTGCAGACTAGGCCCAACGTGTGAGTGAGGGAGGAGAAGGTGAAAAGGGAGCCACTATTGGGGTACTGCACTACGTGTGAATCAGTGGGCTAGGCCCACTAATAGCAAAGAGATGGAGAGTGGGAGGCCGAATATGCTCATGTGCTAGGGCGGGCTTCTGGGCCAGACTAAGCAACACGGGTTAGGGAGAGAAGGAAGAGACAGAAGGATACTGTTGGGTGTAGATGCTTAAAAATGGTTGTTGAGTTTTCAATTACCTAATGACGAGGAAATTAACCTAATCGTGAACCTGGAGTCCCAATGAGGTGATTAATCAAAATAAAAGAGCAAAAAAAAAATAAAAAATGAGAGTCCAATTGGAGGAGATGTGGCTCAAGTCGGCAAGGCTAGTTAGGCCTAGAAACCAGCCAGTTTATGATGGCTAGAAGCCGGTTGGCTTTCCCTTTTTTTGCCCCATTTTTTCCCGAATTCAACTCTAACTCGCCTATTAGTGTTGATTTTGCATGCATGTCTAGTTAAAGGTAAACTACTAATAACATTAGGAAAGTTATTAAGTCTAATATGATTAGGAGTCTGTCTAATTATCACCTATAAAAGAGGGGTGCCTTGAAGGAGAAAAAAAGGAAAAAAAGGAGAGGGAGGAGAGTACAGAGGGAAAAAAAAAATGGAGCTGTGGCAGGAGAAAAGCAAAAGGAAAAAGGAAAAAGGAGGAAATAAGCAATCAATCAATCAATTAGTGAACCAAGTCAATTTGTAAGATCAGAGCTGTTGAGAGATCACTTGAGAGATCCTGAGAAAATTATTGTTATTGGACTACAATCCCGAGTCTTTAATATAAGATTACACCATAATCACTCCATTGAGTTTCCCAAGTAATCAGGTGGGTTGAGCTAAGGGCAAAAATTTCATCTTTCTCTTCTTGTTTTGCTTTTCATGCCTTTTGTGTTCTTATAAATCAACAAAGATGTAATCTTTTAGGTAGTTCCCACCAATTGTAAATCATTTATTTTACCTATGTTTGTATTAGATTAAAGACATTTTTGTATGATTTTATATGAAATATTACTAATGTTTGCATGATTGTATGTTAGCGTGATTAAAGTTTTAAATTTCGCATGTTGAATGGTAGAGGCTATCAGTGATGGCTGGCGGTCATGTGATGCACACCTTTACATCAACTTACCTTCGTCCCTGAATCTGGATCCTCGGTTCAGGACCGAGGAGTCAAGAGGAGTTCCCATACTAGGATCATGGGGGGCTTTTCGAAAGCTTTTTGAAGTTTAATAGATTCATGCCTTTGATGTCCCTTCAGTTGTCTCTATTAGTATGATTCACTTTGAAAAGAGACTTGGTTTGTAAGTTTTCCTAAAAGCTCAATGACATCTCTATTAAATTGTATATTGCAATTATTTATATTCCTTCTTATTTTCTACCCTTTGTCTGATTTGTATACTCAGTAGAATGGTACTGATCCTAGATAGTAAGATTGTTTGGATCATGAAAAAGGGTCCTAATCCAACCCAATAACTAGTAGGTTCTCGGACCAGGCAGGAAACCTATTTCCTGAATAGTAAGACTGTTTAGATCATGAAAAAGGGTCCTAATCCAACCCAATAGCCGGTAGGTTCTCGGACCAGGTAGGAAACCTATTTCTTGAATTTGGCAGCCATCACTACCCTGGATTAGGATGAGGAAAAATTGGACCTGATTTTAGTCCAGGAACCGACATGTTCCTGGGCTAAAATCAAGAACCAACTTCCTAGTTCAATCCATTATTTTTGATATTTTTTTAGAAAATAAAAAAAAGGAGTAATAGTTAGTTGTCTTTTCTGAAGAAATACTAATAAAAATCAAAATAAAACATCCCAGCAAAAGGGTAGTCGAACCATTCGAGGGCGATCGCACCCTCGGGGAGGTGGATCCTTGCGCTGGGCCACTACTACTTGAAAAAGAATAGGCCCACTCAGAAAAGGAAGGACAAAAGGGTATGCTAGACTGAGCTTTGCGAATTTGCATCCATGTTTCCAAGCATTCCATCTTTATTTGACCGAGGTTGTGCTTAAATTTGTATTTCACTTCTAACCTTCGAAAACATAATTTATGCATTATTTTTATTGAAAATGGATCTCAAAGACATTAAAAATAGGTGAAATAGTAGTAAAATTACACATAAAATATGAGTAATTAACTACTCCACACTGAAACTTTGCTAGTCCTAGAGTTAAAAATGCATATATTCATTAAACCCACCAAGTAAAAGAAGATTGGGGAACAAAATCAAAGAGTTTAACTATGCATGTCCACTCCAAATCATATAGATTAAATCAATACCAACCCACAAACACATTATGAAACAATTCCAATTTTAACCAAGTTAATAGGGCAAGACTAAAGCAAAATAAGTACTCAATGTGAAACATGCATTAAACCATAAGCACAAGAATTCCCCCCACATAACCAAAATCACAAGACGATCTTTGAAATCGAGCCCTCAATGCCTAGTCAATTTAGTAGTTTTTTTGTTTTCTTCCTTTTTTCAAAGCTCGCTGATTCATGTGTTTGTTTGTCTGGATGTATAAAGATATGGACAAAGATGACACCTATAAAAATAGTTAGTACATATTCAGGTAACTATAGATGTGAATAAAGATAGAATCTGAACATTGGTACTGGAACCGAGACTTAATTTAATTCAATTTTTTCACATTGAGTAATTCGAAAGGCAAATGAGGAACTTAACACTTATTTCATACTCCGTATGACATTGGAAATGGAATTCATTTCAAACTCAAAGTTAGCTATAGGTGAGGAAGAGCACAACAAAAATGTTATCCATTAACTAGTTAAAACTAAAAACATTCTTCAATTGGCATGGATCACATGAATCACATCAGTATAACAAGACTAGAACACACATAATCGGCTTTGTAATCTCGTCCCAAAATCAAGTTCCTAAAAGTTTTCAATTTTCCTCAAAATTTTTATTGCCTCCCCCCATACCTAAACCTTAAATTGTCCTCAATGTAGAAAACAATAAAGAGAAAGATTGAGAAAAGAACAATACAACCTGCTGGGATGAGGAAAGCCCTTATACTCACACCCAAGAAGCCATCTCCAAATGAACCTTTGAAACTATCACTAGCCACAACAGCCAAAACCAAGTGGAGTACCAAATCTACGACATTCATAGACATTGAACAAAATGAAAATAAAACAAAATAAAATAAGAACTCAAACTCACCTAAGAAGATTGGGTTGCCTCTCAACAAGCGCTAAGTTTACTGTCTTCAGCTAGACAAGGTCCCAACCACAAATTATAATAGATTTGGTCTACAAGATCATCATGTTCAATCAAACCAGGTTCAATTTCATTAGTCATAATGGGTTTCTAACATTGACCATTGACAGTAAGAACACGATCATCTTGGGGGTCCAAACTTTTGATTGCTCCAGAAGGAAACACTTGGACAACAAAAGAACCAACCCATCTAGATCTCAATTTGCTAGGGCGCATTTTGAGCTTAGAATTAAAAAGCCAAACTATAATACCAGTGTTCTTTGTTAGTTTAAACTAAGTACCCTCTTTTATGATATTAGAAATCATATGTTATTGTTTAGTTAAGTTAGATTAATATTGATATGCTTGCTTAAGTGATAATTTTATTAAAAAGAGAATTATTATTATTATTAATTTTGAAATTTTATGATAATCTTAACAAGCGTTTATAAAGATTTTTATCGAGTACTAAAGTGATTAGGTGCCCGAGTATGATTAGATTGCAAGCTTTAGAACTAATTTCGGTGAATATTAGACTGAGCATTATTAACGGAAACGAATAAATTGATGAGCGTTATAATTAACGGCTTGAACTTAGGCTAAGAGGTATAAAATTGGGTTGACAAATATCAGATGATTACACAAACCAAAAAACAATTAAAAAAAAGAGGAGAGAGAGGGGCTGCCATTTCTGCCCATGCATGACAACAAAACCATTGACCCCCTTTTCAATCGGGCTATCCTCTTCTTCCTCATCCTCTAGACAACGCCTTCTTCTTCTTCCTCAAAATAACAAACACCTCCCTTTCTTTACCCAACACTCATTCACACATCAACCTCCCTAAAATCATAACAAATTGGTTCTGCAGTGAATTCAGGAAGATCACAAATTGAATCCACCACATTTGTGGTCTCTACTGGTGCGGTCTGGGCACCAAACGTGTGCCCAAAACCAGCCAAACCTCTCTGCTCCATAGCCACCTTCATTCCTCTATAAATCGAGCAAAACCCAGGTAGAAACAAGTATCAGAAAGGAGGGAGGACAACAACACAAAAAGCAGTAGTAACGACAGCATGAAGGGGCAGAAACCAGGTATAGGCATAGCTGTTTGAATTTGCGATTGGACAGTGAGAAAGAGGACAAATTTCCATGTTCCAACACATCCAAAACCACATTCACAACCCATTAATCAAGTCCTAAGCCTGAAATGAGGTGGTTGTTTTTAATCGGCTTAAATTATGAGTAATTTCTCAAATTTTACAACCCCTTTTGTTGAGGTGTTGTGTTGCATGTGGATAATCAGATTGCATGAATCTGTTTTTGGGATTTGAACGTAATATAATGCAGCATTTGAGTCAGATTATGCCTTGATTATATTCTGATTTTAATTATGCATTGTAATTGTTGTTTTATGTCACTTTGGTGACACTTGAATTGTTTGACTATGGGAATTGGGTGATGATGATTTGAATCGAAACTGAATTAAGTAATTGATGAATTTGGGGTGAGTAATTGAGTGGAATTTGAGGACTTTTATGGAAGTTGATGTGAGGAGGGAGCTCAGGGTATTGAATTATTTACATCATTGCGAATTGAGTCTATAAGTGTAATGCGAGGTTGATTCTGCTGAATTATTGAAACTGAAAATAGTTATAGGTTGATTCTGCAGAATTACTGAAACTAAAAATAGTTGTGATAATTGCGGCCATCAAACCTTGAACGTGACAAAACTATAACGTGTTAATTGTGTGGAATTAAAATAACGTAGAAAGGTTCTTCCAAATGATGTATGTCTCAAGGGAAAGAATCACCCAAGCCAACACACATCAAGAACACAACTTAAAATAGGAGAAAACTCACAGCCAAAGGGAGGCACGGTGGTGCTCTTAGGTACGGGGAGGCCGTGCCAACTTGCTGATTGTAAAAGGCAGAAATTAGTCACTTGCACGGTTGAGTTTGGCTAAGTGTTTGTGATGGAAGCTAGACCAAAGGGGGGTAGTCTTAGCTTTGATTAAGCATGGGAATGGATGTAAGAAAGCTTATGAATGGATTGAAAATGGAAGAGATTCAAAGTTATGAATAACTAATTCAAAATTAAAGATAGTAAACTCACTTTGGTTCTCTTGAATTCGTGTGAAGTAATCAAAGAAAGGATAGACTAAACTCAATGAATGGATACAGAAATACCACCAAACATGAGTCTAGGACCCTTAATCTTAATTAAGATACAGAATCACCACTTAATCAAGGTTAACACTTGACTTGAACACCACCTTAATTGGCCTAATTAAGGATAAGCAAGCAGAGTTTGAAGAGAGAAAGCTATGGAGCTCTCAAACTGATTTCATATATCAAAAATAGGTTATGTCTTGCTATGGCCGTGAGGGTCTTTTATGTAACCAGCAAAATGGCCAAGCTAGCAAGTATACAAGCAAGTACACACCTCTACCTTTCCTTAGTAGCTAGGAAAGGTATTAAGAGCTTAATACATTCGGTTTATGCATAAACAAATACAAAGCTTGCTTAACTAACTTAAATACATTCAAATCATAGACTAAAGTAATACTCAAGCTTATTATACATTAATCTTATTCATAATCAAGCTTAAACAACCAGAATGTGGCTGATCTCTTATTAGGCAGCCAAAAAGGAAGGATTGCTTTACGGCTAGCCAATGGCGTGCAAGAGACAACTTCCATGGCAGCTTGCTTCTCATTGGTTGAACTTACCAAGGCAGCAACCTATCCTAGAGGGTCTTGGGACGTGTGTCGTGTCTTGGAAGGTGTGCCAATCAGCTTTGCAACTAGTAAAACCGGCTGACGCTTTGAAAGAAACCGAGTGCACTAGAATTGGGTTTAAGGCACGTTTCTGGTCGGTTTTGGGACTAAGGTTAAGCTTAACAAAAGTGAGTATGACTTGGTTTTCAGGCCATGGGGGGCAACTTTGGGATGTGTATAAACACCACCCCCAAACAAGAAATCAAGGTTATAGCATGTTTAAGTAGGGTAGTTAGGCTTAAACATTAAACCGTACAGAATAGAGCCCAGTCTAACTGGTTTAACAAAATGGATTGATCTCTCATCCTCTTGTGGGTATGATTGAAAACTAATACTTGGACCTGAAAGTAGACATCATGAGGATTCGAAAAATACAAAAATTCAAGACTTAAGCCACAATGTAGCTTAAGTTATGAGGTGAACAAAAATGGGTAAATTCTTGTTCTTTAACCCGTGGGCACTTCTTTGACTCTCTTCAACAATGTGAGTCAATGCTTAAAATTTGGAGCTTGTATTGGACCTTGTATGACTTGTTGAACCTTCTTCCTTGTCTAAGGTGGTGGGGACTCCATCATCCTCCCCTTGTTGAGAAGATTTGATCCTCAAATCAGCAAGGTAATCATCATCTTGGTAAGCTTTCAAATCAGCTACATTGAATGTGGCTGAAACTCCATAGTCACCTGGATAATCAACCTTGTAAGCCTTGTCATTAATACGTTCAAGTACCTCAAAAGGATAATCAGCTCGTGGCATAAGCTTGTTCCTTTTGGATGGAAATCTCTCCTTCCTAAGGTGAATCCATATGAGGTCTCCAGGTTGAAAAACTACTTTCTTCTTGTTCTTGTTGGCGTGAGCTTGATATGCTTCATTAGTCTTCTCAATCTTGGTCCTTACCAACTCATGAACCTTCTTGATTTCTTCTACCCTTGCTGCTGCATCTGCATTTGGCTTTTGATCAAAGGACCGTGGTGTGAGATCAAGTGGACTAAGGGGATCAATTCCATAGACCACCTTGAATGGAGAAAGACCAGTAGCCTTGCTTGGTGTCCTGTTGTAAGCAAACTCTGCATGGGGTAAAAGCAAATCCCAAGCCTTTGCATGAGGCTTAATCAAAGCTCTTAGGGGTGTTCCTAAGGTTCGATTAGTAACCTTAGTTTGTCCATCAGTTTGTGGATGACAAGTAGTACTATACTTCAGTTTAGTACCTAACTTCTTCCACAATGTAATCCAAAAATGACTCAAAAACTTAGTATCCCTATTATAAATAATAGACCTAGGAATACCATGTAATCTTGTCACTTCTTTGAAATACAACTCAGCAATATGTGTAGCATCATTAGTCTTGTTGCATGGAATGAAATGAGACATCTTAAAAAACCGATCAACCACAACAAAGATAGAATCCTTGTTCCTTTGGGTCTTAGAAAGTCCAAGAATGAAGTCCATACTTACATTAACCCATAGTGAAGTGGGAATAGGCAATGGAGTGTCTAAGCCTTGAGGTAGTGAATGGCTTTTGGCAATTTGGCATGTTCCACACCTCTTGAGTATGTCCTATACATCTCTTTCCATAGCTGGCCAATAATAATGTTCCCTTAGCATGGTGACAGTCTTGTTCTCTCCATAATGCCTAGCTAAAGATCCTCCATGAACTTCTTTAATTAAAAGTTCTCTTGTGCTACACTTTGGGATACAAAGTCGTATACCCTTGAAAAGAAATCCTTCCTGGATAAGAAAATCTCCTTTGGGGTGTTTAAAACAATCAGCACATAATGCCCCAAAGTCTTCATCATTGTCATATAAAACCTTCAGATGCTCAAAACCAAGCACACAAGCATCTAACTGAAATAATAAGAGATACCTCCTGGATAGAGCATCTGCACCTTGATTGAGTTTACGTGACTTGTGCTTGATGGTGAAGTGATATGATTGCATAAACTCAACCCACTTGGCATGCCTTGAGTTTCACTTATGCTGCCCTTGTATATAATTCAATGCATCATGGTCAGAATGCAAGATAAACTCACTAGCAATAAGATAATGACTCCAATGCTCTAAGCATCTCATAATAACGTAAAACTCTTTATCATAAGTGGACTACTTTCTTCTTGAATCACATAACTTCTCACTAAAGAAGGCTAGAGGTTTACCTTCTTGAGTAAGAACTCCACCAATACCTACACCAGAGGCATCACATTCAACTTCAAAGATCTTACTAAAGCATGGCAAGGGATGGGATCGGTGCTTGAGTAAGCTTTGCTTTGATATCTTCAAAGGCAGATTGTGCTTTAGGTGTCCATACAAATAATGTACCTTTGATAACTTCAGTCATAGGAGTCATAATAGTGCTAAAACCACGAATAAATCTCCTATAGAAAGAAGCTAAACCACGAAAAGCTCTAACATCATGTATGCTCTTAGGTATAGGCCAAGAACGAATAGCTTCTACCTTGCTTTCATCTACCTTTATACCATCTTCAGTCATAATATAACCAAGAAATGTAACTTCAGGAGTAAAGAAAGCACACTTCTTAAGGTTACCAAACAACTTCTCACGTTCTAAGACAAGCATAATTTGAGTTAGGTGATCTTGATGTCCATGCTCATTCTTAAAATACACCAAAATATCATGAAAGTAGACTACCATAAACTTTCCAATATAAGGTCTAAACACTTGATTCATTAACCTCATGAAAGTACTAGGCGCATTAGAAAGACCAAAAGGCATTACCAACCATTCATAGAGTCCACCTTTTGTCTTGAAAGCTGCCTTCCATTCGTCACCTTCTCCAATTCTGATTTGGTAGTAACCACTTCGAAGATCGATCTTTGAAAACACTTTGGAGCCATGCAACTCATCTAGCATATCTTCAAGTCTTGGTATGGGATACCTGTACTTGATAGTAATCTTTCTCATACCATCTTCAAGTCTTGTTAATGGCCCTGCTATCAACACACATTCTCATACCACCATCTTTGTTTGGCACCAAAAGAGCTGGAACAACACATGGACTCAAAGACTCTCGAATCAATCCTTTTTCTTGCAATTCTGCAACTTGTCTTTGAATTTCATTAGTGTCCTTTGGATTCATCCTATATGTTGGCTTGTTTGGTAGGATGGAACCAGGGATATTTGGAGGCAAACACGTGAGGATCTCCTCAGGAAACAAATGACAGAAATTTTCGATGAGGGTTCTTGCAATAGGGTGAGTGGGCATCAAGTTTTTTGGTTCTTCTTGGATGCTTAATATCCACTCTTTAAAGGCTTTAAACTCATGTTGGGAAGCCTTTAAAATGGATTCACTCACGGCTAATAAGCACTCATTTCGTAGGGGCTTATTTTGTGGGTGCGTTTCATGGAGTTTGGATGGGGATAAAGGGGCTAGGGTGATCTTCTTGCCATCTTTGGTAAATGAATAGGTGTTTAGTAACCATTATGCATAACTCTACGGTTAAACAACCATGGTCTCCCTAAAAGCATATGACATGCATCCATAGGAATAACATCACATTATAACTCATCTTGATAGTTCTTTCCAATGGAAAAAGAGATTAAATAACGAGAGTTCACCTTAATTCCCTTGCTTTGATTTAACCACTGGATGTTGTAAGGATGTGGATGAGTCATTGTTTGCAGCCCTAGTTTCTCAATCATGCTTAGAGAAACTACATTAGCACAACTTCCTCCATCAATGATTAAGGAGGATATCTTACCTTGGGTAGTACACCGGGTATGAAATACGTTCTCTCTTTGCTCATCTTTAACTCCTTTTTGGTTGCTTAGAACTCTTCTCAAAATGAAGAACTTACCTTCATCGGCTTCTTCAACAACTTCATCTTGAGTTTCTTCAAGTTCTAGCTCACTTTCAACCTCATTTTCTTCCTCTTCAAAGTCCTCTTCACTGTTGTCCATTCGGCCAATGTAGTGACTTTTCTGTTTGGACACTCTGAAGCAATATGACCAAGCCCTTGACACTTGAAACATCTTCTAGTCTTCATTGGATTAGGGTTAGGTTGAATTGGGGGTGCTGGGGCCTTTTGTCAAGCTAAGGTTCTTTGTGGATTGGAGGGAAAGGGATTTTGTGGTTTAGGAGTAGGATTGGAACTCCCCTTGTTAAAAGGTTGGTTGCGAATGAAAGGCCTTGTATTTTGAGGTTTTTGGAGTTGCTTAGCCTTTTTTGTTGTTCCACTTTGCTAACACACAAACATCATCAAATGAAGTATAGGCTTGCAATTCCACCACATTAGAATACCTAGGATCAAGACCTCCCAAGTATCTAACTGTGGTTTGCTCTTTAGGTTCTTGAATGTCACATTTAGTCATCAATTTCTCAAACTCACGTGTGTATTCTTCAACATTCATGCTACCTTGAGTGAGATTATGAAATTGAGAATAACAATCTTGAACGTAAGTAGGTGGGAGAAACCATGCCTAAAGCTTAGTCTTCATCTTTTCCCAAGTTTGGATTCTAGACTTTCTTTCTCTAAGCCTCTTAGCATTCAAGTTTGTCCACCATAAAGATGCATACATTCTGAGTCTTAAAGCCAGTAACTCGACCTTCTTATCATCAGGTATATCTTTATACTCAAAGACTCTTTCAATAGTATTTAGCCAATCAATAAACTCCTCAGGATCAAGCTTACCTTCAAATTTAGGAACTTCAACTCTGAAATCATTGGTGTCAGCTTGAAGCCGTTGCTCTCCTCTAACCATTCTAGGCACTTCCTCTTCACTTGAGGAATCAACATCATGGCTATAGACTTGCTCACGTGCTCTAGGTTCAGATAGAAGAGTTTCTTCATTCAACTTTTGCTTTTGCTTCAAGAATGAACACATACATACATACATACATACATATATATATATATATATATATATATATATATATATATATATAGATATATATATATATATATATACATACA
>JACYFF010003369.1:54952807-54973867 GCA_017589665.1 Selenicereus undatus
ATATATATATATATGTATATATATCTATATATATATATATATGTGCATGTATTTTTGTATGTATATGTGTGTATATATGTATATATATAATTATTTGCAGGTTAATTAAAATGTACGATCTTGAGTTGGTGGATTGAAAATGAACTTAGGTGACTTTTCGTTTTTGATGTAAAGAACTATAAACCGATACTACAGTTATTGAAAGTATTTTGACCTAGCTTGTGTAATTGTGGATTTGTAAGCAAATGATTGATACGAAAAGGCTTGCAACTTACTTGAAGATAGGAGAAGTTTTTATTGCTTGTGACAAGGGTTTGAATAGCCAAAACTATTTGGTTTAGTTAAAACTGGTTAAGATAAGTGCTTATTAAGTGGACATGATTAGGGAACAGGCCTAGTTTGCAGGAACTCTATTGGCTGGGGAGTGGACCCAGAATTGGGAACCCTAGAAGCCCTTGACGAGGGTAAAATCCAATGTTATGCTCTGCCTAAGCGATGATATGAATTGTGAATGTAAATTTGACGTAGGGCGAGTGTAGATCTTCCCTAATTACCAAATTATGTAATCTTATGCTAGAACGGAATGATCTTATTTTTCCCTATATGTAACTAAATTATTTGAGTTCTTACTTTTATTATTTTGGGAATTCAGAAAAGAGTAGAAATCCTTAATGGGCCAAATCTAAATGCAAATTACTCGTTTTAAGGCAAAATGGTTAAATTGTGTTTTAAACGTGTCAACGAAGATTTCTTTTCCTTCTTTAACCTTTGTTAAGTCACTTTACTTGGCTAGAAGTTCGAATGACATTCTTTAGTGGAGTGTAAATGCTAAAGTGTGGCCATTACTCTCAGTGGATTCGTTTATATTAGAGGATAAAGTTTTTTTTTGAAGTCTTACTTATCTAATACGATAACAATAGTACAAATTTGATGTACTTGCTACTTATCAGTATAACTTGTAATTGTTTTGTTTTTATGGTGTTGAGAAACACTCACTGAGCATGTGGTAGCTCAACCCCTCCTTACTTCCCTTTCCAGGTTCAGAATAGTCAGGTATAGAAGTTATATGGCGATGATTTGGCCAACAGCTATTTTGCAATTTCACTTAATTGGCTATTGTGAAGTGATGAATGTGTTTGCCATCTATGTAAACAACTAAGTTTGCTCATAAGTTGTGTAACCATATAGACGACTCTGACTAAGGTTGTTTCTTTTTCAGGCTAGACCTATGTATATTGTTATATCGCTTGTTATGAATTAATTTGAATTCCAATAACCCGGGTGTGTGACCCGTTGTAATGAGTCATGTCACTCAGCAATTTATTTTATCTTATCGTCACACCTACAGGTACCGCCTAATTTAAGTTAAGTTTTAAAATTTTACAAATATAGGCAAAAGTCTTGTAGTTTTGTCCTAGAATGCCTAAACATGCTAAACTTAAGTTTGGCCATAAAAGCCTTAGGGATTTCTTCTAGAAGTTCTGGTGGTGTGACGCCTGCTTGGGACGAGGAGTGTTACCCAAACCTTCTAATTAGGTTCACAAGATTTTCTAGAAATCATTTTATCATGAAAACCCTTGGTCTTAGATATATAAATCTTAACATTTTTATAGGCTTCATTACGCAATTCATCTAATTCATTTAATTAAAGCCTACGATTAAAACTCATTGGTTTTGATATCAAATTAAAAGCTTTAATAACTTAAAAAGTGTGGTGTTCTAACTTGACTGACAAGTGACATGGCTGACTAAAATGGGCAGAAAGGAAACATCCCTATGGGAGTCTTACAAGACGCATGATAGGCCTAGAGAGCATTATTCAGCCTCAAACACCATTCCTTTCTATCGGGTCAAGCCTTTCTCAAGTGTAAAATTGATCTCATGATTATACACCTCAACTTGACCACTAGTACAATGGTGATAGGGAGTACCTATCTTGTGAGTCACTAAATATTTTCTAAGCAGAGCCTCAAACAATCGGTCAGAAAAATGACTACCCCCATCACTAAGGGTCCCACATCAACAGAAAATGTACTCTTTCACAAACTTGACCACAACCATGTGGTCTTTGGTCCTAGTAGCTGGAGCCTCCACCCACTTTGACACATAATCAATAGCAACAAGTATGTAAACAAAGCCACAAGATGGGGGAAAGGGTCCCATGAAATCAATGCTCCACACATCGAATATCCTAACAATCAGGCTTTATATCACGATGGGGTAGGGCACCTGAATGTTGAGACTGCTCACAAGGAAGGCAGAAATGGTAGACATCCATAAACAAAGTGGGCCAGAAGAACCCACTTTGTAGGGCTTTAGTAGTTTCCATATGACCTCTGAAGTGATGACCATAGGCATAAGAGCAATAAAAAGTCAGGATGTTACGAATTTCATTCTCAGGGACACATCTATGAACCACTTGGTCTGAATGATGTCTAAAAAGGTAGGAATCTTTCCAATAATAATGTCTTACTTGTGAGCACCTATCTTTCTCTTGTTTGGACCAATAGGGAGGAATCTTCTAGTAGCAAGGTAGTTCACAATATGAGCAAACCAAGGAAGAAAGGTATGTGGCACAACAAAGAATTGCTCATCAGGAAAATGGTTCGAAAATTCAACTAAGTCATTAGTATATTCAGTAGAGATCCTAGGCAAGTGGTTTGTAACCAAATTTTTAGAACACTTCTTATCTCTAATCACAAGGTCAAACTTGTAGCAAAAAAATCCACACTAATGAATGTAAGTATAGAGTCATATTTAGCTAAGAGATGTCTCAATGCAACATGGTTTGCAAATACAATCACTTAGAACATAGAAGATATGAACATAATTTACTAGGAGCAAAAACCACAACTGGCAACTCTTTTTAAGTAGTAGAATAATTCTTTTGAGCATCAGTTAAAGTTCTGCTAGTACAGTAAATGACATGAGAAATTTTATTCACCCCTTTGACCCAAAAACACCCTAGTAACAAAGCCAGGTACATCATATATAATCTCAAAAGGAAGAGAAAATTTAGGGGCTTGCAAAATAGGGGCTGACACCAACAATGATTGAAGCCTTTCATAATCCTCCACACAAGACTCATCAAACAAAAAAGGAGTATTTTCACAAAGGAAGTTAGTGTAATGCCCCCTAATTAAGCATGTTTTATTGTTTGCAATCACTATTCTGACTTCCTCAATTACAACTGATAGACCCAAGGATTGGGGGGTTACCGCCGTCCAAAAGTACAAGGCTTGAAGCATGTGTACTAGAAATAAGATAGTTAGGCATAGCTTCAACCATACACATTCATACATGATCAAACCATATACAGTCAATCATTAACCAACATAAAGTTTATACACCATAGTAAAACAATTCACCATATAATCTACACTTCCATCCACTAAAGATTTCAAAATATAGCTTCAAAATATGCATGTACTATGTCACTGTTGATCCATCAAGATTCCCTTGCTCTAGTTATTTTCTTCAGCTGGTTTGTCAGCATCAAGGCGATTCACTGAGCATTTATCGAAAATAAAATATGAAAAACATTTCAAACTGTGACCTGAAGCTCAGTACATGCATTCCTATATTGTTAAAGGATCTCTGCATAAATTGGTTGGATGCCCACTTTGTAATTCATTTTAAGTTAAAACAGTGAATGAGATGAATGTAAAACTACATTGCTAGTTATTATCTGATAGTGAACCCTTGATATTGTTATGATCTATGAATAGATGTACACCTACCAAGCGGACTGGGGGACTGAGCCTGAAGCCCCGCAGGTAACTGAAGGGCAATGCCCTGTAACTAATAACTGATGGGGTCACTAATTATGTGACAAATTCCTGATTAAACTGATTCATTGATGTATTTATCAAAACACTATAATTTTGATAAATACATGCTAATTTCTAACAGTACAGGAAATGAACGTACTTGAAGTATTTAAAATGCAATCTCACTTGATAATACTTATGCACGATGCAAAACAATAGACTAGGCCCGTTTCTGCTTAAGAAATGTCGTTATAGGTAAATGCGGTTAATAAACAACTTTCACTCCAACAATTTGTAACTTTATAGAAATTGATTACTAAAAAGGGCATCCACAATTCAAATAATTCAATATAAGATAAGTTATACTAAAATAATTTTGAAAAATAAATAAGTTAGGGTCATTGAACTTGAAATAAAATAAATTGGAGCAAAATATACCAAAATGAAATAATTGAGGTGATAATGAAAGGACTTTAATGGATATAAATGGAATGTGGGTTTTTGATGTTTCTGAAATGAATAATAAAAGGTTTAATGCCAAGAGGGGTGTTGTGAGGTTGATAAAGGCTCATATAACCCTAGTTTGGCCCGATAAACACCAATCTTGAGTCATTACTCTCTCCATTTCTCAAATTTCATTCTCATGCCCGTGTAACTTGATTTTCCAACTCATGTGAGCTTTTATACATAATCAAAGTTGTTGAACTCACTAAAATTTGTAATTTATTTGCAATATCCATAATTATATAGAAACTCCTAATAATATTTCAAATGTTGTGATTTCTTTCCTCCCTCATATTACCCTTTGAAGGTCTACCTTAGAAAATCAATATCTTTGACCCCCGTCCTCCAATTGAGCTACAAAGCCCCAATATGAAAATATTAGGAAGTCCTACAACACTTTCATTCACAGTTCAAAACTCAATTATCAAAACACGACCTCTAAAATTGAGCTGAAACACAATTGTGCATAGCGCGGGTCTGTTCTGCGTAGTCTTAGTGAAATGGCCATAACTTTTTCCACACAACTCAGAATGCAGTGATTCCAAAAGGAATTTGAAAGATAAATCACGGATATATCTACTCACAAAAAATAGAAGTTTTCGATGGGCTAAACAGTGCCAGTTTAATCACAAAGAGACCCCTGTGTTCTGGTTTGTTCACAACCCTATTGTCCTTGTTTTCCCCTTTTTCTTCGCAAAATTCCCCTCTAAAATCACTCCTTAAAATCATTTAACAAAGCTTTGTTCCTTCTCATCACCTTGCAAAGCAGTATTACTCAAATTTACTCCATAATCATCTACATTAAATTTTCAATTCTTCTCTTTTTCAAAATCACTCAAAATACATCCATAATCTTAGTTATTTGCATAAATGAGCAAAATGACCTTTTATAATCAGTTGGGAAAATTTTCATAATCCACCCATTTACAAAATCACCTCAAGTGATTTCCCAAGTGAAACAACACATCCAAGATTCATTTTTTTATCCAGTTATACACAAATAATATACTTGTTGCTAGAAATAAATCAACCCATGCTTGATCACCAAAACCCTAGCTTATGGCAAACTTGTTCATGCACCTAAACTCATATAAAATCAACATAAATAGATTTAACAAGATCACTCACAACTTTAAATTCATTTTTCATTCCAAGATCACAACAATTAGATAAACAACTTATGTTCACACCTTCTTGATTCAAACCCACTTGATCAGGTTGAAACTCAACTCCATAATATCCAACATGTCCAACAACAATAAAATTTGCATGCTAGCATTTATTTTGATCATAAGAAAATAAATCATAACTAAAATAATCATCATAACCAAAAATACATCAAGATAGAGTTAGAGTTTTTACTCACTTTGAGCTTGAAGGAGCGATAGAAGAGGTGGCTAATGGTGGTGGGAGCTAAGGAGGTGGTGACTGCGGTGTTGGACGGTAGGACTGGCGGTCGGTGGCTTCCTGGCTGATGGTAGAAGGTGGCTAGGTGGCAGCTCATCTCTGGCAGCAGCAATAATGAAGGGGAGGGGAAGAAAGGAAGAGAAGAAAAAGAGAACTTGGCTTTCTCTTTGGCCAGATTTTGTTTTGTGATTATCTTGCCTACTTGGATGATCTTATACATCCATAAGAATTCTTTTTGCTAAGTATAATTTGGTACAAATGATGATAATTAATTTAGTTTAATTGCACCAACCTTTTGGGCCTTGAATTGGGCTCAAACGAATTAGGCCCAAAAAGTAAAAGCACTTTATTGAAATAAAATCTTTGCTTAGCTCAAAATTAAATTTTTTTTATGCTATGAAAAATAATTTAATGTCTTAAACAATTTTATCAGGGCCCACTAGCGGTTCACTTAAAGTTTACAATAATTAAAACCTGAATTGCAAAGTGAGGGTCCACATGAATTTTTCCCAATCAGAATAATTAAATACGATAAATAAATGCAAGGAAATTAATAACGTGGCTTAATTAAACAAATAAACATGAGTTAGGATCGGGCTATTACAGCCTTTCCTCCTTAAAGAGTTTCGTCCCTGGCACTGATGAGTGTTGACAAAGCATGCAAGTTTATCTTAAATCAGTGTGGGTACTTGGCTTGCGTTTCCTCCTCGGTTTCCCTAAGTGGCTTTTCAGGAGGTATGATTTGCCACAAACTACTTTAACTAAGGGTATCAGCTTGATACGTAGCTGCTTAATCCTACAATCTAGTATTTGGACTAGGTGTTGTTCATACACTTGATCTCCAGTAACTTCGATGGGTTCAAATACTATAGCATGGCCAGGATGTGGAATGTATTTTCTGAGCTGTGAGATATGAAACACGTTATGTATGTGATCGAGTTCTATAGGCAGAGTTGGGCCAAAAGCCATGGAGTTCAATCTTTTAATAAACTTATATAGCCCAATAGATCTTAGCTCACTTTGGCTCGCAATTTAGCCTCCTTATACCATTAGTTGGCAAAACTTTTTGAAAAACCTTATCATCTACTTTAAACTCCAGGGATCTTCTTATTCAGCATAGCTTTTTTGTCGATTCCAATAGTATATTTTTAAGAGTTTTTTTGATGTATGTCAGCTCATTAAATGTTGCGAAAGATCTTCATGACCCAAAAGATGATTTTGTCATCAATGTCTGCATCATTTTACCCTGATATTTCATGTAAATTATTCTGCTAGTATTTTCACAACATTGACCGCTAGGAGTTCCATACATTCTTCAAATACAAATGTTGATCCTAGGTCCCGAAGTACTCTAGGCTCTAACTTAAAAGATTTAGATCCATTTATATTTTTAGATTCTTGCCCATGTGACACCAATTGAACATCCAAGTTCTCAAACCCTCTCAAGAGGTTCAACTTAGTAATGGCTACAGTGTTAGAGGTATGTTGTGTCTTTCTGGTCAGGGCATCTGCCACATTATTTTCCTTTCCTAGGTGATATTGGATCTGCAAGTCATAAACACTAAGCAATTATGGTTCATGCCTTTGTCATAGATTGAGCTTCTTATAAGTGAAAATGTACTTTAAGCTTTGATGGTCAGTATAGTTCTCACGAGGTACTCCATACAAGTAATGTTTCCAAATTTGCAGTGCCAAAACCACAGTCGCTAGTCCTAGGTCCATGGGTAGGGTGATTTATCTCATAAGGCTTGAACTGTCGGGAGGTATAAGCTATCACTTTATCTTCTTACTAACTTTATAGCTTCCTTCAACAAATTGGTTAGAAAGATGTTCTTTGACAAATCCTTCCCGAAACTCAATAATACCTGCTAAACCCAAAAAGTTTCTAGTCTCAGTAACATTGGTGGGCCTTGGGCACTTCATAACTGCTTTCACCTTGTGCAAATCAACCTTAATCCCTTCCTTTGAAACCACATGTCTAAAAATACCATTTCTTCTAACCAGTATTCACGCTTCTTATATTTGCTAGGTAATTGATGTTCCCTCAAGGTCTATGACATCATTCTTAAATGGGTAATGTGTTCGTCTCTGTCTTTTGGAGTAAATCAAGATCTTGTCTGTAAATACCACCACAAACTTGTCCAATTAGAGTTTGAAAACTCTACTCATAAGATCCATAAAGGCCGCGAAGGCATTAGTTAGGCCAACAGGCATCATAATAAATTCATAGTGACCAAACTTGGTTTGCTGTGCGGTTTTGGGAATATCTTCAAGTATAATCCTGATCTCAAATAAATCTTCGCAAATACTCCTACTCTTTATAGTTAATCAAATAAACCATCTAGTTGAGGCAATGGGTATTTGTTCTTGATGGTGATCTTATTCAGCTCTCTATAATCGACACATAAGCTCAACGTTCCATCCTTCTTCTTTACAAATATAATTGAGGAACCCCATAGTGACACACTTGGTATAGTAATCCCTTCTGTAATAGCTTATCTAACTGAATCTCTAGCTTTCTAAGCTCTGTTAGGGCCATGAGATGCAGGGCTTTAGAGATAGGTAGGGCACAAGGGATTAATTCAATCTCAAAATCATTTGCAAGACAACCTCAGTGACTCTTCACGAAAACATCTCTAAAGTTTACAAACTACAGGGATATGTTCTACTTCTTCTTCCTACGGTTGAGTGTAATAGCATAACACCAATACCTTATATATCCTTGACATAAGAGCTCACTTGCTTTCATAACAGAATTTAAAGGACAAGGTATTTCTTCTCTTCACCCATAAACATATTTCTCTCCCTCATTCATCCCTTGAAATAGCTTTAAGGCCCTCACAATCTATCTTGACCCCGCAAGTACACAATTAGCTCATTTTCAGAATGATATCAAAGTCTAACAAGTCAAACTGAATTAAAACTCTAGGAAATACTATCCCACCAATAGTAATTAGAATAATTTTATAAAAGATAGGACACTAAACTCTACAGTTATTGAGTAACTTGGTTCTATAATTGGTCCGTCTCCTTATTTTTAAGGTTCAATTGTATGGCATATTAAGTGGATATAAATGAATGAGTGGCAACTGAATCAATCAATACACACAATGGCTTTGAAATTAAAAGAGAGTTCCAGTAACTACCGTACCAAAGGTGACAGCTTCCTTCTTGTTCAACACATAAGCCTTTTCTACAGCTACATGCCTTGAAAGTGGGAGCCCTTGTCTATAGCCTTCAGTCTTCGGGGACAGTTACCAATGAGGTGCTCTGGGCTACTGTGGCACAGACATTTGTTGGTTCCCACTTGACACTCAGGAGTGGTGTGGTAAGTTCTTCCACATTTCCCACAGGGCTCTGCTAAGCCTGCAGGACAACTCTTGGGAGGAGCAGGAGCAGATTTCTTCTGGTTTACACTCTCACTCGGAGCTCCCTGTTCGGTCCCCCTCTTCTTTTGATTGATCAGGTTCAAGGCGCTCAATTCAGCCTTCACTCGTTCCACTTGAGCTGCTCGCTCATATAACTCTTGATAGATAAGGATTGCTTGACCAGTTGGCTGGTTCCAAATATAGAAAGCTAATCCGTCTTTAAATCTCCTCATCCTCAGGCTTTTAGGTGACACAAACTCCGGAGCAAACCTGTATAGTTTTGTAAATTTGTTAGCATACTGCATCACAGTCATACTGCCACTCATCTTCAATTCTTCCAGAAATCTACTCCAACTGAAGTAAGGCCCTAAAATCCTATCCTTAACAGTGTTCCACCAAAAGTCTACTTCCTCAGTCAAGTCAAATATTCCAATGTTCACCTTTTTATCCTCTGGAACCTCCACTATTGTGAAAATCTTTTCTATGCCTCTAATCTATGCTTCTAGCTCCACTACGTCATACTTTCCATCACATACTTTAGGGTTGCATCGCCCACCCTATTTGCTAATTTATTAACTTTATGAGGGGTTTCAGAAGGTGCTGGGGCTATTCGTTTCATAAGCTCAGACATCACGGTCTGTTAATAGTTAGAGTTCCCATATTGCTAACCAATTCAAGGGGAATTGAGGGCATTCCATTAAGGGTTATTGGCACATTACACAAAACCTCATCACCTAACCCCTGATCATGATCTGAATTTTCTTCTATGTAGGTTTCTACATTGTTTTACACATTTTCTGATATTTTGACTATCTATTCACCTGAGTAATTAAGTCAACTAACTACAACCAACATATAAGATACACATACACAACAGATACAACTAGCATGGCCCAAGCAATATTAAAACATGACACAAAGCTCCATTATATCATTGTCATAATTGCCCACGTACATATATATACGTGGTTCCATAAAGAATATGACATCCAACTGACCACCCAAGCCAACCTTTACACGTACGTCCTAACTAAAACACTACCTAGCCCCAATAGACTAAGTCCGCCACATGCCCAGAAGTAGACGGGACTATTCAACACAATTGGAAAGACCTGTCTAACTATATGCAATGTCATAACCTGCACAACATTTATTTATCCAATTGGCTATACTATATACATATGGGCTCAAAAATTAATCTATCTATGGTGTCAATATATAATACAAATCAATCTAATGATCCCCAGATAGATCGTAGTCTAGGTTAGACCCATCCCTAAACTCCCCGTCCGAGTCAAAACTGTTGTCTGAAGCACCAATCTCTGCATTCGCATCATCATGATTAAGTTGATGCTCCTCTAATTCTGGATCCTTCTCTGAGTCTTACATGAGGTCACCATCAGAGCTAAACTACGGTATATCAGGGAGATCTATAACAATGTGGACCTCATTTGATCCATCAGATACGAGGATCCCCTCTTAAGGTCCCGATGCCTTTGGGTTGTTAGGCGATTGAGGAGTGCTTAGTGTAGGTGATAATGGTAGGGGAGATACAAAGTGTAATGAAAATATATACTGTAGAATGTCCATGATATTCTCCCTCGGCTCAAACTCCTCTCTTAATAACAGCTCAGTGATAATGTTAGTGCGAGCCTCTCGAAACTGAAATTTAGGTTTGCCCCATCCGAAGGCTCGAGTCATCATAAAGTTATGATATCATGTCCTAAACTCGACCCAAGGGCCAACTGTAGATAAGGTCCACAATGGCCTACATGTATAGACCATAACACTATGAAACTCAGAAATAGGGTCTACATGTGGGCTACCATACTAGAATATGCTAAAGAGATGTGAATGGCCACATAAGCACCTAACATCATTTTCACTGCATGTGGATCCATCTAACAAGGAGGAACATAAGTGAAGAACATGGGATAGGCAAGCAGGTATTTCTACTGTCACAAATCTCAAAGAATATCATAATGATCCTCACCAATCAAATTTCTCACTCTCCTAACTCTACTCTCCACACTCAATATCCCATCAAGGAATATCAAACATGGCTCTGATACCAAAACTATAATGCCCCCTGATTAAGCATGTTTTACTGTTTGCAATCACTATTTTGATTCCCTCAATTGCAACTGATAAACCCAATGATCGGGGTGTTACCGTTGTCCAAAAGGACAAGGCTTGCAGTATGCGTACTAGAAATAACATAGTCTTCCACCATACATATTGATACACAATAAAACCATATACAATCAACTGTTAGCCAACAAAGGGCTTATACACCACAGTAAAACAATTCACCAAATCATCTACACTTCCAACCACTAAAGATTTCAAAATATAGCTTCAAAATATGCATGTACTATGTTACTGTTGATCCATCAAGATTCCCTTACTCAACTTATTTTCTTCTGCTGGTTTGCCAGCATGAGGGCAATTCACTGAGTATTTGCTTAAAACAAAACATGAAAAATATTTCGAACAATGAGTCGAAGCTTAGTACATGCATTCCTGTATTGTTAAAGGATATCTGTACAAATTGTTTAGGCGTCCGCTTTGTAATTCATTTTAAGTTGAAAAAGCGAATAAGATTAATGTAAAACTGCACTGCTAATTATTATCTAACGGTGAACCCCTTGATACTGTTACAATCTATGGAAAGGTGTACACCTGCCAAGCTGATTGGGGGACCTAGCCTGAAGCTGCGTGGGTAACTTAAGAGCAATGCCCTGTAACTGATAACTAATGGGGTTGCTAATTATGTGACAAATCCTTGATTAAACTGATTCATTGATGTACTTACCAAAACATTATAATTTTGATAAATGCGTGCTAATTTCTAAAGACACATGCAATGAACGTACCAGAAGTATTTAAAATGCAATCTCACTTGATAATACTGATGCACGATGGGAAATGATAGATTAGGCCCTATTTCTGCTTAAGAAATGTAGTTATAGGTAAAGTTGATTAGTAAACAACTTCCACTCCCACAATTTGTAACTTTATGTAAATTGATTAATAAAAAGGTCATCCAAAATTCAAACAATTCAATATAACATAAGTTATACTAAAATAATTTTGAAAAACAAATAAGTTAGGGTCATTGAACTCGAAGTAACACAAATTGGAGCAAAATAGACTAAAATGAAATAATTGAGGTGATAATGAAAGGACTTTGATGGATATAAACGGAATGTGGGTTTTTGTTATTTTTAAAATGAGTAATAAAAAGTTTAATGGCAAGAGGGTTGTTGCGAGAATTCATGAAAGCTTATATAACCCTAGTTTGGCCTGATAGACACCGATCTTGAGTCATTACTCTCTCCACTTCTCAAATTTCATTCTCATGCCTTTGTAACTCAGTTATCCAACTCATGTGAGTTTATATACATAATCAAAGTTGTTGAACTCACTAAAATTTGTAATTTCTTTACAATATCCATAATTATAGAGAAACTCCTGATAATATTTCAAACATCACGATTTCTTTCTTCCATCATATAACTGTTTGAAGATCTACCTTAGAAAATCCACATCTTTCACCCTTGACCTGCAATTTAGCTATAAAACCCCAATATGAAAAGATTAGGAAGTTTTGCAACACTTTCATTCATCGTGAAAAACTCAATTACCAAAACACGACCCTAAAATTGAGCTAAAACACAATTGTGCATAGCTCAAATTTGCTTTGCGTCATCTTAGCAAAATGGCCATAACCTTTTCCACACAACTTGGAATGAAGCGACTCAAAAGGAATTTGAAAGATAACTCGTGGATATATCTGCTCATCAAAAATCACAAGTTTTCGATGGGCCGAACAGTACCAGTTTAATCACAAAGAGACCCCTGTTTCTAGTCTGTTTACATCCCTATTATCCTTGTTTTCCCCTTTTGCTACACAAAATTCCCCTCTAAAATCACTTCTTAAAGTCATTTAAGAAAGCCTTGTTCCTTCTGATCACCTTACACAGCCATACTACTCAAATTTACTCCATAATCATCTACATAAAATTTCCAATTCTTGTCTTTTTCAAAATCACTCAAAATACATCCATAAGCTTACTTATTTGCATAAATGAGCAAGGTGACCATTTATAATCAATTGGGAAAATTTTTATGATCCACCCATTTACACAAAATCACCTCAAGTGATTTCTCAAGATAAACAATGCATAGGAGGACTAGCCATAGGGGGAAGAAGTTCATAAATGGACACCCAAGAGGAAGACCTAAGATGAGGTACGTAGTTAAGAATAGAATCCAACTCACCTATTGTACTTTCTAAGTCAAATAACCCTAAACCTCTTTGGAAAAGACCGGTTCTTGAGGGATCTTTGTTTAGAATAGCATGTAGAGCCTCTTCAGGCATTTATCAACTACATCAACAAAGAAGCATTCAAATGCATCTTCAAGCATAGGTTGAGAAAAAGCTTTAAAAATGTTAAGCCTAACCCTTATGTTCATAACCAAGACATCCATCACTCCCGACCTATAGTTAATGGTGACATTACCTGTGGCCAAGAAGAGACATCCCAAAATAATAGGAATCTACTTATACGTATGACTAGGGTCCATGTCCAACACAACAAAGTCAACCAAAAAAAAAAAAGAACTTCATCAATTTAAACCAAGACATCATCTGTTCGCCCCCTAGAAGTCCTTACTGACCTATCGGCAAGTTGAAGGTACAGTTGGAAGGTTTAGTTTCACCCAACCCCCAGCTTTAAGTAAACAGAGTATCGTATCAAATTAACACTAGAACCCAAATCCAAGAATGCTCTCTCAATTTTACGGTTAACAATAAAACATGAAATAGTGTGAAGACTAGAATATTTCAACTGAGGAGAAGTTTCAAATTTCAAAATAGAGCTCACTTATTCACTTAGAAAAACCTGTTGACACTTGTCATCTTTAGATTTTCTTTTAAAAGTACCGGTTTAAGGAACTTTGCATAAGCCGAGATTAGTTTTATTGCTTCTAAAAGAGAAAGATTGACCTTAAATTGCTTAAAGATCTCTAATATGTCACATTGGCGTCAAATACATTTGAGGAATGGGATGAGTCATACTTAATTTCCTGATCAGTCTCATTAGTCTTTGATCTTTGATCTTTATCATATTTCTTCTCACTTATTTTGATATCTACTTCCTTACCTCCCCTAAGAACGATGACAACTTTCAATTGTTCAAGTTGTTGGCTTTTAATATGCTCTATGGAGTAGCTTGGAAGGTTTTCTTCTTCTCTTTCCCTAATAGTTATGGATAGTTATGTAATTTGGGTTTCTAATTTAGCTGTAGAATGCGAGTAAGAATCTACAATATGCATTTTAGACTCAATTCTGCAGAAGTATTCACATTTTTGATAGCAAAAGTAAGGGTACTAATGGCAAAAACTAACTTTTCTAATTCTGAGCTCACAGATGCAGGTGGTAGAGGTGGTGGATGGGTATACCTTCGGTTTGAAAAGCAAGAGGTGTACGTCTAGTAGTCTGGGCTTGCGGATTTCCACATTTTGATACCTCCAAGAAAAGTTAATATGATTTTTCCAACCATGATTATAAGTGTCTGAGTAAGGATTATTGGTTAGAGGAAATATTTAGGCATCATTCACCTGTTAAGTCACAACATTAGATGGACCAACAGAAGGACAATCAAAGGAAGCGTGCATGAGACTAGCACAAATTGAACACACATCTTGCATAGAAGAGGAATTAGCCATTTTGTTTATGCACAACAATCGATCAAATTTATGATATAAAGCATCAACTTTACTAAAAAGGTTAAGCAAATGTGAACCCTCATAAATTCCCCATTTAGTTCCCAATTGTCCAAGCAAGTCAGAATGTGAGGAAGTGGAATGAAAATTTAAATTCTTGCTTAAATGTTCAAACAATTTCCAAGCTTCTTGAAGGGTCTTATACAAAAAATTACCACCACATGATGCATCTACTAACTTCCTGTTGTGCTTATCTCAACCAGAATAGAAAATCTGAATGAGTTGCGACTGACTGAACTCATGGTAACAGCAACTTCTCAATAACTCTTTAAATCGTTCCCAACTTTCATGCAATTATTCATTTTCATTTTATGAGAAAGTTATTATAGCACGTCTTAAAGCAGTTAGTTTTTCAATAGAGAAAAATGTTTTCAAGAATTCCTTTTGCATTTGATTCCAAGTGGTGATATTTGATTTATTATCCAGCCAAGCCTTATCTTTATCTTTCAAAGAGAAATGGAAAAGCCACAATTGAAAAGCATCGTTAGAAATATTATTTAAGGAGATAGTGGAACATATCGTTGAAAATGATCAACGTGCTTAAAAGGATTTTCAGACTCTAGCCCATTAAAAGATGTAAGCATTTTGATTAGGGAATGCTTGATCTCAAATGGCCCTGTAACAACGGGCATACAGGTACTCATAGGTGAATCATAAGTGGTAGGAATGAGATACTCCTTAAGTTGCTTAGGTGTAGTTTTTCTCTTCAACCATCTTTTTCTTAGAATCACATCTCTTTACACTTGTTTTACTAAGGGTACGTTCAATTTTGGGATCGTATTCGTCAAGGTCTAAAAACAAAGAGTGTTTACCAAGCATATAAACTCACAAGCAATCACAAAATTAATATGAAACACCACAACAACAACCACCAAACAAAATAAAAAGAAAAGGAAAAAAGTGAACGAAAATGAAAATAAAATAAAAGACAATAATAAGGAAATAAAAGGGAGGGGATTGAATGGTATTACAGGGAAATAACTGGAATAAACAAAAAATAAAAAATAAAATGAAATAGTTAGATTAGGAGAGATCAGGGAGAACAGGGATAAATAACAAAAATTGTTAGATTAGGATGGAATGGGCAGAGAGAAAATAAAAAAAATGAAAATAACGAACGATAATAACAAATATAAAAGATAGGGGCTGAGAAGAAGAAGCAAACAGAAAAAAAATAAATAAATCAATAAAGAGAATAAACATAAACGAAAATTAAAAATCACGAATCTTTCCCCAACAATGGACCCAAAAATGTGGTGTGCATTTTAGTAGCCTTAAAAACCCGACTTACTTGAAATTGCACAAGGTGATTGTAGCAAAGCAAGTATTCTGGGGTCGTGTCCCATGGAGAATGAAAGTAATTTTGAATTTACTTTTCTTGACCAATTAATCGAGTTAATTCAGACGATCAGATTAACAATAACAAAAAAAAGAAGAAGAGAGGAATAAATGTGAATTAGCAAGCAAAAATGAATATCAATTTAGAGAGATTCTAGGGCCTCGACTTCACCGAGAGTTTTAATATCGATTTACTAAATTCAATTCGGGTTTAGTTAGTCCCTTCAAAGCTCTTAAGCTACAAGCTTAAGGCCAAAAGGTCAGAGATTATAGTCATTAATAAATAAACTCAACTAGTGGTTAGCATGAATTATTTGAGTTAGACATATATAACTCATCTAATTCCTAATATTATTTACTGACTTAGCAACCACAATTTTAAGCTCAATTGCATAATTGTCGTTGTTGGGCATTAATTTATCATATTTTACGTGTCTCTATCACCTAATTTTAACTCGTATAATAACGTAATCTTTAGGATTTTTACTCGTTTTATTTACTTTTATTGGTAATAAGATCAATCAACCAAATGCCGCGAAAAGGTGCAAAACGGAACAAAAGAAGAAGACAAAGCAACGCGCGATGGGGGCCCGGTCAACTGCATGACGGCCAATCGCGCCCCAGCCAACAACAGCTGCCAACCAGGAGCTAGTGACGGCCATCAGCCCCCTGGCTGCTGCGTGCTGTTTTGTTTTCCGCGACTCGAGTGTAAAACAGGTTGCTTCGGGACTTTTAGGGGGTCCCCTCTGGCGATTTTTAGAATAGTTTTAGCTTAGGTTTAGCTAATAAAAATCCCATTTGGGGGCAATTAGATTAGGGAGATTAGGTTTTGTTTTGGTTCTTTGGATTCAAGCTTGTGGATTATTAAGTTCATTCGATCAACCAAAGTTTCCTCTTCTCTTTCTCTCTATATTTTTGTATGTTTTGCTCTTGATTTGATTATGTTTGATTTGTTGTTTTGCTTGATATTATTTAGTTAAATGTTTAGTTTTTGTTGTTAATTCATGCTTATTAGTTTGTTAGCTTTTGATATTGCTTTAATTTCCTTACTAGTTCATGTTTGTGTGTTTAGTTGTAATTATGTTTAATTGTGTTTGTGATGATTAGTGATAGCTTTTTGGTTGGCTTGGATTATGATTAGCCTCTTGATGGCTAATTAGGCTAGGATTAGGCATAACCACACCCAACTTATACTTAGAACGAAGAGTTTTCTCTCACATCCTCTAAGTGTTCGATGAAATATTTGAGAGAGCTTTCATCCTTATTTTTGGGCGATTGACTTATGCCGAGAGGTGAGGTTGATTAGCTAGTGTGGGGGAGAGAACAGCCAGGTTCAAGACATAAAAATAGTCCCGATTATAGCTAGGTCCGAGGGTTGCTAATTTTGCGGTATAATTGGGTTAATCCCATTAAAATAGGTGGTTAGACTAATTAGACTAGCTTATGACCCTTGAGAGAGGTCTTGGGTGGTCTTCGAAGGTACACCCGACCTTTTCTTGCTTTTAGTTGAGGTTGGGTAGGTTGGGACTCATCTGAGCTATTTAGTTCGTCAATTGGTCGAATCATAGCCTCAAGCCACCTCTTTTCCTTTTATTGGCTTAGTTTAGGGTGTCTTTCTTTCCTTCCTTCTTGGCGTAGATTGAGTTACTCTAGCTAATCCTGGTACTTGAAACCTAACTCCCAGTGGACGACACCCCGAGTACTCAAAGATAAACCTTGCACTTGGAGTTATAAATATTAAAACTCAAATTCTTCCTATCCATCATATTAGCCAACAAGGTCGAACATAAATAAATGAGATAGCAAATTAATCAATTGCAAAACAACATGTATAAACAATCAAAATAACTTGCATAATAAATTATAGGCGATTAAACTCAAAATTATGCAATAATAAGAGACAACAATACTAACCTTAAAAATTAGCAACATTAATATAGTGCACCAAGTATCCATCTACATCCTAGATAAACAACCTAGCCGATCATTGTGGAGAAAATACAATTGACATTAGACTATCCATATTTTAATTGAGGGTGTGTTTCAATTCCTATAATCAAACTTTGATGTTTTTGTTACACAAGATTAACACAATCAAATAACAAACCCTCTAATCAGGCTTAGAAATGAGATGTAAAAATAGAGAAGAACAACCAAAATAGTTCATTTTCTTCTAATTCTCTCAATCCATGTGTTTTTACATAGTACAAGCTTCTCTCTATGAATGAAGAACAAGAGGATTAGAAGAATGGAATGAATAAATAGATGATGCGTACTGTTGCCCTTGCCTTGCTATTTGTAGTTGATTATACGCCTTTCGTTCTCCAAGTTGTACGGTGCTCATTTCACTTAATCACCACAAGATGTGCTAAATCAGCTAGTTGACTAGGTCTGGCAAGTTTAGATCAATGACTTGATTTTGCTAGGAGCGAAAATCCCAAAAGCTACTAGTGGCTCAGTTGGTGTTGAACAATGGGTCGTGCAAGAAGGCGGACCAAGCTCATTGTGTGAGTGAGTGTAGAGAAGGAGAAAAGAGAACCACTACTGGGGCATTGGCCTATCTGTGAATTAGTGGGCCAGGCTTGCGGAAGAGCAAAGAGATGGAGTGTGAGAAGTTGTCTATGCTCATGCACGATGGCGGGCTTTTGGGATAAAGTGAGCAACACGGTTCAGGTAGAGAAGGAAGACAAAGAAGGTTACTACTGGGCCGCTACTACTTTAGAAAGAACATGCCCACTCACACAAGGATGGAAGAAAGAGTACGCTGGACCAGGCTTCACAAACTTGTGTCCATATTTCCGAGTCATTCCATCTTCATTTGATCGATCTTATGTTGAAATTCGCATTTCACTCATAACCTTCAAAAACATAAATTATGCATTATTTTTACTGAAAATAGATCTCAAAGGCATCAAAAGTAGGTGAAATAGGAGCAAAATTACACATAAAAATATGAGTTATCAATATGGGTTAGGTGTATTTTGGTTTCGGATAAAATATAGGTGGGCATATTTAGGTTTTGCGGGTTTCGGGTTGACCCAATAGGGTTTCGAGTGCCTTTCTGGTCAGTTTATTTTGTCAAAATTAAAACATTGGCATATTTATTACGTAAAATTTCCCTACTTATTGAAAAAGCAGAGTTTGTAATTTGTTAGAAGAAAATAAAAAGATTCAAACTTTTTGTTGTGATATATGAATGCCATGTATGGATACGTAAAGAGTTAGTCTTGCTTATGATGCCCAATTGAATTGTTTCTATTAACATGTCGTTCTTGGTTGCCATGTTCAGCGTTGAAGTGAAGTGGAAAACAGGGGAGTCAACTGAATGGTTTAGGGAATCGATTCAGTGGTGAATTAGGTTCGTGAACCGAGCAGCGACTTGCTCGTACCTAGGCTTACTCCAGCTAAACCATATTTGCATGTTTTTAGTCGTATCTCGAAGCATGATTTATTATTGTACCTGAATTGTTGAGTTGATTGAACCATCAAGAAAAACATTAAAACATACCTTTTTGAATTAATAAAGTGCTATGTAAAGGCTACGAGCATGTTTTAAACACTCAATTCATATAAACCTCAAATGAATTTAGCAAAATAAAAGCAAGTGACTGATTCTAGAATCTGAACTACCGAGTGCCTTTAAGTGAAACTAATTATGAGTTAGTTACAAACTAGTGGCTTCTAAAACGAGTTTTAATATTTCTTTCCTTGAAAAGTGGATGCTTACTTGGTCACTAACTCATTTACTAATATACCATACGAAAATGAGCGATTATATGCTTGTCACAAGTGGGCTTAAGTTTATTAAGGCATTTTAGCCTTCTTAAAAATGAAAATGGCATTGTTGTGATGCAACAGGAACTTCTATACAAAACGTGTTGAAAGTGAGATGCATATGAAATGTTTTAGGCTAGGAGAATGGTGCTAATTGCTTGAACACAAGTTTAAGAAGCAGACCCGGTATGCGGGAGCCCTAATTCCTAAGGAGCAGACCCAGAAGTGGAAACCTTAGAAGACCCTGACGATGGTAAATGTCTACTGATTATGAGAGGCCCCAGGGTTACCATGAAGTATGAATGACGATGTCATCTGAATGAGCACAAATAAGCAAATCTGATGCCCTAGAAAATGATTTCTTAATTATTATGTGTTAAAGACTCCTCATTTGAGGATTACGCTGATGCAAACACTTGAAAATGTGTATGTACTCTTTAAAAGAGCCTTGTTGAATTTCAAATGACTTCCTTGTGAATAACAACTATTTTATAAGTGCTTAATTTGATTTAAGTGAAGGTTATTCTCTTTTAATACATTAAATTCGATTTTCTCACTAAAAGAACTCCAGCTAGCAACTCTAACTGAACTTTGAGGCTGCTATGTGTTTATATGGGAACCAAACAACCTATGTCCTCAATGCCTAGGTCTTAGCATGACTCATTGTGATATTTAGACATGCAGGCCTTTTAGGGAATTTATAGTAAGTTTATGGTGTGGCTATCGTTACTAAAGAAGGGGGTTGTAGGCTAGGCCAGGTAAAGCTTTTGTGTGTTGAAATAAAGAGGGAAAGTGTTGCCATTAAATGTTGGAGGTTATTAGGACATTATTAGAAATGGATGACATTGTTTGTTTAATATGCGATATAAAATATCAGTTTGTGTGTAAATATTACCTAAAGTAGTGTATGCAATCATTTTTTTTTCTTAGGGTTGAGAATCATTCACTGAGCATGTCCTAAATCATCCCCTCTATATTTTCCCTTTTCCCTTGATTCTTAATGTAACAGGTCGAAGTCGATTCACGTAAGCCAAGTTGAGACCTTCCTTTTGCTTAGAAAAGAAGTTATATGTATATATATATATATATATATATATATATATATATAT
>JACYFF010003369.1:54983581-54997452 GCA_017589665.1 Selenicereus undatus
ACCTTTGAGGTCAATAGAGTTTAGGAAGGATGTGCTAAGTTACCACGCATATTATGCTTTGCATGAGGGAACAAATATTTATTTCATTCTAAACTTAGTAAGCCAGTTAGCCTTGTTCCATCATGGAACGGCGGTAATGCCTCCATTCAAACAAAAGTCTTCCGCTGCAAATTAATAAAATCATGGTTAGCTAGGGTAACCAGCATTAGCCATTGGGGGTGTTACAAAAATGATGATTAAAGAGAGAGAAAGAATGCTAATTGCATCAAAAGTTCATTACTTTTGAAATGTGACTATAAAATGAAACTAAATTTACACTAATCTCTCATCAACCCTAGCTAAACCCTATTCCTAAAACCTAAAAATTAGATCTTTACACAAATAGGGGAAAGAGCCTTAAATAGGTCCCAATGCAGGAAATTTGGCACGATGACCATGCCAAGTTTCTGGAATTCTGCATAGAAATAGAGCAAAAACAAGATTTGGCAAGGGCACCCCGTGCCCCCTGGCACTAGCAACCCCTGCTACGTAGGACTGGCAACACATGCCAAGTTTTTGCATTGTTCTTCTTCCTTGTTCTCCCATAATTTTTTTGCTTGTTCACCCAGTTTGCCTCATGGTTACCCCAGGTTAGCCTTCAAGGTTTTTCGGATAAATGTGCCCAACTTTTTCCATGCTTTGCACCCATTATTTGTCATTTGAGCAATTCTTTTGATGCCCTATAAAACCAATAAAGGACTATAACAACAACACCAACACCTCCCAGTGTGGGTCCCACTTTCATGGGATCTGGAAAGGTCCAGATGTAGGCATCCTTACCTCTACTAGCATCTGTAAAGCCTGTCGAGAGCTACAAATTTAACCACTACTTCGGTTATTAAATAATTTTAATAGCGTAGGGAAGTAGGGATTGATCCATGAGGAAATATTGTTGTAAATTGCTAGCTTAATCCTTAATGATTTTATTAATCCAATTTATTAAATCAAAACTTACTAATTCTAAAATAATTATGATCTAATGAATAAAAATCTAGAAAAATATCCAATGATGTTCCTAAATATTCTGAATCATATTCTCGAAATAAAACAGTAAAAAGATTTCCTAAATAACCCAGAAAAATAAAATCAGAATATTAACTGAAATTCTAATTAAAAATCAAAACAGCAAAGAATAATCAGAAAAATAAATATTAAAATTATCAAACAGTAACCTACAATATTATACTTAAGGTATACAGGCTTATAAACTCTAAATTGTGTCTAATTTATTTCAGAAAAATCAGATCAGAAAATCAACGCAGAATATTCAGCAGAATAATCAATTTAAAATTAGAAATAAAATAATCAGCATAAATATAAATACGAAATTAATCAAGAAAAGTACTCTAATTCTAAGAAACAATTTTCTGGACTTAACAGGACCCAAAAATCTTAAATTAAAATTGAAAATCGAAATTTTCAGAATTAATTACCTAAAAACCTGCACATACCAATTTCACAAAATAAATCTGAAAAATTATCAAATAATTTTCAAAAATTAAGAAATTGAATATGGGAAGCTTAGGACACTATATAAACCCTAGAAATTAATTAAAATGTAAAAATATTGAAAATAACTATTTTTAGTCTAAGTTCGAACACACCGGTAATTTAATACTAAAACTGAATATAAATCAATCAAAAATTATAACCACTCCAAAAATCAAAATATAACCTATCTAAAATTACCTAGACACTCCTAAAAAACTATACTTTGGGGGGGGTTGATTGAAATTATTTTGAAGCTAACAAAATTAGAACAAAAATCAACAAACTAATCAAATTAACTTTAATCAACAAATAATACTCAAAAGTTATCAAATTTATGAAAGATACTTAGTACAATCTCAATCCACCATGCAAATTAAGATTTATCATTAACACACAAGTTAATTTTATTCATGAGTTAAAACTGTAGAAGAGATCCACCAGCGGTTCTTCCCCCGTTTTCCTTAGATTTTAGTTTACTTAGGTCCAACCCTAATATAAACCCTACTAATTTGATAATCTTTACACCAGCACAAAAATTTAACCAAATTAGAGCATTAAGAATTAGAAAAACATCATTTAACACTTTGTAACCAATTTACCAGCAAATCGATTTAACAAAGATCTAAAGCGATTACCTAATTAAAAGAGATGGGTTTGAGCCATCCATGATTAATTAGGGTGATACCTAAGCCTAAAAGATTATAACTTTTACGTATTATAATCTTCTAAACTATCAATCGAAATTGTATTTAATCAACTAGCATGCATTCTAATCGATTTAACACAAATTTCATAAACGATGAACACTAATCGCTAAAGAATCATGAATAGAATTCAACTAGACATTAAAGCATAAAACTTGTTTCAAAATAATTAATTTAGCATGGCTTCAAGAAGATTATACTAAGCATAAAAAATTACTCACTCATGTAAAAACTAAAATTACAATTATAGCTCAAATATTTCATGTTTAATTTTAAACCTGCCACAAAATAAATAAAACAAAACTAATAATAACAACAACAACAACAACAACAACAACAACAACAACAACAACAACAACAACAACAACAACAACAATAATAATAATAATAATAATAATAATAATAATAATAATAGTAAAACAACAAAAGAAAACTACTTTTGAAGGATTGTGTGTGAAGATGTTGACGGTGATCGACGATGATGGCGATGGGTGCTGATGATGTTCATCCCGGCGACGAAGCTGATGATGATGGGTACGATGTGAGGAAGAGAGGGGGCAGCAAGGTAGCTGATGATGGTGATGAGATGTTGATCAAGGAGATGATGATGATGATGATGATGAAGTGGCGTGGAAGAAGGTGTGGGTGTGAAGAGGTTGAAGATGGTGGTGATTAATGGTGAGGCAGCCTGATTATGATGATTGCGTGAAAGAGAAGAAGGGGATGATGAGGCTTGAGGTTCTTCAAGGGTTAGGCGTTTGATGATATTATATGGAGGAGGTGAGGTTAGGGTTAGCTTCTTAGGGTTTTTCTTCTCCCTTCTTGCTTAGGTTTCTTCTTCCTCAAGACTTGTAGCTGTTTACCAATTCTTGAAACCCTAATCCAAAATAATAATTCTGAAAATAATAATTTTCATAATGATTATTTTTGAACCATCTTGGAGCCAAGTGTGTAAAACCCAAGCTTCTACGTCCTCTCTTCTCCTCTTTATTAAAGTAACACTAACCCTGAAAAATATATAAAACAAAACAAATTAAACGAAATAATATATATAATATACTCAAAATAATTATAAAAATAATGCATGAATTATGACTTAACAGCATCCCTGCCCGTAGAGATGATAAATTCAAGAGACCCACAAAACAAGATTTTGTGAAAACATTTTATAGAAGAATGATTTTTTGAAACCATTTAATGGGAAAAAAAACTAATGATACTGAGCAAGGAATGAACTAAGAAATACTAATAAATCAGGTGGCTGTAACTATGTAAATATAAGTAAAACCTAAGTACAAAATAACAGAGGAATGTACTATGCCTTAACAAATAGAGGTAGGCAAATAATGTCTGTTTTCATATGTATGTACTACCTGCATACAAACACGACATATGAAAAACCAAAACCAAACCTTCCCTACCACAACCGAAAAATTGCAACCAAATCAGGTGACCAACTCTCTGTGATCTAAGATCCTAATCCTATCCCGCTATAGTCTCCTATCCTGATCGATATCCTTCGTCAATCCTATAACTTTCAAGTCCTCTCTAATCACCTCGTCCAAACTCTTCTTTGGTCGTCCCTCCCTCTTTTACCTTCGGGGATGTTGATCCTCTCACATCTCCTCACTAGAGCGTCCACACTCCTTCTTTTCATATGGCCAAACCATCTGAGTCTTATTTCTCTCATATTGTCTTCGATGGGAGCCACTTTAATCTCTGATTACTCCATTCCTAATTCTATCCATTCTCCTATAACCAAACATCCACCTAATCATCCTCATCTCTGCTACCATCAACCTTTGAACCTGTGTCTTTTTTATAGGCCAACACTCATATCCATATAGTGCATCCGGTCCAACTACCATACAATAAACTTTTTCTTTTAATCCTACAGGCATCCTCTTATCACATAGCACATCTAAAGCATACTTCCATTTTGCCAACTCACTTTTATACGCTGATTAATATCTTCGCCAATATCCCTATTCTGTTGAATGATCGAGCCTAGATATTTATGCTAAATCTAGGTAGAATGAGGTGTAAAATTCATGTGTATCATGCTCTAACTTTTGCAGAAGGATACTTTGATATCAAAGAACCAATTTGATTTTATGCCTGGCAGTCGACCAAAGAAGCGATTTACCTCCTTAGAAGGCTCATGAGATTGTACAGATATAGAAAGAAAGATCTTCACATGGTGTTTATAGACCTGGGAAAAAACATATGATAGAGTTCCAGGTGAGGTGTTGTGGAGATGCTTGGAAAAGAAATGAGTGTCGCTTGCATATATTCGAGTCATTAAGGATATGTATGCGGGAGGTAGGACAGTATTAGGACGTGAGGAGGGGTTACCAATGAATTCTACATTCGTATGGGCCTTCATTTGGGTTCCATTTTAAGCCCTTTTTTTCACTTTGGTTGTCGATGAACTCACAAAAAGGATTCAAGATGAGTTACCATAATGTATGCTATTTGTGGATAACATTGTTCTCATTGATGACGCTAGAGAAGGTGTAAATAATAAGTTAGAGCATTGGAGACATACACTGGAGTCTAGAGGCTTTAGATTAAGTATAACGAAAATCAAGTACCTACATTGCGGTGTTATGGAAGAGGAGATGATGGGGGAAGTTACCATTGATGGGATGGAAATACTAAAGGTTGAGAAGTTTAAATATCTAGGCTTGATCATTCAACACAAAGGGAATATTGACGAAGATATTAACCAGCAAATAAAAACAAATTAGCAAAAATGGAAGTGTGCTTTAGGTGTGTTGTGTGATACGAGGATGCACGTAAGATTAACAGGAGAAGCTTATTGTATGATAGTTAGGCTTGTTGTATTTGTATGGCTCGAAGTGCTAGCCTATAAAAAAGACATAGGTCCAAAGGTCGATGGTAGCAGAGATGAGGATGGTTAGATGAATGAGTGGTCATACGAGAGTGAATAGAATTAGGAACGAAGTAATTACAGGCATAGTCAAAGTGGATCCCATCAAGAATAAGATGAGGAAACTAGACTCAAATGGTTTAGTTATGTGAAGAGAAGGAGTGTGGATGATCCCGTGAGGAGATGTAAGAGAATTAACATCCCTAAAGGTATAAGAGGTAGGGGACGACCAAAGAAGAGCTTGGATAAGGCAACTAGATAGGACTTGAAAGTTGTAGGGTTGACAGATAACATGACCCAGGATAGGAGACCGTGGTGGGATGGAATTAAGATCTTGGATCATAGAGAGATAGCTCCTTAGATCTCATACAGTTGTTGTAGGGTAGGTTGGGTTGTTTGTGTGTTTCTGGATTTTCTTCTCCTATTTTTTCGTATGTCGTATGTGTATGCTGATAGCTCATTTATCTGAGAAGAGATAATAGTAGCGTACCTTTGTTTGTTAAGGTATAATACTTTCTTCTACTATGTTGTACTTATGTATCACGTAGTTACTATCACTCGTTTTATTAGTATTTTCTAGTTCTTCACTTGCCATTCTTAGTTTTCTATAAAATGTTCCATAGATGTCTGTAGAGGTAGGTTGGAATCTCCCTAGACCCTGTCAAAGCGAGACCCACACTAGGAGGTGGTGTTGTGAAGCACTTAGCCTGTTCTTTCTTATTAGGGTAGTTCAAGCCCCCTAATGTTCTAACTCAGATTGTTTTCCATTAGAGGTGTAGTACTGTTCTCGCTTTCCATAGCAACAATCTCCATTACTTTTTATTCTTGCAAACCTTGTAAAGAATTGGGGCTTAGAGGCCGAATATCACTTGTAATGTTTCCAGGGGATCTAATTGGTGATTTTCTAGGCACTCTGATGAAACCATATTCCCCATCCATATCTTGTTGTTTCATTATTTATGGTTGATCCTCATTTGCCTTCCAAACTAACCTCCATTCCTATCTTACCTTATTTTTCTTTTTATACTCAGCACCAAAATGACCAAGCATGCCACAGTGAGGTCACTTGATAGGTAATCACTCAAACTTAACTTTTTGTCTGACTAGAATATGAAAATCATTAAAAAACCTCACATATTCTAGGAAAAGTCCCTCTAAAGATAACTCCATGAGCACTGTAGCGTATTGTGGCATGAAGTTTTCTTTTGTGTATTTTTTTTTGGGGGTCTTAATAAGAATACCCATTAGTCTCCAGTTTTGCAAAGGCTCTCCAATCTCCAGTTTTTGATATCCAAGTCTGGGAATTGCACACACAATGGTAGAGTTGTTATGGATTATGTGTTGACATTGATTTTAGTGCACCATGCTTTGACAAAGAAAGGCTTGCTATTTAAAAAATTAAGCTCCCTTATGAGCAAAAGTCATTTTGTTTTTCATATTGCTAAATAGAAACAACCTTTTTCTCACCAAAGCCACTTTATCAATACTAAAGGATTTCCATATTCTACATATAAACTGATGGGGACCATCTTCATAACCCTTCCAACCTTTCCCCCTCCATCCCACATGAGCCCAGCATCATCAAGGAAGTCCAAGAATTGCAAGAAATGGTCTGAAACATCATGAACAACACAAATAACATGCTGCCCAGTTTAGCCAGAAATTGGTCCGGTTTTGCAAGCCTGATTACCCAAGCTTAAGGTGGACTTAAGAGGCTGCAAATTTACTTTTAATATGTCAGCTTCAAGGACATAGAAATATTTCTAGGTTAGGTCTCTAGGAAATAAGTTAATTGGAGCCTTTTTTCAGATGCTGCAGAAACTGTCCTAGTCTGCATATGCTGCACCTTTTCTCCCATATCTCCCAAACAGTAGCTCTAAATGGCTGGTAACTTGAGCCACATGAAATCTGACTTTCTAAGCTTTCCAGCAAGTTCTATTTCACCCATTTTGAGTGAGAAACGTAGGAGATATAGCTGTTTTAAGTTGAACTTTGTAAACCGAAAAGTTGCTGACAAAAAGCAAAAACCAAAAAGCACTTTCAGCTTTTGTCTTTTGCGTTGTGGTCTCCCCTTGCTTTTGGACGTGTAAGACCTCTTGTTCCCCCTTTCTTTAGCTTGTTAAAGGTTCCTAACTATATAAGGGAGGCCTTAGGTTGTAAAGAAACACTTATGAATGAATTTGAACTTTGAGTTGTAAAAACTCTCTCCACTCTCTCTCAAAATTTCTAGTGTTATATCTTGGGTGTTTCGCAACCTCAAGTGAGTCTCGAGGTCTTCTTAACTCATCTAAGAAGGTGATTTATTTCTATAACTTAGTTGAAGGAAGAAGATTGCCCAAGTGTGCAAACCAAGGTGGGTCTTCAATCACCCTTGCTAGTCCACTTGTTTCTATCTTGTTTCTTGGTTACTTTGGTTCCATTTTCACCTTTCTTTTGTAAATCCTTGCCTTAGTGAAGCTTGAATACATCAAGTGGTATCAGAGCTTAGGCTACCCTCTTGCCCAAGCTTCCATTCCTCAAACACAAAAACCCACATAACAGCCCAAACACGTTCACTTACAAACTCCCAGCCATGTCAAACTAGAGAAGCAGTACGGCCACACCGTGCCACACTGACACAACCGTGCCAGCACCCAGCACACCCCTTCCCATTACATCTTACCAGCACGGCCACCCCGTGCCCGTAGGCATGACCGTGCCACATCCTAGCCACTACAATTCACCTTCATGCCCTAAGCACGACCACATCGTGCCACCCCATACGACCGTGCCACCCCCTTCCCGTCCCAAAAGAGCCACTCCTCACTCTAAAGCCATCATGTCTACTAGCCTCACTCCCGAGCAAGTGGTCGAGCAAGCCCTTAGAGAGAAGGCTGAGCTAGAAGCCCAAGTGAAGTACCTTCAATCACAACTTGGTTAAATGATGCAAGAGAAGAGAAAGAACTTGAGAGGTTCTAGGAGTGCAAGCAAGCAAGACTCGGATGACCTCGAAGAAGAAGAAAGTAACTCACTTGAAGACTCCGATGAGGATGTGTATACAAGAAGATCAAGGAGGCATCATAGGCCTCAAGACCGAAGATGCAATGACTTCAAGGTGGATCTTCCCGAATTTGAAGGTCAACTTGATCTGGATGTATTCTTGGATTGGCTTCAAACCGTTGAAAGGGTCTTCGAGTTCAAGGACATCCTCGAAGAAAGAAAGGTAAAGCTTGTTGCTTTAAAGCTTAGAAAGTATGCTTCCATTTGGAGGCCAAATGTGGTGACTAAGAGAGTTAGGAAGGGTAAAGGGAAGATAAGAACTTGGGAGAAAATGAAGTCCAAACTTAAGTCCAAGTTTTTGCCACCCCATTACTTGCAAGACAACTTCCTTAAACTCCACCACCTCAAACAAGGGTCTAAGAGTGTAGAAGAATACACTGGAGAGTTTGAGCAATTGTTATTGAAATGTGATCTGAAGGAGGATAAGTCTCAAACTTTGATTAGATACTTGAGTGGATTGAATGATGAAATTGCTCATGTTGTTGAACTCCACCCTTACACTTTCTTAGATGAGCTTAGTGTCTTAGCTCACAAAGTGGAGTCACAAAAGAGAGTCAAGGGCAAAGGCATGGCCTCCATGCCTAACCCCCGTCCTTACCCATTTCAAAATCCCTCACACTACCCTCCCCAATCGACTCCAAACTCAAACACAAGACCCCCTCCACCAAATCCCCTTCAAACCCCCTTAAAACAACCTCCAAAGCCTGGTGATAAGCAGAGATGTTTCCATTGTCAAGGCCTTGGACACTTTGCTTCTAAGTGTCCCAACAAAAGAGTTGTCACTTTGGCCGAATATCAAGCTTCTTATGAGGAGCTAGATGATGAGAATGATGGGGAAGAAAAGGAGCTTCTCATGACCGAAGCTCTCGAAGAAGTTGAAGAGGGACCCGATGAAGGAGAAATGCTTGTGATAAGAAGAGCCTTCAGTGGTATTGCTTCCCAACATGACATGGAGCAAAGGGAGAACATCTTCCACACCCGGTGTACCATGACAGGGAAGGTTTGCTCTCTTATTATTGATGGTGGAAGTTGTACCAATGTTGCTTCTAAGACTTTAGTGGACAAGCTCAAGCTTTCGGTCTCTCCACACCCAAGCCCTTACACCATACAATGGCTCAAGCAAGGTAAAGGCTTGCAAATCTCTTCTCATTGTTTACTTGGTTTTTCAATTAGCAAGAACTATAAAGATGAGATTCGGTGTGATATTGTGCCCATGGATGCTTGTCATGTCCTCTTGAGACGTCTATGGTTGTTTGATAGAAGTGTGATGCATGATGGTCGGTTGAACACATATACATTTACCAAAGACCACAAAAAGATCACTCTTACCCCTCTCAAACCCACCTCACAAAAAAGGCCTCAAGACACTCTTAGCATGGCTGTCTTTCTCACCACCCTACTCCATTCCCAACTCCATGAATATGATGATTTCAAGGATTGGATTTTACTTGGCCAAGAACCGGTCGAAGCTAAGGATTCTTCCCATCCTTTGCTTTTCCCTCTCCTCAAAGATTTTGAACATGTCTTCCCTAGTGAGGTCCCTCATGGCCTCCATCCCAAAAGATCCATACAACACAAAATTGATCTCGTTCCTAATGCCACCTTCCCAAACAAGCCGACCTACTGTATGAACCCTAAAGAGACTCAAGAAGTGCAAAGGCAAGTGGATGAGCTTCTTGCTAAGGGCTTAATCCGTGAAAACCTTAGCCCATGGGCCGTGTCGGCCTTGCGTGTTCCAAAGAAAGATGGGTCAATGAGAATTTGTGTGGATAGTAGAGCGATCAACAAAATTACCATCAAATATCGCTTTCCTATTCCACGATTGGAGGATCTCCTAGATGAGCTTCATGGAGCCACCATCTTTTCTTAGATTGATCTTAGAAGTGGCTACTACCAAATCTGGATTTATGAACGAGATGAGCGGAAGACGGCCTTCAAGGCTAAAGGAGGCCTCTATGAGTGGCTTGTAATGCCATCCGGATTGACAAATGCACCAAGTACTTTTATGAGGCTTATGAACCAAGTTCTCAAGCCTCTCATTGGCAAGTTCATGGTTGTCTACTTTGATGACATCTTGGTGTATAGCAAGAGTGAAGTAGAATATGCCCATCATCTACAGCAAGTCTTCAATATTATATATCAAGAAGAGCTCTATGGAGACTTAGAGAAGTGCCACTTTTTCAATTCTCAAGTTATATTTTTGGGCTATGTTGTGTCGGCCCAAGGAATTAATGTTGATGAGGGAAAGATTCAAGCAATCCGAGATTGGCCCGTTCCTACTTCAATTCAACAAGTTAGGAGCTTCCATGGTCTAGCCTCTTTCTGTAGGAGGTTTGTGAGAGATTTTAGCACCATTGTTGCATCCATGACTGAAGTGCTTAAGGACAAAAGATTTGAGTGGACCAAACAAGTTCAAGGAGCCTTTGAAGAAATCAAGCTCAAGCTCACTAGTGCACCTGTTCTTGCCCTTCCAAGCTTCTCCAAAGTGTTTGAAGTGGAATGTGATGCTTCTGGTGTAGGGATAGGGGCTATCCTATCTCAAGAGAAGAGACCCCTAGCTTTCTTTAGTGAAAAACTCAATGATGCAAAGAGGAAGTACTCCACTTATGACAAGGAGTGTTATGCAATTGTAAGAGCTTTGGAGCATTGGAGGCACTATTTGGTGGGATGAGAATTCATTCTCCATTCAGATCATGAGGCTCTCAAATTCATACAAGGGAAACACAAGCTCAACCCAAGGCATGCAAAGTGGGTTGAGTACCTCCAAGCCTTGTATTTTGTGATCCACCACAAGTCGGGTCAACTCAACAAAGGGGCGGATGCATTATCAAGAATGTACCTCTTACTCTCTACCTTGGAATCCAAAGTCCTTGGTTTTGAGATTATTAAGGGGTTGTATGCCTAAGATGAAGACTTCAAGGAAGCCTATGTGAAGTGCTCTATCCATGCCCATGGTTTCTTTCACTGGGAGCATGGGTTTCTCTTCAAAGGAACCCGGCTATGCATACCAAAGAGTGGGTTTCGGGAACTCTTGATTCAAGAGCTCCATGATGGGGCTTTGGCCGGGCATTTTGGCATTGAGAAAACATGTTCCATGCTCAAGGAACACTACTATTGGCCAAGCATGTCCAAAGATGCTGAACATTTTGTAAGAAGGTGCTCCACTTGTCAACTTGCCAAGAGTTACCTTTGGCCTCAAGGTCTCTATTCTCCCCTCCCGGCTCCACATGGCCCATAGGAAGATGTAAGCTTGGATTTCATCACCGGGTTGCCAAGGACTTAAAGACACAAAGACTCCATCATGGTAGTGGTGGATCAGTTCTCAAAGATGGCACACTTTGCGGCATGTCATACCACAAATGATGCCTCTCATGTTGCTAATCTCTACTACTTAAAGAGATTGTGGAGAAAGCTAGGCACTCATCTCAAGTTTAGCACAACTTGCCACCCACAAACGGATGGTCAAACTGAGGTGACCAACCGCACTTTGGGAACCTTGCTTCGGGTTCTAGTTAAGAAAAGCATCAAGGGGTGGGATGAGTTGCTTTGCCATGGTGAGTTTGCTTTCAACCGAACACCAAGTAAGGCTACAAGTCATTCCCCCCTTCAAGTGGCGCACAGTTACAATCCAAGAACTCCCTTAGACTTGGTTCCCATTCCAAATCAAACCAAGTTTAGTTGGGAGGCTGAGAAGAGGGCAAAGGAAATCTAAGAGCATCATGCCAAAGTGAGGGAACGAATTGAAAGGTCCAATGAGCAGGCCAAGTCACATGCCGACAAGCATAGGAAAGAAGTTCATTTTCAGCCCGGATACTTGGTTTGGATCCATTTGAGGAAGGAAAGATTCCCAAGCAAGCGCAAGTCAATGCTCATGCCAAGGTCGGATGGCCCATTTGAAGTGCTTGAAAAGATTGGTCCAAATGGCAACAAAGTGGACCTTCTTGGTGAGTATGGAGTCTCCACCACCTTTAACGTGGTTGACCTAAGTCCTTATTATGAGGAAGATGAAGAGCTTCCAACTTTGAGGTCAAACTCCAATCAAACCGGGGAGTATGATGGGGACCATCTTCATAACCCTTCCAACCTTTCCCCCTCCATCCCACACGATCACAGCATCATCAAGGAAGTCCAAGAAGTGCAAGCAATGATCCGAAACATCATGAACAACACAAATAACATGCTGCCCAGCTTGGCCAGAAATTGGCTTGGTTTTTCAAGCCTGATTACGCAAGGTTAAGGTAGACATAAGAGGCTGTAAATTTACTTTTTGGAACCCTTAATATGTCAGGTTCAAGGACATATAAATACTTCTAGGTTAGGTCTCTAGGAAATAAGTCAACTGGAGCCTTTTTCCAAATGCTGCAGAAACTATCCCATTCTGCATATGCTGCACCTTTTTCCATATATCTTCCAAACAGTAGCTCCAACTAGATGGAAACTTAAGGCATGTGAAATTTGACTTCCTAAGATTTCCAGAAAGGTCTATTTCACCCAATTTGAGTGAAAAACCTAGGAGATATAGCTATTTGAAGTTGACTTTTGTAAACTGAAAAGTTGTTGACAAAAAGCAAAAAACACTTTTCAGCTTTTGTCTTTTGCTTTATGGCCTCCCCTTGCTTTTGGACTTGTAATACCTCTTGTTCCTCCTTTCTTGCAGCTTGTTAAAGGTTTCCCACTATATAAGGGAGGCCTTCGGTTGTAAAGAAACACTTATGAATGAATTTGAACTTTACGTTGTGAAAACTCTCTCCACTCTCTCTCAAAATTCCTAGTGTTATATGTTGGGTGTTTGGCAACCTCAAGTGGGTCTCTAGGTCTTCTTAACTAAACTAAGAAGGTGATTCATTTCTGTAACTTAGTTGAAGGAAGAAGATTGCCCAAGTGTCCAAACCAAGGTGGGTCTTCAATCACCCTTGCTAGTCCACTTGTTTCTATCTTGGTTCTTGGTTACTTTGGTTCCATTTTCACCTTTCTACCCAAACGCATTCTTGATTCACTTTTGCGAATCCTTGCCTTAGTGAAGCTTGAATACATCATAAACCCTTCAGTAACATCAAATAGGGGTTAACCCGAAGCACACAATACAAAACAACATTTTGCCAATAAGATATTACAGATTCAAAATCCTCTTTCTCCATCTCAGCCCATTTCACACCATTGTTAGTCATAGCTTGCACAAACTTGAGCACATTTCCCTCATTTAGATAAACAAAAGATACATGTAGGCTTTTCGTAACGGAGGAAGAAAAGGACCTTACCACCAATTCAATATGATTTATTGAGCTCCGCAGAAATTCAGCTAGCGCCGTACACAATACTGTTCCATTTATCAACAAAGGATAAATTGCCACCCGATTTAATTTGAGCAACCACACAAAAAATAATTAGTATTCTAAGCTTAAATTAGGGAACAAGCACAAAAAGATTTAGGTCTACCACGCTTCACACCCTTTGCCACGGAAAATCGCCAATCGCTAAAGATCTAGAGGAAGAAGAAGAGATTTATTACATAAGTATATATAAACATGTGTGTATGTGGGGGTGTGTGCGTACTTGTGGGTGTTTATATATACGTACATGTACGTATGCACACACGTGCACGTGTCTAAGTGTCCATATATATATATATATATATATATGCACATACACATATATATATACATACATATACATACATATATATATATATATACATATATATATAT
>JACYFF010003369.1:55019767-55029927 GCA_017589665.1 Selenicereus undatus
ATATGAGCTGCAAATGCTATTAAGATTCGAATAGCCTCAATTCTAGCAACTGATGCAAAGGTTTCTTCGTAATCAATCCCTTCTTCTTGATTGTACCCTTGAACCACCAGCCTTGCCTTGTTCCTAGTGACTGTTCCTGACTCATCTAGCTTATTTCGGAACACCCACTTGGTTCCAATGATTGTTCTGTCTGTAGGTTTAGGTACAAGGTGCCACACTTTGTTTCTTTCAAATTGATGAAGCTCTTCTTGCATAGCCGCAATCCAATCTGAATCTGCAAGAGCTTCATTCACACTTTTTGGCTCAATGTCAGAAAGAAAAGCATAGAAAGCACAAAAATTCTTAAGTTTAGATCTAGTTTGCACTCCAATATTAATATCTGACAAGATTTGATCAAGAGGGTGCGAACTATGGTGCTTCCATGATCTTGGATTAATTGGATCCACAGCCACATGTTTTGTTCTAACTGAAGTGTGTGTAGGATCATGCTCAAGAACACCTCCTGATCCTGTTTCTGCACCTGTTTGCAAGCTGGTTCCTGAAGAACATGGTTCCGAACAGGGTTCAACGGTGTTTCCCCCTGTTTGGAGCTCACCTTGACTATCGCTTTGAGGAACAGCTTCTGTACCTGTTTCCTTCAGGGTGTTCTCACCTTGTTTTTCTTGATTTAACAGCTCCTTTTGGACAAGACCTAATTCAAACTCTTCATCCTGTGCAATACTCTCATTCAAGGAGTTAGATTCATCAAAAAACACATGCACACTTTCCTCAACACACGAGGTTCTTTTGTTAAAGACTTTATATGCCTTACTGTGAGAGGAATAACCAAGAAATATTGCCTCATCACTCCTAGGGTCAAACTTTCCTAAGGCATTCTTCCCTTTGTTATGCACGAAACATCTACAACCAAATGTTCTTAGATGCATAATGTTGGGTTTCCTGCCTTTAAGAAGTTCATAAGGAGTTTTGTTCAAAATGGGTCTAATCATGCATCTGTTTATAATGTAACATGATGTGTTCAAGGCTTCTGCCCAAAAGTTCTTAGGAAGACTACTAGCAATAAGCATTGTTCTAGTCATGTCTTCTAAGGTACGATTTTTTCGTTCAACCACCCCATTCTGCTGGGGTGTTCTTGGGGCTGAGAAGTTTTGATCAACACCATGTTCATTACAAAATTTTGTGAAACTTGCATTTTCAAATTCAATGCCATGATCAGACCTCAAGCTAACCAATGAGTGTCCTACTCTCTTTTCAATCTTTTTGAGAAGGGCAATAAAATTCTCAAAAGTTTCATCCTTGGAGGCTAAGAACAATGTCCAAGTAAATCGAGAGTAATCATCCACTATTACAAGCACATACCTTTTCCCACCTCTACTAGCTATCCTCATGGGACCACATAGATCAATATGCAATAACTCAAGAGGTCGGGTAGTGCTTACATACTTTTTAGATTTTAAAGAAGATCTGACTTGTTTTCCTTTTGCACAAGCTTCACATACCTTGTCATCATTATACTTGATGGAAGGTAGTCCAACAACCAAATCCTTGGAAACAAGTTTGTTTAGCAAGGACAGGCTTGCATGACCTAGTCTCTTGTGCCATAGCATTATATCATCATTTAATGCATTTAAACAAGTCAGATTATTTTGGGGAAGAGTGAAAATACTAACTTTATAAACATTTTGACATCGCTTCCCCCTCAACACAACATCTCCTGTGTCGTCATTCACAACCAAGCAACGTGTTTTTGAAAACAGTACTAGGTTGTTCTTGTCACACAGTTGGGACACACTTAGCAAATTGTGCTTTAACCCATCAACTAAGTGCACATTATCAATTGAGTGGGAGAGAGTTTTACCAATATTACCTATACCGACAATTGTCGGTATCTTGCCGTTTCCAAATGCCACGCTCCCACCATTCAAAGCTGTAAGTGAGAGAAAGTTTGATTCTTTTCCGGTCATATGCCGCGAACACCCACTATCGACATACCACAACTGCCTGTTTTCAAGGGTGTTTGTGGGGTTGTTCGTAAGGTTGTTTTCTCTCACTTCAGCCTGCAAAACAAATCACGGGTTAGTTCTGGGAACCCAGATCCACTTGGGTCCCATTCCTTTATACATGTAAAGCTCATCCTTTCTAATCCAGATTTGTTTCACATACTTTTCATTCTTTTCATTGGCATGTTTTCTTATAGGACAAGTATATCTATAATGACCCGTTTTACCACAATGAAAGCAAACGATATTTTCAGGCAATCCCACATACTTCCTATGTATTGGGTAAACGGTCCGTTTTGGCTTGTATCCAATTCCCTTTTTGTTTCGACTGTGGTGAGTGTTTAACCAATCAAGGGCTTGTGAGGACTTGTTCCAACGCTTGGTCATGGCAAGTTCGGTTTCCAGTTTTTCTATATTAACATGTAAGTTCTTGTTCTCTTTGAGCAAGTCTTCAACCATTCCTTCCACCTCAAAGAGTTTTTCTTCCACTCGAGTATAATCTCCTTCTTTTATAAAGAGATTTTCTTTAAGCATGTTAATATTTTCATATAAACCAAGTTTTTCATTTTTAAGAATTTCATTTTCAAGCTCTAGGTCACGAACTTCTCTTTTTAGATCAGCACAGGTGTCTAGCACATTATATAGAAGTTCTTCTAAAGTAGCTTTGTTAAGACCATGTACCTTGTTCTTGAGATCTGAGAGGCTGATTGTTGATTCATCACTTGAATCTGAATCACTTTGTGCCATTAGTGCTACGGCCTCTTCTTCAGCTTCAGATTCTCCTTCATCTTCAGAGGAATCTCCCCAAGCAGCCAGCATAGCTTTCGAGAATTACTTGCCCAGATTGTGTACAGGGTGTTTTCGACCCTGTTTTCGAGGTTGTTCTGGCAACTGATCTTCTCGAAGCAGAGGACAATTTTTGACTAAGTGATCTGGTTTGCCGCACTTAAAACACCCTATAGGTTGATCTTTAGGGGTATTTCTGGACTTACTGAATTCTTTTCTTTTGTTGTTCTCCTTGACCTTTTTGAAGAATTTCTTGAATTTTCTGGACATTAAGGCCATATCTTCATCTTCAAGGTCAGAGTCAGTGTCCTCATGTGCTTTTAAGGCAAGCCGACGATCTTTCTTTTGCTCCTCTTTCTGTTGTGGGTTTTTCCGGAGTTCATAGGTTTGGAGATTACCAATCAACTCGTCAAGGGTGATTTTGTTCATGTCTTTAACCTCTTGGATGGCTGTTACTTTGGCCTCCCACGTACGAGGTAAAATTCTGAGGATTTTCCTCACCAACTCTTCAGTGGTCAAAGACTTTCCCAGAGATTTTAATTCGTTTGTGATGTGGGTAAACCGTGTGTACATATCCATCACGATTTCACGATCACCCATATCAAACAACTCGTATTGTCGCATAAGTAGCTCAATTCTAGATTGTTTAACTTGACTCATACCTTCATGAGCAACTTACAGGGCGTTCCAGATAGCTTGGGTTGATTCACACTCAGAGATGCGATTATATTCATCTGGACCTAGGCCGAAATATAATAGCTTCTTGGCCTTAGCATTCTTCTCCATTTTCTTGTAATCTTCAGAGTCAAATTCAGAAGGTTCCTTGGAGACTTTCTTGCCATCTTTAAGTATTTTGTAGGGAACAAGTGGCCCGTTCTTGATGAGCATCCATAACTCATAGTTTTCTGCCTGAATGTAGTTCTCCATCCTGTTCTTCCACCAACTATAATGTTGGCCGTTGAAATAGGGTGGACGAGTGATAGATTGCCCTTCAAGAATTCCTTGTGGTGTACTCATTTTCAGAATCTCTCAAGGTGTTAGCCTTGTTGTGAGAGAACCTTGCTCTGATACCACTTGTTAGATCTTAGAGTATACTTCCACAAGAGGGGGGGTGAATTGTGGTGTCTGATTTTCGCGTTATATATGACAAACACCCTGACTGAGGTTGTTCTCAGATGACGAACACCCTGTTGACTTGTTTGCAGGGGGTGTTTTCAGATATTGCAAATACGAAAATCACTAAGATAAATACGGAATTAAAGCACACACAATTTTTACGTGGAAAACACCTCTAGCCCAACTGAGGTGTGAAAAACCACGACCTACCTCGTGTAGGATTTAACCACTTCACTAAACCGGGCTTAACACGTTGCAATTGCAAGACACCTTGTTACAACCTTGCAACCACGTAATCTCCTTCTCAAGGCAGATTACACCACGTCCAAATCTCACCAGATTGGACACGTCCAAAGTCCACACGACTTAGGACCACTCACTCACTTTTCTGATTCAAGATCAGGGTTACAAACACCTTACAGGGGGTGCTTCTGACTAAGCAGATGTAAGGTACAATGAAGTTCCTATTATGCCAATATATTGTAAGCTTGCTTTAAACACAACTTGAACTGGTTTTTCTTTTCTCAAGTGAAGCTCAGAAATTCTTTTCACTAGAAAAACCCTTTTTGAAATTTGCCTTTTGGGAATGTTGTGTTTCAAGATTTCTTTTTGCTTTCTTTCCTCTACAGCTCAGTATGTGTCTTAGTGTGTGTCTATCTTCCAGTGAAAGCAAAGCAGTTTTTAACCACAAATTCCAACGGTCAAAAACCAAGGAGAGGAAAGGAAATCATCTAATTTTGGAAGGTGATTTTTCAAGAGAAAAACAAAACTCCCAACGGCTAGTGATAAAACATTTTCCAAAAACTAAGGGATTTGTTATCTTAAGAGATAACCTTTATCTCCTTATAGCCGTGGGTAAGCTTTAAGCAAGGCAATCAGAAATTTTTAGCAAATAAAAACTTTATCACATCCGAAGATATGGGCAGAGAAAATCTTTCAATTTTGGCAAATCTCCCAAAATCTATTTTCCCAAATCTCCCATAATATATTCAAGAAATATATTTTCCAGAAGAATAACATTTGAAAATATTCTGGAGATTTTGGCCAACCGAAATAATTATTTCAAGGATAATTGGGTATGCCCACTTCAAGTCAGAAACACCCTAGGCACCCTGTCTGCAGGGTTGTTCGCAGTCTGGTGTTCTGAAGCACTTAGTGCAAATACCGATTCAAGAGATGTTTAAAAAGCTTTTTCAATATTGGCATATTAACAAGAATCTAAATAAATAAAGCCTATATACCCAAGACTTCTTGTTTTGAATCTTGTCCAAGATCCGTAGAGCTGTTGTGAACATCAAGGCTACCTTGTTTGCTGGGGTAGTTCTTTGCATCGCTAGAGATGCTGCTGGGAACATCAAGGCTACCTTGTTTGTTGGAGTTGTTCTTTGCATTGCTAGAAGAGCTGCTGGGAACATGCCTTACATCCAACTGTGAGATGGCGTTCTTGACTAAATGTAGAATCATCCAAAGAACCTGTTTTAGAGGCTTGTTCTCACATGTAGCAAACGGTTAATACACTAAAGATTACAAACACCAGTTAGGCCTGTTTGCAGATCATGTTTGGAGCAACACTACTTGGACAATCTTTTACACTTGGATTTGTTATCATCAAAACTTGAATATAAAAACTCAACAAATTCCCCCTTTTTGATGATGACAAACCAAGTGACCATATTGACAAAACAACCTGAAAAAGACTGCTGATAGGGATTCACATAAGTCAAGAGCAAGTCAAGAACAGGTTAGTCAGGTCAGATTCTCACATGTTGTTTGTCAATGTCAATAAGTATCACCTCTTTTTCTCCTCTTTTTCTTCCCCCTTTTGGCATCATTAAAAAGCAATAATAACAAGTATAAAGGAGAAGGCATAACAAGCAAGAGAAACTACAAAAGGATATTTCATTAAAGAGCACAGCAGTACACTGAGAAAGAGGAAAAAACAGAGACAGAAACAGCAACACAAACAAAACCAGAAACAGCCTATACAATCAGGGAGCAGGGGGTGGTTTCGTCTGCAGAGGAGGAATACTAGGAGCAAGGGAGGATAGAAGAGCAAGCAAGTCTGCATGACGCTTAGCAGAGAGGGCTTGTTCTTCAGCAAGAGCATCCTTGACAGCGGAGAGCTCATCCTTGAGGCGCGCATTGTCCTCAAGAACAGCCTCTACCTTGGTGGATGGTTGCTCAGAAACAGGTGGTCGAGGTGTTCGACGACCCTGTTTGGAACCGGACCCTTCCCCAAACTCAAAGCCACATCCAAGCAGAGTGTCAATCCCAATTGCATCGATTACTTAGGCCTCCACTCGCCTTGTGAGCACTATGCCAAAGTGCTCAAACACCCTTGTCAGCAGAAACCCATATCCGAGATCATGAGCCCGGGTGGTGTTCACAATTCGCCCAATGTGGCGAATCATGAGTGCTGGAAGGTTGATGGGTTCCTCCCTGTCCAATAAGTCGACCAGGCACTGATCAAAAAGGTCGGCTGAGTTTCTCCCTTGACCCCTTGGAATCATGTTCTTAATGACGAACATGAAAAGGAGTTGGTGGGGAGGAATCAGATCACCCTTTTTGACAGAGCAGGGTGTTCTTAGACCCTGTTTGTGACTTAGGCGTTTGGACACCTCCAGGAGCCTGGCTTGTTCCATGGCTGTTTTGTCTTCCCTCACATAGACAGCAAAACCTTGTGAGGGTACTCCCAGAATTTTCCCAAGTGTGGGCGCATCGACCCTGATGCCTTGCCCATTCACAGAACTTGTCACCATCCCTTCGGTGACTCTGCAGCTGGCATAGAATTCAGCCAACTCAGGCACAGAACACCCCATCTGGGTGTTTGCAAACAACTCAAGCCAGCCTTGGGCTCGAAGCTTGGTCAAGAACACCCCGAGACCCTGTTCCTCAAAGAAACTGACAGATACTACCTTCCCCTTGACAACATTGCGCTTAAGCAACTTGGCATGTTTGTCAGACATAGGAGAGGGAGTGGACTGCCTTGGGCGTTTGGAGGCAGGAACAGAGGTAGTCGCTTTTGGTAGGGGGGCTGTTCTTGGTTTTATTTTGAGGGGTGGTTTTGCTGGAGAGGACTTCACAGCAGGTTTAGTGGTGGTTTTTGGAAGGGCTTGATCTTCAGAGGACTCAGAAAACACCGGTGTCCCCTGTTTGAAGGTGTTGTCCTCAGAATCAGAACTCAAGAACCCTTCAGTAGAAGAGGAGATCTCTTCGATAATAGGAACGGAGGGTTTAGAGGTTCTGGGGGTTGATTTGAAGATAATTCTCGCAGACTTGCGAGGAGGTTGAGAAGGAGGTGAAGAGGGAGTTAGAGAGGGGCGAGACCTTGGTTGTGGCCTTGTTCTTGGCGTTCGAGTGCGCCTAGCAACCATCTTCACCCTTTTCCTCTTCTCTCCAGTTTGAGAGTCGAGAGGAACAGAGTCATCCCCAACATTGGTTTCTGGGTTCTCCAAGAATTGGTCTTGGAAACCCGAAGAATCGGCACTTGCTGCAGAAGGAATAGGACAGGGGATTGTTCCCACATACACCATTAATTCCCAACCAAAGGGGTAGGGAATATCATTCAACCCAAGCCCAACACTCGTGAGGTTAAGCTGAGTGAGATACCCAAAGGTTTTGTGGATAATTGGGCGAGGAGGAGACGGAATTGAGGGTAAACTCAAGTTGCAAGAAACAGGTGTGAGAGCCATTATCGCAAGGAGGATTTTCGGGTTTTGGGAGGTTTTTGCTAGGGTTTGAAAGCAAGAACAGAGCAAGATGAAGAGGACAGACGCACGCAAGGCAGTTTTTAAACTCCTCAGTTGACACGAAGGACTACCTAGGGAACACCTGGAATTTGAGTAGGCAGCAATCAATGAAAGCAATTAAGGCATACCTGTTCGAGCCGCCTGTTCTTGAGCAGCTTTTCTCATCCCAAGGTTTGTCATGATTACTCTTTCTCCATTTCCCAAGGCAGCAGTACATAAACATGAGAGTACACATACTACACATATTTCGCTAAGCACAGACCGCAAACATTAGAAACAAGAGATAAGAACAGGTATTATAGGGTGTTTTTCGACCGCTTGATCTACCTCTGAGAACAGGTGTTCTCAGAGTGTTTTCACCAACCCCAGTTCCAGTCTATTTCTCTCAAACTGATCTCTAGCTAGTGTCTTAGTGAATATATCAGCAATCTGTTTTTCCGTTGAGCAAAAATTCATAGAAATTAAGCCTTTTTCCACATTATCTCTTAGGAAATGATGTCGAATGTCAATATGTTTTGTTCTTTTGTGTTGACAAGGATTTTTGGCAATATTAATAGCACTTGTGTTATCACAAAAAATAGGAATACATCCAGTGTCAACACAAAAAATCCTTGAGTTGTTGTCATATCCACAGCAACTGAGCGCAACATGAGGCTGCCGCCACATATTCTGCTTCAGCTGTGGACATGGCAACTGAGTGTTGCTTCTTGGTAGCCCAAGATACCAAACAAGGTCCAAGAAAGTGAGCCATACCTGAGGCACTCTTTCTATCAACTAGGAAACCTGCATAATCAGCGTCAGCATATCCAACAAGATCAAGATTGCAACCTTTAGGATACCATAGAGATAATTCAGGTGTATGCTTTAAATATCTTAGTATCCGTTTAACAGCCTTAAGATGAGTCTCTTTAGGACTAGACTGAAAACGGGCACATAAACCAACACTAAAAACGATATCTGGTCTACTAGCGGTTAGGTATAAGAGTGACCCAATCATGCCCCTATAGAGTTTTTCCTCAACTGAGGGACTCCCATCATCCATAACCAATTTGGTTGAAGGAGAAATAGGAGTGTCTATGGGTTTGGCCGACTCCATCCCAAAACACTTAAGTAGCTCCTTGATATACTTTTGTTGATGGATCATGGTGCCGTTTGGAGTTTGCTTGATTTGTAAGCCTAATAAAAAGTTAAGCTCACCCATCATGCTCATCTCAAACTCACTCCCCATCATATTTGAAAATTCATGGCATAAATCATGATGAGTTGCACCAAATATAATATCATCTACATATATTTGGACAATCAATAGATGTTCCCCCTTAGATTTCAGAAACAAGGTATTGTCTACCTTGCCTCTTCTAAAATCATTTTCAAGTAAAAAGCTTGACAACCGTTCATACCAAGCTCTTGGAGCTTGTTTTAAACCATAAAGTGCTTTGTCAAGTTTAAAAACATGATTTGGGAAATCACCATTTTCAAAACCAGGGGGTTGTTTGACATACACCTCTTCTTTAAGGTATCCATTGAGGAATGCACTTTTAACATCCATTTGATATAGCTTGATCTCCATATGAGCTGCAAATGCTATTAAGATTCGAATAGCCTCAATTCTAGCAACTGATGCAAAGGTTTCTTCGTAATCAATCCCTTCTTCTTGATTGTACCCTTGAACCACCAGCCTTGCCTTGTTCCTAGTGACTGTTCCTGACTCATCTAGCTTATTTCGGAACACCCACTTGGTTCCAATGATTGTTCTGTCTGTAGGTTTAGGTACAAGGTGCCACACTTTGTTTCTTTCAAATTGATGAAGCTCTTCTTGCATAGCCGCAATCCAATCTGAATCTGCAAGAGCTTCATTCACACTTTTTGGCTCAATGTCAGAAAGAAAAGCATAGAAAGCACAAAAATTCTTAAGTTTAGATCTAGTTTGCACTCCAATATTAATATCTGACAAGATTTGATCAAGAGGGTGCGAACTATGGTGCTTCCATGATCTTGGATTAATTGGATCCACAGCCACATGTTTTGTTCTAACTGAAGTGTGTGTAGGATCATGCTCAAGAACACCTCCTGATCCTGTTTCTGCACCTGTTTGCAAGCTGGTTCCTGAAGAACATGGTTCCGAACAGGGTTCAACGGTGTTTCCCCCTGTTTGGAGCTCACCTTGACTATCGCTTTGAGGAACAGCTTCTGTACCTGTTTCCTTCAGGGTGTTCTCACCTTGTTTTTCTTGATTTAACAGCTCCTTTTGGACAAGACCTAATTCAAACTCTTCATCCTGTGCAATACTCTCATTCAAGGAGTTAGATTCATCAAAAAACACATGCACACTTTCCTCAACACACGAGGTTCTTTTGTTAAAGACTTTATATGCCTTACTGTGAGAGGAATAACCAAGAAATATTGCCTCATCACTCCTAGGGTCAAACTTTCCTAAGGCATTCTTCCCTTTGTTATGCACGAAACATCTACAACCAAATGTTCTTAGATGCATAATGTTGGGTTTCCT
>JACYFF010003369.1:55036835-55050878 GCA_017589665.1 Selenicereus undatus
TTATATATATTTATATATATATATATATATATATATATATATATATGTGCACACATATATATATATCACTACTAGGGATGGGAGTTCTACCCGAACCCGAATGACCTGACCTGAACCCGATCTAATTATGGTGGGTATGGGTACAAAAAATGAATGAAAATCGGGTATGGGGCAGGTGTGCAAAATTCGGGTACAGGTTCGGGTACGGGTCGGGTATAGTGATACCCATACCCGAACCCGACCCATAGCCGTACCGAATTTTTGTTATAATAAATTTTGTTGTTGCTGTGCGCCTCGCCCCTCGCCTGTGCTGCTGACCTGCTGTTGAGTGCCCTAACAAAATCGCAAAATCCTTAACCCCTAATCCCTCTCAATTCACTACCGCGGCACCCAGACTCCCCGACTCCCCGTCGTCCCCGACCCCCAGTCCCCCACCCCTCTCTCTAATCTCTTCTCCCCGGTCTCCTCCAGTCCACCCTCTCCGGTCTCTCCACTCTCTGGCGAGTGTCGTTTACGGCTCTAGACCACGGCTCCATTCGAGTACTCGATCTCTCCCACACGCGGAACGGCAGAAGGTCCCGTATTCTTCTTCTTCTTCACAATCGCTGCTCTCCCTCATTCACTGTCATAGTGTCGCTAGCTTGCTGCTAGTGCTCTCCCAGATGGCCAGACTCCCACACGCAGAAGTCGCCAGGTACAGGTTCTGTTTCCCGACTTTCCATCTCATTCTTTGCCCTGTCTGTTAGTAACTTTGAGAGTCTTCGTATTTCTTGTTAGATCTGCTAATATTGTCCACAAAAGACACTTTATTGGATGTTTTGGTACAATAAATTGCATTGTGGTATGATTCCTGTCCCAAAAACTGAATTGCGAAGTTGGTACTTTTGAATTGGATCCTTGTTTTGAAAGGCATTGTTGATTAAGAATGAGAAATATGAAGACGCATAGTGTAGTTCTTTCATTGCATAGTCAGAATGACAACTTTAAGTTGACGGCTCAAATGCCAGAGGGTTGTAACCCTCCATTTTTACTGATTTAAGTGTCCTTACACCTACAACAGAGCTAGATTCATTCAACGAAAGTTAGGATGATGGAGAAGAAGGGAATGATCATGATAATTTAGATGAATGATATGAGAGTTTCTGTCTATAATTTGTATTGTCATGAATTCGTGTTCTTTACATTCTCTTTGTATCTAAAAATGTTAATTTGTATTGTCATGAATTCGTGTCAGATGGAAGGTGAAAATCAATCTGAGACTGTTGGCGCTCCTACTCCTGCATCATACCCCAGTCCTTCCCAATCACCACAATGTCCTCCACTACCAGTTTCATCATCAGCACGTTGTCCGCCACGTCCTGCTCGTCGTGGAGGTGGAACACGTCGAGTTGTAGAGGGAGATGATGAACAAGTTGATGAGGTAGACCCTTCTGATGTTCATGCGTCAAGTAAAGGTAAAAAACGAACTTCTTGGGTATGGCAAGAGTTTGAGCTAGAAGGTGAGGGTACCGGGGAGGAAAAGGCTCATTGTATGCATTGCAAACAGAGACTCTCTGGTAAGAGCATGACAATGTGCATTGTTTGTATTCTTATTTTTATGTGCTATTAATGTGTTTTAAATAATGATATCTAGGTTCATGTATGTGCCACATCCACATACAAGCGATGTTCTTGCCAACATTCTTATGGATCAATGTGTGTTTCAATATAATTTGGAAAATAAGATTTCTTCTGTTGTTGTGGATAATTGTACAACAAATGATTTCATGATGCATATCTTGCTTGGGAAGTTTGAAACTAGTTCTCTCATGCTTGGTGGTAAATTCTTGCACATGCGGTGTAGCGCACACATTTTAAATTTGATTGTAAAAGATGGCTTGGATGTGATTGGTAATGGGATTGAGAGAATTCGTGATTCTATTGCCTTTTGGGTTGCAACTCCTAAGAGATATGAGAAGTTTGAGGACTCGGCTCGGTTTTTGAAACTTCAGTCAACTAAAATATTCATCTTGATTGTAAGACCCGTTGGAACTCCACTTATTTGATGCTAGAGTCAGCCTTACCTTATAAGGAAACCTTTGAGAGATTGAAGCATACAAATATGAGGCTAAATTTTTCTTTACCTAGTGCCAATGATTGGAAATTTGCTGAGATGATATGTGAGAAATTGAAGATCTTCTATGATGTGACTTTGTTGATCTCTAGAAGAAATTTTCCCACTGCCAACTTACTTTTTAGGCTTATTTGTGAGATTAAATTGAACTTGCAAAGTTGGTTGACATCTGATGTTGATATTATTGTTGATATGGCATCCACAATGATTGACAAGTTTGATAAATATTGGAGTGAAATGAATGGACTGTTAGCAATTGCTTCAATGTTGGATCCAAGGAATAAATTGGATTGTGTGGACTTTTACTTCAAGGAGATTTACAAAGGTGAGGCTACTAGGGAGATTGAAAAAGTCACATCCTTGTTGTATGATCTCTTAGTGGAGTATGTGGATAGAAAAGTTGGAGATCCAATGGTTGAGGATAACAATCTTTCCACTCCGAGCCCAACATCCAATATTGACTTTTCTTTTTCCGAAAAAAGGCCTTTTGAAGAAGAAGAATGTCATGACAGGTTTGCAGCTCATAAAAAAACCAAGAAAAGGAAGGTCAACTTCAGATCCGAGTTAGATCACTACTTGGAGGAGGGTGTGATGCCTGATATAAAAAATTTTGACATATTAGATTGTTGGAGAAAAGATTTCAGGTATCCAACCTTGAGGATGATTGCTAGAGATGTATTAGCAATTCCGGTTTCAACAGTGGCTTTTGAAAGTGTATTTAGTATGGGAGGACGGGTAGTTAGCCCACATCGCTCAAGATTGCATGCTAAAACCGTGGAAGCGTTGATGTGCTTGCAAAATTGGATGATTGGAGAAACCACGAAAGGTAACATTTATTTATTTATTGCTTGCTTGCTTTATTTAGAGTTCACGTAATTTTCTAAATACTCAACTTGACAAATTTTCTCAAAGCTACTAAATTGGAGAGTTCGTTTGTTGTCGCTACTGTACTGGATGATTCAGATTCTGATTGTGGGGCAATTAGTGAAGTTGTTGATGTGGTAAGTAATGTTATATACTTATATTCTATTCATTCAACCATTTTTTTTAATTTGCTATATATTTAAACTATGTAGATAATAGTTACATACTAACATTATCTAAAATTTTATTATTTAATCAATTTTATAGGAATCAGAAAATGATGTTGCCATGGAGGCTTTATGAGTCTATGAATCGTGATGGCTAGTTGCTGATGTTGATTTGCTGAAGTCTGAAGATATGATGGTGGTTCTTGTTGCTTCAATGAGACTATTCAATTAATTATGTAGACATTATGAACTTTGTTGTTGTAAGTTGTTACTTGTATTGCCCGAACTGTGTATCGTAAATACTTATTGCGTTTTGAGATTTTTGAATCTTTAAAAATTACATATAATGAACCCGATGAGTGACATTTTTTACAATATATATGTATCCGAATAAAACCCGACAAACCCGATGGGTATGGGTAGGGTATGACTTTTTAAAACCCGATGGGTATGGGTATGGGTATGGGGATGATTTTTGAAAATGGGTATGGGTGTGGGTCTAGCTTCACCCGACCCGAACCCGACCCACGCCCATCCCTAATCACTACAAAAAAGTGGTTTTTACCAACATCATAGTTCTTTTGCAATAAGTACATTTGCTATTGGTAAAACCTTATACCAATAGATATTGGTTTGCTGCTAAACTTTTGGTAAAAAGAGGTGATGGTATTAGTTTTACCAACCGATATTGTAATCTGCCGCAATTGCGCGTTTATACCTACAGATTAAATCCGTTGGTGAATGTCATCGTCTTACCAACAGAGACCTAATATGTTGGTGATGGGAAGTGTTACCATCATATGCTTCTATTGGTACTAAATCAATTGGCGTCATCAATTATTCACCAATGTCTTGTATTTGTTGGTTGTTCTTTATTTTTGGCGCCTTTTTTAATCTTGTCCAACAAGATCTGTTCGTAGTACTGTATACTGCCAAAAAAGAATTTTAATCAGGCTGCAATCTGTTGGTAATTCAGTTCCTTCACACACCTCATGATTCGAAACATCTACTGCCAATAGTCCACCCATTCAAGTGGAAACTATTTTTTCCAACAAATACATTTACACGAAATGAAACCTATAGGTGCAATATTTATCCACAATAAAAGAATCAACACCCAAACAAAAGTACAATGTTATTTAAAAGTTTTCAAAAGTGCTATACATTAGCTAAAAGTTCATAAGAAATAAGTACATAACTCCAACAATTGCTTCCATTGAAATTAAAGTCCAAACTATAAGTGCAAACTCATAAAAATTATTTGGTCAACCTAAAAGATAAGTCATGACAATAGTTAGCCACATAAGAGAACTCAAACTATGACTCATTATTTTCTTCTTGATCATCAACTTCTTCGGCATTTTCTTCTTCAACTGCAAGACAATTTTCATTGTCATCATCAATATCCTCAAATGAAGAAAGAACATCCTTCGATATTCCCTATTAAACAAGCACAAAAACATATATCTTAAGAAGAGGTAATAAAGAATATTTATAATCATCTAATGGCATTCTCCCTTAATAACATGATGTCAAATTTATCATTAAAATTAAACAAAAATATGCAAGTTATCAAACACATTCCAACCAAATTAACTTTTCACCTAAATCTCTAATCACACTCTCCTCCCCTACCCCCTCATGGCAAGAGATGTAATAAATTGCATTGCAACAAATTAATTTCTATAGAAATGAAATGTACAAGACCATTTTAAATTGAAAAAGTTTACCAGCAAGATAGTCAAATTAACTCTTCTGCACTCACTTATTATAGAACTTGAGATACAAAATGCATAAATTTGTATACTCTATAAAAATTGTAGTAGTGTCAACAATTTGTTAAATTCCTACTTAAATTCTAGGGCAAAACGGATAGAGCTTCGCCTGAAAACTGACCATTTTTCAGGCTTAAAGCCTTACATTAATTCCCTATATCGAGTAGAAGTATAAAATAACATAGAAATAAGCTCAACGGCTACACACCAAAGTTCACAACTCTACGGGCCACTCGCCCAGAGTATACTAAACATTAAAGTGCAATAATAAAGAAGTAAACAAAAGATAAAACTCGAAGCCAAATTGTACCAGGTCGAAGATCTAAATCTAAGCATACCACATATAAGCTTTATATATGGGCACTATGTCTAGCTCATCAAGAAAATGTATGAAGCCAAAGAAAGTTCCCCAGCTTCGAAATATGTCCATCTCCTCAAGAATATCCACATCGCATTAATAAAATATATAGCACAAGTCATTGACTACTAAAAGACATGCATCTCACAAATAAGACTTTCTGAGACAAAGACCATTACTCTGACCACTAGCTTAAAAAACAATTAAGTACCACAGAAATCTCAGCAATGAAACAAATAATAAAATATCTCATATAGGAATTGTAAGAAAATCCAACACTACTTTAGGGCAGTTTGCAGTTACTTAAAATCCAGCACTACCTTGGGGCAATTTGCAGTTAGTTAAAATCCCACACTACTTTGGGGCAGTTTGCAGTTACTCAAAATACAACACTTACATATAGCTCATTAATTCACAATCACTATGAACCATCATTAGTTGTGTTGTAGCTATTCCACCAGGCATTCAGAAAGCATATTCGGATTTAATGAAAACTGTTCTCAATATGATGTGGTTGGGCTCTCATTCAAGCAAAAGCTACTAAAGTATACCATCTTATCAAGTGCACAAATTGAAAGATACTAGCTCCTCCTTGATCTAACCCAGGAGCTCCAACATAAGAGAATTTGATGATTTGATCAAATTCTTATTTGCATTAAGAAGCATGAATTTGGAAGGGCTAGCCCCTATGCCTAGAAAAGATCTCTTACCTGCCAATTTTTACCAACCAAATAAACGTTCCATATAGAAGAGATTGACAAAGAATAATGGTATATTACAATCATAAAAAAGGTCTTACAATTTTACAGCACAACACTTTGCCTACATGTCTTGGTTAAAATGTAATGGGTATCTAACTTTTTATGCTACCTGAATTGCATGTTGTTCAAGGTCTACAATTCCTATAGTATGGCTTTTCTAGCCCATCAAATATATCATGTGCACAACTAAAGTCAAATGTGACCATTGTCTGTGTTGTAACAAAGGATTTTTCATCTCTTGATAAATATATTTTAAAGCAGCTGATATTTTGGGAACGTAACTAACACACAGCACCAATAGAAAGCAAAGAAGATCTTTGCACCTTGAATAAGTCGAATCAAATAATCCTTATCCACCAAGTAATATAATACCCTGTGACAGGAAATGTAAAATACCTTAAAATATGAGCAAAAGTTAAAAGCGAATCTAATATACAACCGCTCTTTTGTTGCATAAAACGCATTACATAATAAGCATTCCCGTGGGGAAAAGAGAGGGGTGTGAGTATAGGCTTGTTAAGTATAAGATCTGCACACAGCACACAAATACATGCGAATTTGTGAGAGCTTACCCACCTAACGGTCTCCACTATCTAATGAACAAAACAATGTCTTCCGAGATGAAGCCCACCTGCCATTATAGTAGCATGGCAAAACCAAGTTACTTCTGTCATCAAGTCACCTCATGATACTGACCAAACGGACATTAAACAAGATTAGCTTGACAAACTAAAATTCCTCATATTCTAGAGTTGTCATCACATGAGACCACATATATAATGAAAAGGACTCACTCAGTGAAAATAAAATCTTCCAAAATTATATCAAAACCACTAAAAAAGACGCATAGGAAGAAGAAACAAAGGGTGTTCATATAGAAGGAGAACAAGAAAGATGCAGCCACAGCCCATACAAAGGGAAATACACATAATCAACTTTTCCAACCCAAAACCCAAGCAAAACTCAAACGGTGTTTCTTCAACAAAACCAAGTTTTAGTTGTGGTTTGAGGACCAGAAAATTGGATGAACTTGGTTCTTCAAATGAATCTCTAGATATGCAATAAGAAAAGATAAAAATCAGGCACTGGGATTCTCAAAAAGGAAATTTTCCAGGGTAAAGACACCAGTGAGGAAGTCTTCTTTCAAACATCAACCATCACCAAAATCGCCTGCTAGGAAGTAGGTATATCATAATTAGCAGTTTAATTGAGACCCTTAGGCATATTTATAGTGTACTTATGTTAACAATATTGTCTCTTTCAGCCAGAAAACAAGGCACTAGGAGGGGACAGTGAGCCCATCAAGATCTTTGAGGATTTATTAAAGTGCTTGTGCAGCATTTTTATGAGGATTAGCACAAAGAATGATAAGGAGAACCAATTGCACAATGTGCCTTATTCTTTATCTGTCATTTCTCACCAAGTTGAGAAAGATATGGAGTTTCTGGAGCCTTATGGAACAGGTACAAAACTCAAGGATAGAGATATAGGTGTTTACAAGGATCTTTGTGCTGTTGATGCTCTCTCAATTAATCTCAAAAAGAAAAGAAATGCACTTTTCTTGTTTTATAAACTAAAATAAGTTGCTCCATTGTTATTGAACCTTCTGTTTATATGACTTGCCTTTGGTGTTCATATATTGTGCTTATGTCATATATCAGGCTTCTCCTTGCAAAGCTTGCTAGGGTCAACTTAGAAGGTCTTTCTCACTAGCATAAGCTTGCATTTTGGATAAACACTTACAATTCACGCTTGATGAATGTAAGAAATCAATGATGTCTACTTTCTTCAGGTTTGTTGAGTTTTTATATTCAAGTTTTGATGATAACAAATCCAAGTGTAAAAGATTGTCCAAGTAGTGTTGCTCCAAACATGATCTGCAAACAGGCCTAACTGGTGTTTGTAATCTTTAGTGTATTAACCGTTTGCTACATGTGAGAACAAGCCTCTAAAACAGGTTCTTTGGGTGATTCTACATTTAGTCAAGAACGCCATCTCACAGTTGGATGTAAGGCATGTTCCCAGCAGCTCTTTTAGCAATGCAAAGAACAACTCCAACAAACAAGGTAGCCTTGATGTTCCCAGCAGCTTCTCTAGCGATGCAAAGAACTACCCCAGCAAACAAGGTAGCCTTGATGTTCACAGCAGCTCTACGGATCTTGGACAAGATTCAAAACAAGAAGTCTTGGGTATATAGGCTTTATTTATTTGGATTCTTGTTAATATGCCAATATTGAAAAAGCTTTTTAAACATCTCTTGAATCGGTATTTGCACTAAGTGCTTCAGAACACCAGACTGCGAACAACCCTGCAGACAGGGTGCCTAGGGTGTTTCTGACTTGAAGTGGGCATACCCGATTATCCTTGAAATAATTATTTCGGTTGGCCAAAATCTCCAGAATATTTTCAAATGTTATTCTTCTGGAAAATATATTTCTTGAATATATTATGGGAGATTTGGGAAAATAGATTTTGGGAGATTTGCCAAAATTGAAAGATTTTCTCTGCCCATATCTTCGGATGTGATAAAGTTTTTATTTGCTAAAAATTTCTGATTGCCTTGCTTAAAGCTTACCCACGGCTATAAGGAGATAAAGGTTATCTCTTAAGATAACAAATCCCTTAGTTTTTGGAAAATGTTTTATCACTAGCCGTTGGGAGTTTTGTTTTTCTCTTGAAAAATCACCTTCCAAAATTAGATGATTTCCTTTCCTCTCCTTGGTTTTTGACCGTTGGAATTTGTGGTTAAAAACTGCTTTGCTTTCACTGGAAGATAGACACACACTAAGACACATACTGAGCTGTAGAGGAAAGAAAGCAAAAAGAAATCTTGAAACACAACATTCCCAAAAGGCAAATTTCAAAAAGGGTTTTTCTAGTGAAAAGAATTTCTGAGCTTCACTTGAGAAAAGAAAAACCAGTTCAAGTTGTGTTTAAAGCAAGCTTACAATATATTGGCATAATAGGAACTTCATTGTACCTTACATCTGCTTAGTCAGAAGCACCCCCTGTAAGGTGTTTGTAACCCTGATCTTGAATCAGAAAAGTGAGTGAGTGGTCCTAAGTCGTGTGGACTTTGGACGTGTCCAATCTGGTGAGATTTGGACGTGGTGTAATCTGCCTTGAGAAGGAGATTACGTGGTTGCAAGGTTGTAACAAGGTGTGTTGCAATTGCAACGTGTTAAACCCGGTTTAGTGAAGTGGTTAAATCCTACACGAGGTAGGTCGTGGTTTTTCACACCTCAGTTGGGCTAGAGGTGTTTTCCACGTAAAAATTGTGTGTGCTTTAATTCCGCATTTATCTTGGTGATTTTCGTATTTGCAATATCTGAAAACACCCCCTGCAAACAAGTCAACAGGGTGTTCGTCATCTGAGAACAACCTCAGTCAGGGTGTTTGTCATATATAACGCGAAAATCAGACACCACAATTCACCCCCCCTCTTGTGGAAGTATACTCTAAGATCTAACAAGGTTCAACTTATAATTATATTTTATGCTAATTTAGATAAATACAAACAGGGGAATTTACATAATCACAATCAGATATGCAAACCCTAATTTAGATAAATCCACACAGGGAAATTTAAATAATCAAATTTACCATAACCCTAAAAAATCAAAATCAAAATCAAGAGAACAACAACAATTACCTTTCTTCTGATGATGAGGATGTGAACAGAGCAGAACCCTAGGTTTGAGAGGTGTTCTTCCTCTTGCGTTTATGTTAATTCCCAGCACCCAATGCTAAATTTTCGGCCATCAACGTCGTAGAAGGGCTGCAAAAGCAAAACCATGTGGAAATTAGAAGATTAGGGTAGATTGAGAAACTAGATTGAACAACAATGGTGACGAAAACAACTTACCTGTGAAAACTGAGAGACTCCAAAACTAGCAACAACAACAGCGACGAACAATCGTATAAGAAGGAGAAAATTCGGTGTTAAGGCAAATTGAAAGAGGAGAAAATTTGTGTACTTGGGCAGATCTCTGTGAACGAAGAAGAGAGAAGAAGAAGGACAACTGTAATAATCCGACCCTAACCCATATTTATTTATTTAAATCATCTTTATTTATTTCATTAATCGTGTTTATTCATTTACTTTATCATGTTTATTGACCTAATCACTCATGGTTATTTGCATAACCAAATCATGTTTATTAAATTTAAATACACTCAATTTATTTATTTAACGAATTCCATTATGCTATTTAAATTTTCCACCCTCATTTATCGTATTTAATCATCCCGGTTGGAAGATATTTCATTTTGGATACCACTTTACAACTCAAGTTTCATTGATTATTAATTCAAATTTCGTTGATTGATTAAATGTCGAGTGAATCGATATTAGGCCTCAGTGAGTATAAATTAGTAATTAATTATTTTCTTACCTTCGGTAAACTTTAATCTCGAGCAATACAAAATTTTATTTTTGTTCAACACTCAAAATAATTTTTCGAGCCCGAACTTAGCTTGTTAGGCCCAAAACAAAAGCATAAAACCTTGCTAACTTTGTTATTTCACTAAGTACTCATTTTAGCACCTAATTTTAATTAGCAAAAAGCTACTTTTTGGGTGGGAAAATTCAGCCACATGTTGCTAATACTTGAGAATTTCCAACCACAATGAATTCAGCAAAAATCACAAGCCCATCTCTCCATTTCCTCTCTCCTCTCCACGGTCTTTAGGCAGAAAACAGGGGCAGCAGCTGCTGGCCCTTTGTGCCGCCAGTTCTGGTGGTTCTGGCCACCACCCAGCTGCCTTGAGTTCCCCTTGCTGCTAGCTATCATGTCCAACCCCTCAAATCACCCAAACCAGCCTCCTCCTCTCTCTAATTCAAGCCTAAAGTGAGGTTTGTCCCAAAACCCTAACTTATTTTATCTTGAGTTTTTTGGTTGTTTTATTTATGGGCTATGTTTGGATGATCAAATTGATAGTTATTAGGCCATTTTTATTGAGCTTGGAGATGTTTGGAGTTATGGGTATTTGATCAAGAGCATGATTTCATGATTTTGTATTTGTTGAATTGCCACTGTCGAAAATTTTGGGAATTATGGGATTGTCCAAAAATTTGAAAATGTTTACTGTAGATTTTGTACATTATTTGGGATTTTTTGGCAAAATCATATGAATTTCGGAGGTGTAATCAGTGAGTTATGGAATTTTGAAGAAAACTGCCATGTTTTGTATACGACTTATGTAATTATGTATTAATGAAGTTGTTTAGAGTTTGGATATGTATATGAGGCCTTAAATGATATTTTTATATCTAATTGTGGTGATTTGAAATGATTTCAAGTGAGCTTTATGTGGAAAAAAAAGCGAAAGTTAAATCAGTGAAAGGCTGGGGTTTTAGAAAATTAGGGCTGACTTTGGGATTAAATTGGTAATGAATGGCCCAGCCAAAAATTATGATTTTTGGTGGGTATATATTTCAGTGTGTTAGCTTTAAAATGCCTCTCGAATTGCCTCAATCCAAGGTCTGTGGAAAAGGTTATGGTTGTTTTACCAAAGCTATGCAAGATGGACCAAAAACTGATACACTTGTGTTTTAGCCCCATTTTGGGAACACTATTGTGGGAATCATGCTTTGTGTCCTTAATTAAAGTTTTATAAGACTTTTTAATCTTTACATATTGGGGCTTTAGATCTCCATTTGAGGTCTAGGGTGAAAGTTATGAATTGTTGAAGTGAACTGACCTACTTTGGTGCAAATTGGGCTGTTATTGCAATTTCTGTGCAGCGTATACTTTAAGGAAAATTCTAAACATTGTTCTGTAGATTGTTCATATTATTTTTGAGTTTCCTATAAGATTTCATGAATTTTGGTTGAGTAATTGGAATTTGGTGATTTTTGGAAGCATTTTGAATAAATGTGTAAAGAGCATGCACTCATTTCGATTAGGTACTCATTTTGATCATTCTGGTGATTGACTAAGATTGATCATGCACTCATTTTTTGTATTTCGGGCCAAGCACGATCATTTAGGGGGACACGAATATTCATGGACTTTGATGGAGCTTTTAGCCTGATTAATGATTAATGAGAAACAAGAAGACAAATATACAAATTGGGAGTTTGTTTATGAGCTGTGAATCATTTATGGATTTTACAAAGAACATACCAATCTAAATGAGCTTAATAGCTTCTATTGAGTTCAATGACTCATTTGGGGTGGAATTCTTTATCTAATGGATTTATGAATAAAATATGAGAAGTGGGGAGAGTTATGACTCAGAAACCATATTTATCATACCAAGTTATTGCAGTTTCTACTATTGTGAACCAAGATATATCTCTCTTTCCCTCAAACCTTTATTACTTACTCACTTCAATCTAGTGTACTTGCTGCTATCATGAACCAAGTTATACATCAGCAAGCCTAAAACTCATATCAGTAATCTATTTCAGAAAAAGCCATAACCACTCTTTCAATTATCACCATCAAGGCCTTTTCCTTTGTAATCTCATTTATCTCATTGTGGACTATTTTACTTTCATTTACATATCAAATTTAATTACTTTCATCAATTCAGTTTTCAAGTTATATTGAAATACACAAGTTATGTACACCATTAAATTACTCAATTTCTACTACACCTACTTTTACTTACTCAATTGTATGAGTAAAGATTATTTACTGACTACACATACTTACAATGACATTTATGAAACAGAGTTGATGCCTAGTTATCGGTCCCCGTTATGCATAAGTGTTATCAAGTCAAAACATATTTATCAAGTCATATGACATTTATAAAATAGCTGACTTGTATTAAGTCAGATGAGATTTTTAAAGACTCAAAGTACGTTCATTGCTTGTATCTTCAGAAAGCATAACATGTTTATCAAATTACAACTCTTAATGAGTTTATCAATGAATCAGTTTATACAATGATTTGCCATTTAATTTGTGACTCCGTCAGTTATCATCTATAGGGCGTGAGCCCATTATTTACCCGCGTGGTTTCAGGCCAACTCTTGATCGGATTGGCAGGTGTACACCTATGTATAGATCATATCATTGCAAGGGGTTCACATCCTGATCATAATGAGCAATTCAGTTTCATATTACTTTCATTTTCATTGTTATTGCCAACTAAATGAATTGCAAAGACGGGTACCCCTCAACAGTGTTTATATGTTCATTTTACAATACAGGAATGCATGTACTGATTTTTTGCTCATGTTTTCAAATTGTTTTCATGTTCTCCATTTTAAGTGATGAAGTATCACATATTTCTCCTTTTAGCAAGCCATTTTGAAAGTCATCAGATGCTCACAGTGGATTCAGCATAGCACGAGTGTTGGGATCAACCTCAAGGTCTATATTCAATATACATGTGTGTAGTGTGGAATGCGAGTTAGCACATGGTATGATTAAGTAAATGGTATTAAAGTGAGCTATTATGGACTTTGGTCTTAAAGTGTATCAGTTTATTAGAGTTTATGATTGTGATCATGAGCGGCAGGATTAAATGGTTCAGTTAGCCTTGTCCTTATCAGGACGGTGGTAACTCATTCGTTCACTAAGTCTAACGCTGCAATTTTCAGTAATCATGTCATTAGTATTTTGAAGGCGTCATAACAACATGGGCGACGAACAGAGCATAGTCGAGCGTTTGGGTTATTTTTGAGTGTTTTATTTGTTTTAGAATCTGCCAATTTTTAAAAAAAAAAACAATTTTTTTTGCAGCATATTTGTGTGAACAATACCAACAATATTTGTTTTTAGGATGATAATGTTGATAATGCGATTATAATAACAATAGATAATTCGATTGTCGGCAATATAGTTGTAATACCAAGAAATTAATTTCTACTTGTTGCAAATATAATCATAGCTCCCTCGACCCCAAACTCAAACTTTTAATAGCATCAAAAATTTTAGACCATTGCAAAAACTCATTTTTACCAACAGATCATATTTTTTGTTACTAGATGTCTGTTGGAGAATGCTACTATTTTTGTAGTGCACACACACACACGCATATATGTATG
>JACYFF010003369.1:55139899-55195709 GCA_017589665.1 Selenicereus undatus
TTATTATTATTATTATTATTATTATTATTATTATTATTATTATTATTGTTGTTGTTGTTGTTGTTGTTGTTGTTGTTGTTGTTCATACGCCATTTTCAAATTGCTTAATCTTTATATTATAAATGCTAAAATGTGTAATTGGCTGAGTGTTGAGGAAATGAAAAATGCTAACATGTGAGTAAATTTAGGGTATATGTTGCTTCACAACCGTTGGATCAAAATCTTAAACAATCTTAGCCCTTGGATTTATCTCGACAACCGCCTCAATAGATAGCATGCACAATAATGTCTTGATCTTTACTGGCCACATTAGGTCTCAGGTTCGATTTCCCCATCCCTTATTGTATTCTACTATTTACTAGGCACATTAGGTCTTAGGTTCGATTCCCCCCTCCCTCATTATATTCTATTGCCCATTGTGGCTCATACGAACCAAAACGTTTTTAATTTCTGTCATTAATATTATTAATATTTTGTATTTTTTAATGCAAATATAAATTTGAGGATGTATTATTAGAGATAATAGAATAATAAATACGATTTTCATGATTATTTCTATTATTACTATTGTTGTTGTTGTCGTCATTATCGCTGTCGTCGTTGTTATCTTTCCGTTTGAATTTGATAACATAGTCAATATTAATAATGATCATCAAATTATCAAAGAGGGATTAAGAGATTATAATAGATATAAAAAATTTTATTAGTTCATTATTATAAAATACATTCATATTTTAGAAGTTTTAACTTAATGAAACGAAATTATAATTACTGAATAAGTCACATAACCTGATATGACACCTTATTATTAACACATAATATAATATACACAATTATAAAGAAATAATAAATATGTTTGATTTCCATTATTATTATTATTAATATTTTGTATTTTTCGATACAAATATAAATTTGAGCATGTATTATTAGAGATAATAGAAAAATAAATATGATTTCAATGATTATTTCCATTATTACTATTGTTGTTATTGTCATCATTATCGTTGTCAGTGATTTTATCTTTCTCCTTGAATTTGATAACATGGTCAATATTAATTATGATAATCTAATTATCAAAGAGAGATTAAGGAATTATAATGGATACAAAAGTTTTTATTATTTCATTATTATGGAATAAGTTCATGTTTTAGAAGTTTTAACTTAAGGAAACCGAATTGTAATTACTAAACAAGCCGTAAAACCTTAGGTGATACCATATTATTAACACATAATATAATATACAAATTTATATAGAAATAATAAACATTTTTTATTTCCATGATTATTATTATTATTTTGTCTTTTTTCGATACAAATATACATTTGAGCATGTATTATTAGAGATAATATAAATATAAATATGATTTCTATGATTATTTCCATTCTTACTATTGTTGTTGTTGTCATTGTATTTATCGTCGCTGTTATCTTTCTTTTTGAATTTGATAGCACAGTCAATATTAATTATGATCATATAGATGTAAGGGTTGTGCTGAAAAATTACATATTGTAAGCATGATATAACATATTGCAAGGGTTGAATGTGAAATATAAAAAAATTAAAAATAAAACACAATCATCATATTAGGGCCATGAAGCTGAATTTCTTTCACATTTAATATGATCTATTTAACAGAAGGAAATAAACGAACTATTTTTCTTTTTGTTTCAAAGCATACATATCTTGCAATTAAATTTAATTCATTTAAATCTTAAACGTATAATTAATTTTTTAACATTTCAAATAAATTAACCAAAATCTAATCTATTTAATGCACAAGAAAAATTAAAATCATTTTCGTTTTCTTTTAAACATTACAAATCCAATAATCAAATTCTCTTCATAAAACACCTAAAATTATAATTAATCTTTTACCGTTTAAAATAAAATACCCTAAATCACTATAACACTTCAAACTAAGAAATATCTCAACCCACAAATCTGAACTCAACCCATCTCTTGCAAGACAACATAAGGGCATGGGAAGTTTATATCAAAACCCATAAAACTATTCAGTTGATATGAAAACCAAATGTACAAAGTATGAACACTTAATTATATTAGCGCCCTCTAATGGGCCACTTTAAATAGCCAAAAAAGTTATGTATTAGCATAAATATAATGTTCAAATTATTTTCGTTGAAAGACAAATTTTATTTATGTTACATGTGAAACTGAAATTAAACCAACTTCAAAATAGTTTCTACCTAAATTCACTAGATAATTAGCCACTTCATAAATGTTTGCTCAACAACAAGATGAGAAGGTGGATTTTTCATCCTTGGCATCATAGATTGACTTATTATCACCCAATTTAGCGTGCTTTGTGATAAATTCACTATCTACTGTCTCCATCATACTTATATAGACTTTTCTCACAATCATATACTTTTAAATTATTAATCCAATCAGTTACGCACGAAGTTGCTGTATACTTAACTTTTTCATTGAATTTTCCATTATCTCTTCTAAATTATAATATTAATCATGTCTACCATAACTATTTGTTTATTATGTCGATAACATATCTCCAGAATGTCTATTTGAATATACTCTGTGCAAAGCACGGACCCAAACTAGTATTTATCAAAAGACAAAGTGGACGGTTATTTGGAGACAGATGAAGTATAAAATTTATCCAATTGTTAAGAATTGAAATGGTTGATTATATACAGCTATGTACATCGATCAGTTTTTGGATTTTACCACCAAAATGGTTCCTAACAACATTAGACATCATGTTTGCCAAAAAATACAGTAATATAGATGTCATTTCATGTACTAAACATATGAAAATAGATAATTAAACATATGTCAGCCACCTATGAGTAGTAGTTAGGTAAGCCAACTATATGAAAATAGATAATTAACTACAAAAAACGAAATCATCAAAACCATACATATGCATGTTACGGTCAGAGAAAAGCGTCATAAATAATTTTTTGTATGAATAATAAATAATTTATTAATGACATAAAAATATTGTATCCAATTAACTTTAAAAAAAGTAGTTAAACATCCACAATTAGTTTAATATACTATAAACTTATTTTTATTTTTTTCGTATTCACAAATAATTTTGAAGTGGATTTTCCACTTAACTTTAAAAACTACTATACTTTTTAAAGTAAGCTCAAATGATTTTTTCCATGAATTGACGAATGTTATTTATTATACTATTCATGCATAGTTGTTACAATTAGAAAAACTCAACAAAAAAAAAAATCATGCATCGCATAGGTATATGACAACAAAACAAAACTTCATAACCTTTTGATGCATGTTACTTTTACATAACTTACCCTTTTTATAAAAAAAACCGTCTTCGTTGTTAGAAATATCAAAAGATAATCACTTATGTTTTAATAATGCATTGTATCAAAAATCATGCATTATATTTTTTATTAATAAAAAACACACATTATGTTAGAAAGATTTCATCATTATACTATCCAAGTAAATCAATCATACAAATAATTGACGCATAATAAAGGTTGGAGCATTATAATTTTTTTTTATCAGTATAAGTAATTCATTATATTATAGGAAGATAAATGCAATAATTTTAGCCTATCATTTTAAATAAATACAAATATAAATATGAAATATGAAATATCATATGTCTTTGATACAATATAATCACATATATATAGCACAACGCAAAGAAGAGATTATCACCACAAGATACCATTTTGCATTCCATTTTGAGAGCACAAGAGCACAAACAATATTAACAATTATTGATGGTAAGATTACCTTCCCTTTACTACAAAGTCCTATTGTGATATATCAAAAGGCTACCAAATTGTTTTCAATTTTCAGAATACAAGAGTCCAAATCAGTATTATCAATTTTTGGGTTGCAAGACTTTTTTCCCTTTTCTTATTCTTATTGTGATATATGAAAGTTTTCTAAACCTACAAAAGCATGTAATAGTTTTATGTTTTGTCTTATTATTAAACTACAAATTCTAACAATATATAAGGAACATGCATCAAATTTGTTAATATATGACATGCTTATGTATATTCAACTAACTTAATCACTATCTACGTTACTACATAGGAAATCTCAATATAATGATTTCTTATAATTTGTACCACCAAATAAATGTATTTTAAGTTTGAAAACTATTAGTTTAAAAAAACTTAAAGTTTCATGCACATTACATGAAATATTAGATGATTTATTGTTTGTTTACTACACACAATAACTCAAAAACAATCTCGTGCATTGCACAGGGGATTGCATATTAGTTAATTTAAAGGATTGACTCAACCACCATCCAAATTATTTAAAATAAAGAGAGAGATTTTCTTTGTGGGAGAGAAAATCATTCTAACTTTAATTCATTAATTCTCAAACCAAGTTTAACTTCCAACTGAATACAAGGACGCTAATTTATAGCCATAAAAATTAGTATCTCTTTCTCCAAGCTACATTAATAGCCAACAGAAACGAAGCACATGTAACAATTAAACGACAATTTAAGCATGGACCAATATGATTCAAGCATTCACTCTAACCAATAACATTTAAACAACAATCTAAGCATATGAAAATTGAAATTAGAAGATTCTTCACTAGTGTGAGTTATCCAAATGAAATGAGGGAATTTTTACTATATTTGTACTTGTTTGGTGGGATCATCCATTATCTCAGATGGAGAAATTTGGGAAGATAATCAAAGAAAAATTTGGTGGAGGTGTCCATGAACTTCACCTAAAATATTAAGCCTTTAATCATTCATTTGATGTCCTAATTAAGCTCATGATCAAAGTTATGCATACCTAGACCTGCAATGACCCTTGCTGGGTTTTTGCCTCATAATTAGATATATACTTGGAATTTAGTGGCATATCATAGCTTGTTGAAAAATAGACATTCAGGGCTATTCAACTATACTAATTTTGGAGCTTATTTGGTCATCCAACCGGTAGCGCAAAGTTAACCTACAAAACAAAAAATTATGGGCAGGATGTGCTAAAAGGTTTGTTTGACATCATTGTTACACCCGAGATTTTTATCCCCTTCGTTAAGCCGATTGAGCTATTTTATATCGCTATAAAATCGTATTTGATTATTTTGATAAATTGAAATAATATCGATGTGTCTTCTTAAGTGTTGATTTTATTAAAAAGAACATTATTATTGTCATTATTATTAGTTTTAGTGGTGTTAATGATTATTATGAGGCACTACATTGAGCAGATCTCCGAATACGACTAGAATGTCGAACCTTGGGAATAATCCTACAATTTATTGAATCGAACGTTAATATAATCAAAAGGTAAATAAAACGACCGATGATTATATTAATGGTTACGGTTTAAAAATGGAAGTTAGGAAATTGGATTTATGGTACAGGGGGTTGGTGTTTTATCAGTGGCTTAATAAAAAAAAATTGAAAAGGGGCCGAAGCCCCTTCTTTCTTCTTGGTGAAGCCGATCGCGAATAGGGGGGCTCCTCGACCCCCAGCCCCGCCACCACACGAGCACTTGGAGAGAGTGAGAGAGGTGAGGTGGGGCCGACGCACGCCCGGCCGTCCCCCACCCCGGTCGACACTCAAACCCGAGCCAAAGAGAGAGGCATGCGGCCAGAGAAGGGAGTTGTGGGTTAGGGTTTGGGGACCTCGACCCCGCGTGACCGCCACCAGCACGACCACTCTCGTAGGACGTCGGCGACACGGCGACGAGCAAAGGCGACAGAGGAAGAGAGAGGTAGCGGGACAGCAAAGGACTGAACCGAGCCCGCACCGAGCCAACCCAAATCAAACCCTAAAATGGGTCTTTTAGCTTGGATTCGAGGTGAGTTTCCTCTTCCTCCTATTTGTCATTAATTTCAATGAAAGTTTATTGATTATAGTTCGTTCAGGTTGAATTTGAATTGATTATCAGTAATTTGAGGAAATTGTAGAGTAAACTGAACGATACCTAATATCCATATATGTTTTTTATTACTGAATGAAAGTTTATCGATTATATATAATGCAAGACGTAGGTTGCGGCCTATAGTTGCAGGACCTTGCTTTGATACCATCTGTAACGGCCCAACCCTAGGGCTAGGAGTGTTAACGTTTTCTTTAAATCTTAGGACAAAACGGACAGATTTTCCCCTGAAAACTGACCATTTCCCAGGCTTAAAGCCTTACATTAAATTCCCTGCACTGAAAAACAGCAATAAAGAACCAACCAACTCAACGAATACCCGCCAGAGTTCACAGCTCCACGAGCCACCCGCCCAGAGCATAACAACCTATGCAGTTCAACACTAAAACAAATGAACAATGAAAAGTACAATTTCGCGAACCACACGCCCGGAGTACTTAGGTTTACATCCCTACATGATGAGGTGCTATTTTGTGTGCAAATGTGCTTTAGTATGGAAGTCATTGTGTCTAGTTGGCTATGTGTGGCATGAGTAAGCTGCTCTATTGAAAGAATGAGTCACTTGCTAGAGCAAGCTGAGTGTTAGCATAGTAAGGATGGTCTTGTATATATATGCTTTAGTGACGCTTTAGTGATTTAAGGCAAAGATTTAAAGTATGTTTGAATTGGACTCAAACGGTTGAAAATATTTGAACTCTAAGCTTGTTCTTTCCCCTAAGGTACAGTTTGCTCCTCAGGCCCTATAATGGAGTGAGCAAACTTGCTTAATGGTAAGTAGAGAAAGGGCTAGAAGCAACCAAATCATTTTTCTATCGAAATTTAGAGACATTGAAGTCAAAGGTCTTCCCAATCAGTGAGTTGAAGGTTTTGCTTCGCATTGGATGATTCCTCTTGCCATATAGTTAAACCTTGCTATTGCGTCTAAAGACATGCAATTGTATTGCAATGATGTTCGAGTCTCATTCTATGAGCATAAGTCTCTGGGCGTGACTAAATGCATTGGATGCTTACATGCCAGATGACCAGTTGTAAGTGAATAATGATTACTAAGCTCTTTGGGGCAATACCCTATTATGTTGCGTACATGTCAGCATCCTTTTCAATATTGTGACGTGCATGTCAAGGGAATTAAGCAAGAATTTCGTACGTGTGCTTGTCAGTGTGAGTGCTAATGACACTTGGATATGGCCTTAACTTGAATTGTTACGTACATAGGGAGGCATCTTTGCATCCCAACATGTAACTACTATTGCCCTTGAACCCACTCAGTGTTATGCTTGTCGCGGCATGGAACGCTACTCACCTGATAGGCTTAACAGTGTACTGGTCATATCAACCCTGACACACCTAGAGGGGAGATAAAAAAAAAAAAGAATCTGACAGACTTTGGAATTGTTATGCCACATGTATCACCTCGCTACTACCTGAGGCGAGGATTTATGCCTTTTTAACATTGTTTAAGCACTAGCACCAACTGCAGAAGCTGGCATGGCTCATAGAAAAAGGGTAGAATCTTTCCATCCATACTAAGAGTGCCTTGGACCTTTATAGTTACCTTATGCGACCAACGCATTGCAAAGCTTCAACCTATGTCTATAAGACCATTGATGTCATTGTCTTTACTCTGGATTAGTTGCTTAATGGTTGGACAAGCCCCAAGACAAACCTATGAGCCTCGATTGCACAAGAGGATTACAATCAAGTATACTCATACAGATGCCCTTTTGTGCGGCATTATTACGAATCTATGTGTTTTGAAGCATAATTATAGCACTATGGACAACTTGAGGACTTCGGAAGCTTGTATAGTTACATGGAATGCTATGCATGGTCACTTATATGTTTTATAAGTGAAAGGTATAATAGATAGACCATTTGGTACTTGCTTAACTTGAATTCTATGGGGCATATTTTTGAGTTGGTCAAACAGCGCAGCCTACGTGAGTGTCGCTTCATGTAGTCATCGCTGGCTAATCAGTACATAGCAATTAGTCCATCCATTGTGGTTGAATGACTAGTTGTGCCCTTACTTCATAGCGTAATTGCCCGACTATGGGCCTTAACATTTAAATGCTTACCTCTGCATGCGTCATTGAATGGTATGATGATTGTAATGGAGATACTCATCTTCTATCTGAACTAAGATCAATGTTCTTATGATTGATTGAATGGCTAGTTGCTCATATGTCTAGTGGAAAGATATGGTGATCTTAGGAGTTTGCAATTGCATTTGGTTGCCTTGTACATTCTATGATGTGGCTATACCACATGCTAGCGTGCTCGTGACCATACTTGAATGCGCACCTTTAAAGTATATGTATGGATATGTGAAGAACAACCCTAGCAAGGGTTCAACCGAGTGTTCTTATATGAAGGGACTGAGTCATTTTGCAGTATATGCTGTATGACGAGTTTTAAGTGATACGTAGTAGATTTCATAGAAAACCATGGATAGTGCCCCCATCATGCTTACTGATAATGCTGTCTTACTATACCCTGGTCATAGGGTTTGAATTTCTTTCCCAACCAGTTGTCTGGTGGCAAGACATGACACCATTTTGCATATTATCCCTACCATTTCTCGAGATACGTCTATATATGTACGTACTCATTCATAAGTACCTTATCGGTAATGGTGGAACTCTGAGTCATGTAAAAGTTTTTGTTGTAACCCTTTCTTAAGTTGTGAAACATAGTTGTCAATGTAAGTATCCAGAATGATGGTTGCATATGTAATGTTCCTATAAGTTGTTACCAGATATACGTAGTGGACTACTTCATGTTGCATGTAACTCTTGGGCTGAAAACATTGAATTATTGATTCCATGAGATGTCAGTGTGCGAAGGTGATTCTAAGTGATGTTGTGTGATACCCTCATCACTTTAGAGGTTATTGGAATCTCAAGGATAACCGTACTAAGCCAAAAGTAATTTGAATCCATGTTTTAGAATGAAATTACCTATGTACGACCCTTAATGGTTATGGCCTGATGTCGTACCCTTGGACGCCAACTGAGGGCGATGCATGTGCATAGAGTTCCTTGTCATAAGACAAATTGTGTTTAGATGATCCAAAGTCTGTGTCTCTTACAAAAGTGAGTTAAATTCATTGTATAACAGATTTTCTGGTTCTATAATGAGTTATGTAGAGTGTACCAAGCGTATGCGCTTATGTGGGTGGCTTAACATAGGCCCTGGAATTTCGAGGACGAAATTCTTTTTAAGGGGGGAAGGATGTAACACCTGGGATTTTTATCCCCTTCGTTAAGCTGATTGCGCTATTTTATATCGTTATAAAATCATATTTGGTTATTTCGATAAATTGAAATAATATCGATGTGCCTGCTTAAGTGTTGATTTTATCGAAAAGAATATTATTGTGGTCATTATCATTAGTTTTAGTGGTATTAAGGATTATTATCGGGCACTACATTCAGCAGATTCCTAAATACGACTAGAATGTCGAACCTTGAGAATAATCCTGCAATTTATTGAATCGAACCTTAATATAATCAAAAGGTAAATAAACCGACCGATGATTATATTAATAGTTACGGTTTAAAAATGGAGGTCGGGAAATTGGATTTATGTTACAGCGGGTTGGTGTTTTATCAGTGGCTTAATAAAAAAAAATTGAAAAGGGGCCGAAGCCCCTTCTTTCTTCTCTGTGAAGCCGATCGCGAATAGGGGGGCTCCTTGACCCCTAGCCCCGCGACCACACGAGCACCCGAAGAGAGTGAGGGAGGAGAGGTAGGGCCGACGCACGCCCGGTCATCCCCCACCCCGGTCGACGCTAAAATCCTAGCCAGAGAGAGAGGCATACAGGGAGAGAAGGGAGTTGTGGGTTAGGGTTTGGGGACCTCGACCCCGCGCAAACGCCACCAGCACGACCACTCTCGCCAGACATCGGCGACACGACGGCGAGCAGAGACGGCAGAGGAAGAGAGAGGTAGCGAGGTAGCAAAGGAATGAACCGAGCCCACACCAAGCCAAACCCAAATCAAACCCTAAAATGGGTCCTTTAGCTTGGATTAGAGGTGGATTTCCTCTTCCTCCTATTTATCGTTAATTTCGATGAAAGTTTATTGACTATAATTCGTTCAGGTTGAATTTGAACTAATTATCAGTAATTTAAGGAAATTGTAGAGTAAACTGAACGATACCTAATATCCATATATATTGTTCACACTGAACAAAAGTTTATCGATTATATATATATATGTGTGTGTGTGTGTGTGTGTGTGTGTGTGTATCCGTTGTTTGTAGTGATTGCATAGAAATGATATGGATGTTAATTGTAAATTAAACGATTGAACTATTGTGATGTGAGACTGAGTTGGTAATTAGATTGTTTAGGAGAACCGCAATCATGTGGATTGCGAAGTGAGTGTGGAAAACTGTTTTTATATAGTGAATTAACGTGCTATGCGAATCTCCCACTCCCTAATCGATGGAAGTGGGTGATATGTTGGTTTTCAAACTTCCGAAACCTTATAAATGAGCATGAATGCTGATTTACATTAGTCCAAGGCATTTCTAAGTGTTTTATTAGTTGCCTGTTTTGATTGCAAACATTTATGCATCAGTTGAGGAACTAAGCTTCACTGTATGAATCAGATGTGAAACAGGACATTTAATAGTAATTCGTAAGTATATATGGTGGTTTAGCAAGCTGTGATTATGTCTGATCATGGTGTATGAATTAAAGATCGACCAATAAGGCTAGTTAAGCCTTTATACGAGTAACAGATTAAGGTCATCGATATCACCACTAACGTTGCCTCCGAATTTATGATTATATATATATGTGTGTGTATATATCAAAGCAATGTTTGAAATTAATTGCAATCGTGTGGATTGCGCTATGATGTTGGGAATCGGTTGGTAATATGATTTTATGACGTAATCATACGTGCTATGTGAAACCTTTTTTCCCTTGAATTGATGAATGCGTGACATGGCATTGATTTCAAGTTTAGAGATCCTTAAAAGTTCGTAAATGCTTATTCGCATGATTTCAAAGTGTTTCTAAATGTTTATCGGTTGCCTGTTTTAATTGATAATCCTAAATCATCGGATTGATCAATCGAATGAGTCAGTTGACCACTCGATAGGTTTAGGGATCCTTTTAAAAAGGAATTAAGTAATGAGCATGGGTTGCATCGCATCAATTGGATTCTTAGCTTAACCAACCCAGTACTCTCCTTTGAAGTTTACATGTAACTTTAATTTCAATGTTTCAAAGTTCAACATCCATAGCTCTGCCAGTAGGCAGAGAATTCAAAGTTCAATGTTCATAGTTCTACCAGTAGGCAGAGGATTCCAAGTTCAAAGTTTCATAGTTCTGCCAGTAGGCAGAAGATTCAAAGTTCAAAGTTTATAATTCTGCCAATAGACAGAAGTTTCAATGTTCAATGTTCATAGCTCTGCCAGTAGGCAGATGATTCAAAGCTCAATGTTTCATAGTTCTGCCGGTAGGCAGGAAACTCAAGTCTAATGTTCTATAGTTCTATCAATAGGTAAATTCAAAGTCCATATATCCTATAGTTTTGCCAACAAGCAGTAGAGTCAAAGTCGTACGTTACAACACCTCGTTAACTAGTAGAGAAACAAGGTCAAAGGAGACTCCCAGTTCATATGATGATTTATAGAACGCTATACTTTAATAAACATGTAAAGTTCAAAGGACATATTGCTACATCATTAGTTTACTAATCAAATGACATAGTTATATGTTTTACTGTATGGTTATCACTCCAGGTTTTAGCCAGGAGATTTACTCCTGCACATGACTTGATACTGTATGGTGTAGTGAAATCATCAGCTTAGTGGTTGCATCGCATTGGACATGATTATTGTTTTAGTGTAATTGCTAAGTTCGTATAGCCTATTACTTGACAGCCTCTTCAATGAATTTTAATGAATTTTAATGATTATGTAATTGCTAAGTTCACCGGAATAAGCCTTAATGATGAACTGAGCATTACGTATAAAGTTTTAGCGATTGATGGGTAACATATAAGCCTTTAGTAACGGAAATCCCAGCAAGTGGTGTTTATGGGTTGAACCCCTTTATTGTCATTGAGTTTATGAGTTCAAATGAATTTTGTATGGTAAGTTTATTGAGCATAGCTATTCTCAAGTTTAAGCTGTTGGTGCAAATACTATTTCTCTTGCATTGTGGTTGGAATATACTGTAAGATAGGTGAGTTCTTCAAATGGAAGGATTTACAAACAACGGTTGTAAGTTATTATTGCATTGAAAGTATTGTTTTAGGAGAGGGGGTTATCCACTGAGCAATAATTGCTCATTCCCATCTATTATTGTTCCCTTCCCAGATTTCTGAAATAGCAGGTAAAGGTCGGTCCAAGTAAGCTGAGATGGAGTCATTGTTGTCCTAGAAGTAAAGTGATATGCTTGTATGTGAGCTGCAAGATGTATTATGATGTAATGGTTTGTAATTTAAGTTCTTGTGTGCCTGTTTTGCATAGCATGTAGAGTCGCTATGTATGGCCACGTGAACCAACCATCTAAGTTGCTAATCATGTCTTAGTTAAGGCTGTTTATAGTTGGGATGTAAACCCAAGTACTCCGGACGTGTGGTCCGCGGAATTGTACTTTTCATTGTTCATTTGTTTTACTGTTGAATTGTATTGGTTGTTATGCTTTGGGCGGGTGGCCCATGGCGCTGTGAACTCCGGCGGGTAGCCGTTGAGTTGGTTGGTTCTTTATTGCTGTTTTTTAGTGCATGGAATTTAATGTAAGGCTTTGAACCTGAAAAATGGTCCGTTTTTAGAAAAAACTCTGTCCGTTTTGTCCCAAGATTTACACTCCTAGCCCTAGGGTTGGGAGCATTACAATCATCCACTACTAACAAGTGAATTAAGAACGTAATCAACTTATGATAGTGATTTGAGCTCTTGCTTATATCAAACCCTCTTCCTTCAAAAGGATTTGTCCTCAAATCCTTGTGGTCACTTGCATCATTCCAAACTATCATTACCCAATCAAGATAAATTACCCTTTTAATCTTAACAATACCATGTTCTAAGAATCCCACCTTTTTTGAACAAATAAGTGTTTTAAATAAACTAGGAGGCATTAAAATTTGGGATTCTTGCCCATGAATTCCAGTGCTTATAAGCTTGTTCAAAAAACAAATGTGCTCATTAATATCCAACTCACAACGGGATACCTTTCCGTACTCGAGTTTGAATTATTGCCTTTCACTTTCAAGAGGCATGTACAAGGATCCAAATGAGCTTCTTATTTCCATTGGTAGAACCTCCACAGCCTCAGTTTTGTAGACTTGAACTAGGGCCTCCATGACATCGTTAACTCAAGCTTGAGTTTGAATCTCCATGGCTTTTTCAATGTGAGGATCTAGCGAGATGGAATCTGAATTGGGACATTTAGGAGGGCTCTCATCCATGAACAAGTTTTCCTCATTCCATGTTTCACTAAAACTCAAAATAAGCTCATTCTCCTCTTCAACCAAAATAGGTTTTTCCTCTTGAACCTTAATCTTTTCATGGACAAGAATAAATTTTTCTTCCAAGAATTCTTCTTTAAAGAGCAAATCTCCATAGATCATCAAATCCATATATCATTTGAGTCATCTCTAAGTCCTGCTTCTATGCTTTGACCTAAAGAACTCTTTCCCTCCTAATGTATTTAAACTAATAATGGGAAAATCTTGGAGTTTTTGGGTGGCTATCATAAAACTCTCTTCATCCGAACAAACTCTTGCCCTAAGGTAATCCTAAAGGGCTTGGACCCATTTCAAATAATGGCTTGTGTCCAAACTACTTTCAAAACAAGGTGGTTCTCTCATAACCCTTTCACTTACCTATTTGACTTGAGAGCTTCCCCACTTGATATTGAAGATCAAGTATGATCATATATTCCATACTGTTGGTAAACAAAAGGTGGAAAATGATTTAGGGAAGGAAAATAGGGTTGCCATAAACCGTGGCTAGCTCTATGGATAGGTTGTGGTCGGTATTGTCTAGCTTGATCTTTTGTCTTTCTTATGAAGTTTAAAGTGGTGTTTGGGATAAGGATTGTGTTTGAGGCCATTTTTTATTATTCTTGGTGGACTAAGACGGGTTGATTAAGACAAGAAAATGGGAAATCAAAGTGTGAATTTTTTTAGTATAATAGGAAAAGGTTTTCATAGAGAAATCAACCAAAAGTGTGACCTTTCGGCTTGTATAACAATTTGATGCATGAAGGGGCTCTTAATCACAAGAGTAACCAACCATCAACACTCATCAATTATCACGCAAGTAATAAGCCCTCGAACTAAGCGAACAAAAGAAAAAATTAACGAAAATTTTGTTGACTTTTATTATGAGAGAAAAAAAACCAATGAAATGGATATAACTAAGAAAAAGGCTCAAGCCACCATTGAACCTAACAATCCACCAAGCAATTCTCTAAAACAAAGCAATAAGAATTAGTTTAAAGGATTAAGTCAATTACCATCCAAATATAGAAACGTTTAAAATAAAGAGGGAGATTTTCTTTGTGGGAGATAAAAATATTCTAACTTTCATTTAATAATTCTCAAATTAAGTTTATCTTCTAATTAGATACGAGGAGGCTTATTTATATCTACAAAAATTAATATCCCTTTTCACAAGCTACAAAAATAAGCCAATAGAAATGAAGCTTCTATGGGATTAGTATGGACTAATAGAATTCAAGCATTCAATCTAGCTAATAAAATTTAAACAACAATTTAACCATATGAAAATTGAAATTAGAAGCTTTTAGGCTACTGTGAGTTGTCGAAATGCAAGGCTGAAATTTGGCTACGCTTGTACTTACTTGGTGGCATCATCTACTATCCCAAATGGAGGAATTTGGGGAAGATATGCAAAGGAAAATTTGATGGAGGTGTTCGCTAACTTTCCCTTAAATATTAACCCCTCAGTCATCCATTTGATGGCCTACTTAAAGCTCATGATTAAATTCATGCATGTCCAAACCTGTAGTGTCCCTTACTATATTTTTGCTTTATAACTTGAGATATACTTAGAATCTAAAGGCGTGACTTAGAAAATAAACATCTAGGGATATCCATCAATAGTTAAAATACTAATTTTGGAGCTTGTTTTGTCATCCAAACATCAGCTCAAAGTCAATCGATAAAACAAAAAATTCTGAACAACTTGTGCTAAAAGCTTTATTTGACATAATTCACCGCTAGCAAGAGAATTAATGACCTAATCAACCTAGGAGAGTGTTTAGAGCAAGTCCCAACTTGGAAGAGGTTAAGGATGCAATCTTTATCATATATGCTAACAAAACGCGAGGATCTAATGGTTTTGGAGCAGGTCTTTCAAGAATTATTGGCATATAGTCAAAAGTGATCTTTTTAACTGCATTCTTAAATTTTTTTTTTAGAAATGAAATTTTTTTGAAAGAAATGTCCCAAAAACGGCCAACCCCTCATGGACTAGTCATTATAATCCCATTACTTTATGCTTAACAATTTATGAAATCATTTCTATGATCTTAGTTAGCAGGTTAGGGCTGCTTCTTGACGAATTAATTTCCCCATTCCAAAGTTCCTATATCTCGAGGAAATCCATTCGTGATAATTTATTGTTACTGCACGAAATATGCATAAGTTCAAGAACCTAAGAAGTATATGATAGAATTGAATGTGACTTTATTATTAAATGCCTTCAAGAAATGGGTTTCCAGTTTCCATCTAACTTGGAACTCTTGGATTAAGGAATGTATTTCCCCATTATCATATTCAACAATTATGACTCTTGGATTAAGAAGTGTATTTCCTCAGTATTATATTCATTCATTGTCACTCTCGGATTAAGGAATGTATTTTCGCAATATCACATTCAATAATTGTAAATTGTGAACCTAATGGGTTGTGTGCCCCGACTAGATGAAATTAGACAAGGAGATCCACTCTCCCGTTATGGCTTTATTTTATGTGTGGAAGCCCTTAACCCTATGCTTTACATGGAAACTAGTACTAAAAAATTGAGTAAAGGAGATCGAGTATAGGAGTTAATAAGTCCTAAAGACATCAAAATTTCATGTCTCCTCTTTGCAATTTCCAAAGTAATTCAGATAGTTATAATGAACTCAAAAGTGTGCTTGATGCCTTTTGCTCGACCCAGGACAACTAAATAATTACCATAAGTTTGTTCTAACCTTTTCACGTAATGCTTCCCTTACACAAAAACAATTAGTAATAGCTATTCTTAATATCATAAAAGGGAGACCTTAGGCAAGTATTCGGATTGCCCTGTTCTCTAGGGACAACCATCAAGTTCAACTTTTTAAGAAATTATTGACGAAGTAGCTACAAAATTAGCGTGCTAGAAAGCCGATTGCTCATCAAAAGGGAGAAGAACAAATTTGATACAATTTCATATAGAATCATTAACAGCACAAACATGCAGTGTTTTCAATTACAAGAAAGCGCTAGCAAATATTTAAATAAATGCAGTAGAGAATTTTTTTTTGGAAAATTTCAACATTGAGAAAGGCTTACCATTTGTAGATTGAGATAAGATCTATATGCCAAAAGGCAAAGGTAAGGAAGCCTTAGTGTAAACTAGATTAGAAAAATTCTTACAAATACACCCAGCCTATTGGATACAGTTTGAAAGGGTAAAGTCCTCATACAACTCCGATCTTCTTAACTACAAATGAAAGGACACTGATTCACTAGTATGGAAAAGTACTCTAAAGAGAAGAAATCTCCTAAGAAAGATATCATCTGAAAGGTAGGAAAAATGACCAAATCTCCTTTTGGTTTGACAATTTGATAAAACATAGGAATCTAACAAACATAGCGGGAATAGATGAAGAAAACATTTCCTTGGCTAATGCAATTGTCTATGACTTTATTACGTGACAATCATAATGGGATATCCCACACCTTAAGCTAGTCCTCAACAACCACTCGATTGTTCAGAATTTAGGGCATTTCCATCCCACAAATGGTTCCTTATGTTGGGGATTGAATATTTCAGGTGATTTCTCCACGAAATTAGTCACCTGGATAGCCCATGACATCATGAACATCAAACTGGTCTTTTGATTTCGAAAATTGATAACATGCCTAAAATTAAAGTTTTATTATGGCAACTCTAGCATAGAGCTCTACCACTGAGAGGTATCCTTTACAGAAGGGGAATGAAAATTGGTCCAGTTTGTTCTCTAGCCTTCCAGGTGTTAATTCTCAAGAACACCTACTCAAAGATTACCAAAATAGCTAATAAGGTTTGGGAAGCTGTCGACAAACATCAATGGCTCCCACTAAGTGTTTCTCTCGCTAGATGCCAAGACTTATCATAAAGTTTGGATATGATTATCTGCTTATAATATGTAGTTAAAGCAAAAGATTTCATTACTTTTATCGAGTATTTGGTAATTTAGGAATGCAATGGTCTCCAAAAATGAAATTTTTAACTCGCTTGCTTGCCTCATATGAGCGAAAAAAAAAGCTAGTACAAAATGGAGAATCCGAATTTGTATGTTGATTGATACTAATTCCAGTGGGCTTCTTCTCCACCTTCCACCTCAATTCATCTGGTGAATTGGCAATCCCCTCTCTAGGATTCATCAAACTTTGATGGATCACTTAACAATTCATTGGTAACAAGAGGCTTCATCGGTTGGAGATTGGACTGACAAATTAGTCAAGGCAAGAGCAACTTACTGTGGCCTGATATTAGTGGCAAATGTTAGAGCACTATGTGGTGGTTTAAGTTCAACAATTCAAGTGGGTTTCGATCAATTAATTGTTGAATGTGATCACAACATAGTCATCTAAGCTTTGGAAGGGAATCTTCCCTTGGCATATATATAATATTATCAAGGATATTGATATGTAGGGGATCAAGGAATTCAAATTATCGCCAATGATGTATTCAAAGGGACAAACATGGTAGTAAATTGAATGTCTAAATTTGTATATTCAGTTACTGCTTCGTTTTTTTATCTAATGTATATTTTCAGTATCTCTTAAAACAATTTTAGGAAAGAATATAACTTGGCATTCTTTTGCGAGAATGTGCATAATATTATTGTTGTTTCTCTTTTGCCCTTATAAAATGAACCTCAACATGCATGTAGGTAGTAAATGAAGTTTACAAAGGTTAATACTACGGGCCTATTCTATTTCCGATAAGATACAGCTGTAAGTTGTAAAAAAATGTAAGAAGTTGTAAAAAGATGTAAGGAGCTGTTAGAAGATGTAAGAAACTGTAAGGAGTTGTGAGGATAGATGTAAGGAGTTGAATTAATGAAGAGTTGTATATAATTTGTGACAATTATAATATATTAGTCACATTTACGACTAAAATTTGATACCATCAGTAAACACAATATTTCTTAATATAATTGAAACGAAATATGTTTGTTTTACAAAAAAACGTTTTGGATGAGAAACTTAAAATAATAAACTTATTGAAAATAAACTATTAACTAAGTTAGTTACATAACAATTAAATATATTAAACCTCATAAATTTCGTCAAGAAAATTTCGTACACTTGATGTGATTTTTTATATCTACATTAGTTGGATTCAATAAGCAAAGTATGACAAAAAAAAAAACAAAGTTTTGTAACCAACTTGAATACAACTTTTAAAATAAAATCATATTTTAAGTAAGCAATTTTAAATGTAAATGTATGGTCAATATTGTTACCAAGAAATTTTATAAATAAACCCTTAAAAGATTATTCAGCAATGCTTAAAATATGAAAATTGTATTATTATATTAAACAACCAAAAATTAAATATTACCTTCCAAAATAAAAAAATAATAAAAAAAAACAAAAGATGGGAAATTAAACGAGCAGGTAGGAGGAAGAAATTTTAATGCCCAACACTACTTTTGCCTAATTACTTTCTACTTTTCCTAAATAAACTCACCCATCTTTAAATCAGCTGTAATACTTTCGTCGCATACAGTTTGACAGTTTTCATATATGCGTTAGAATTAAACATGAACAAAAGCTTTGTATTATAATTTTAAAATATGGTCACTTATTCCATCTATAATAAAATATATTATTTATGTCGAAACTCAACTATAATTTATATCGTTCTATTATGTTTTTATATTTATGTAAATATTGTATTCATAAGCTATTTATAAATTTTGTATATTGGTAGGATAATTAAAAAAATATACATATTTCTACAATTAAAATAAATGAATGTTATAGAAAATCTATATAGAATGTAAAAAGATGTAAGAAGACGTAAAAAGATGTAAGACAATGTAAGAATTATGTTAAGAATATAAGAAAGTATAAGGAGATATCAGAAGTTATAAAGAGGTGTAATATCTTACCTAAATCCTCAAAAATACGAAATAAAATAGGGGCCATCGTAAAAAATTTAAGGTATCCTTAAACCGACCGTTCATGATTCGCTTCGTCTTTCCCGGAAAAAAAAAGGAAAAAAGATTCTTAGTAACTGCTAGGGCGGGGCCTCAATCCCCTGCATTCTAGAATATTCAACAGGAGTTAGTGATACGCCAGTACGTGCGTCATTTTGAGTCACCCGGGGGCCCACTGTAGCTGAACCTGGTGAATCCAACCCGACCCAAACACTATAATAAAACTGAACACTCGTTTCGTTATTTACTCCCTGCGTCTTTTACGTTCTACATTCGAGTTGTCAGCATCAAATTCAATCGAGACAACCCTTGAACTGGAGGTAACAATTTTCACACTTCCTCAATTTCATTCCTTCATTTCCTCCTATAATTTTCGATTTCGGCTTATTGTGATTGCGAATACAATTATAAGACCTAGGTTTGCTTTTTCTCGCCTAATTCTTTGAAGTAATACAGGTAGTAGATTCTTGTTCTTCATTTAGATGCTTTGGGTTCTTTTTTTGGTTTGGGGGGGGGGTGTTTCCAGTTGTGAATGTCGTGTTGAATTGAATCCCTTGGATAATTCAAAGCTTCATGTTTGAAATTTTGGAATTACAAATTGTGGTTAATTGAGGAAATTAAGAGACTGAACTTCACCTGGAATTCCCGTTGATATCTTTGCTGCTAGTCCTCTGATAAGTGATAAATAGTTCAGTAGTTTGTTTTTCTGGTTCTTGATGCTTTGCGTTGGTAGTTCATTCAGCCCATTTGCCTTCCCTCGCCGGTTCAGCAAATATACTTTGAAATTGCTGTGGTCTTTGCGGCCATCGATTTAGTTGAACTATGCCATTCATTTTAAGATAGAAATACTTTGTCTATTACTCGGTGGCCCTCTATCCTTTCTGCGAAGTGCTCAATTGATGCAGCCATAGGTATGATCTCAACTCCTATGTTTGGCAAATCACGTTCTTCTACGAACTTGGCATCCTGTGATTATTTTTGTATCTGGTCAGTTACTGATGTTGCCTCACTAAAATCAAAGGTTGGACAGAATGCAGTCAGTGTTCTTGGTCCTTCAGGTCTGTGCGTTTGATTCAAATGTTTTCATTTTGTTTGGTTGTGGTTACCTTTGCTCATCTACTAGAGGGGGCAGGGGGGTGCACGGGCTCTGGGGGAGGGACAAAAGAGAGATGGATTTCTAGTTGTTTCGTCCCAAAAAATGATGATGATTCATGATTGCATTTTCATTGTCTGAATTTCCTTTTCAAACTAGAAGACACTGACCCTGGTCATAGTAGTCAAAAAAGGAATTGTGTTTCGCAGCCCGCATCCCCCAAAAAAACGGGTCTTGGAAATTTGTAATTTACAATAAAAATGAAACTTTGGCGTCAGTGGTTTATTGAAAAGCAATCTGCACTTACTTTTTGGCCTCCCCCCAACCCCCAAGGGTCCAATTCAAGTCGGCATATCAAGTGAATCAAAACCTACATTCCTCTAAGTCCATGATTCCATGTCGAGAAATCAAGTGTCCAGAGCAAGTCTCTTGGACTCCACAATTTTCTGAAGGATTTTGTAAATTTTTTTTTCAAAATGTAGGGTTGAGTTTCCATACCCTTGTGGAAATGGGTAATTGTGGTAAGTGTACGATCGAAGTAATATATGTTGAAAACAACTGACATGGTGAAACTTTTGATTTACGACTGATTGAGCTCCTAAAGTTTGCCTTTAGTCGGTAAGAAATCATGATAAGGTTTGTGCTGGCTTCATTTCTGTGTAGATGGAGAGTGGAGTGTAGACATGCAGAAATTGAACTCACACAGATTTAGCTTGTCTTGGCTCTTGTGATAACCAAGTATCAGTCTAGTGCTAGATGTTGCTGAGCTTGGAAACGCCTGATCTTCATGGGAAGTTTGTGTTAATGTTTCTGAAGGTGTACATACATGTCCATTCAATCCATCATAGGTGTTTGCGTATGAATTTCATTGCTTGACGCTTGTTGCTTGATTAATTTTCTGTCTTGTATTTTATATCATTTTAGGCAATTTTTTGAGTTGAAATCTTTTAAAACTCATTCTAAGACAGAGACATTGAATATTAATAATAAGTAACAATAAATATTAAATAGGCAATTTGTTCATTGAATTAATTAATTTCTTCTATCTTGCAGCAAACTATGGTTCAACTACCACATATCCTTAGTGTTCATGTAGTATGGAAGGGAAGGAAGTTTGTTTTAGAAGAAAGTCCAGATGCATCTCTCAAGGAGTTGGGAGAGGAGCTCCAGGCGTTAACTGATGTTAAAGCAGATACAATGAGGCTAATCATTTCTCAGTCCTCCACTAAAAGCTCAAAACTGTTTATGCCTTTCTCCGATGAGCATTCCTGTATTAAGCTCCAAGATACTGGCATTGCAGAGGTACAAGCTCATAACTCCAGTCTAATGTGATTTTTCTATCTGTTGGCTGTAGTGATCCTTTACATGCCTATGTAAGAGTCAATCGCCTTTGTTAGATACATTTGTGATGCTTGGATTTTGTAAATTTCTTGATATAACATCTAGAAAGGGATCTTATTAGCTTTGATGGGAGGAGGCAAGAGGTAGATGACATAACGATGGGGGGACAGTGCTGCTCTCTAATTATTCATTAGATAGTTGATCTGCTGTGGTGAACTGAAACATGAATATATGCCAAACTAATGCCCTAACTGTGGTACCAGGGAAAACCTGTGCGCATGATGGGGGTCTATGAACATGAGATTAACCAGCTTCTAAAAGATGCCAAAGCAAACTTGAGAATTGCTGGATTTGAGGATGAGGAGAAAAGGATGAAGCAACGAATATCCAGAGGGCCCCAAGCTTCTCTCAAACTTCCCCAAGGACCTTACATCTTTTGTGATTTTCGCCCGCTTGAACTTCCTGGAATTCAGGTATTGTTGGCCTTACTATCTTATCTTTCTGTCATGCATTATAAGATAGGGATGGCATGCACTAATGGAAACGAAAATCCGCTTCTGCATGTTATCAGCTGAATCCTCCTTCTTCAGAGGCATTGAAAAGAATGCACATGCTTGCTTCTGACCCAGGAATCGTTGCCATCATGAATAAGGTACGATCCATGATAGCCTTTTCTACGGACTGCTGAGTTTCTTCTGTTTTTCTCAATTGGTTTTTGCCAACACCATGTATCTTTCTGTTCATTAAAGCACCATTGGCGAGTGGGGATCATGACAGAGATGGCACCTGTCGGTTATGTTGGTATAAGTCCCAAGTGCCTTCTCGGGTTCAATAAGGTATGAGCACATGTGTTTTGATAAGTTTTGGATTTTCATACTCCCCCCCCCCCCCGGCCTGAGCCTCTGTTGTTCGTCTCCTTCATGTGATCTTGGTTTCATTGCAGAACCATGGAGAAGAAATATCTCTTCGTCTTCGAACAGATGACCTCAAGGGTTTTAGGAAGTATGAAAGGATAAAGAAAACTTTGTTACATGAACTAGTAAGTGTATTCTTCTGATCACGAGCTAAGTTTTTCATCATGCTTTTCCTTTTCTTTTATATGTAACTAGAAGTTCAATTTCCAAAATAATGGATCATTCCCTCCCACGTCTCCTTCCCTCCGTCCATTGCTCCCTCCCTCCTTGTATGTGTTGTTTGTATACAAGCACAGTTTAGCTTACCTATGTTGATGGAAGAAAGTCACAGTAGAAGCTGGACTTAGTCCCTTCATTGCAGCAAATATAACTAGTTGCATGTGTTACTTTTACATTTGAGCTGCTTTTTCCTGATCACCGTATATGTATGCATACAACCTTGCTCATTTCCGTTCAAGTAGCTGGGCTACAGTGACAAATTCCTCTTGGTTGGTGGGACCAAGACCTATGTGTGCATTGTTGTAACACAATAGAGAAAATTTCCTTGGTTAATCTTTTGTCTATAAGAGTGTATGAGGTCTAGTGGTGTAGAGTAGGGAAGGAAATAAGCAAGCTTAGAAGTGAAGGGAAGAAAGCTACAGAATTAGGAGGAGGAATATATGGGGAAAAAGAGGGCTTGGGATGAAAGGACAGGAAAGAGGGCTTGGGATAAATGAAGAGAACGTGTGGTCCACGAACTCACCATGTGATCTTGAGCTAAGTGCTGGTACCTGTTGTTGTGGTTACGAAGTCATTATCGCAATCTCAAATCTGGTTGTAATGCCACTTGTTGGCAATGGAAGCATAATATAAAATTTGGCAACCTCATTCATGCAGCAAGAGAAGGAACAACAACCAATTTAATGCTGAAAATCCCTCCACATTGAGGGAAAATCTGCTCTCCGGAATAACCGACAAATGCATTATATAAGGAAAGACATGTTACAACCAGATAGCCTTGTGACACTACACGTCTCACTCTCATCTCGCCAGTGTTTGAATCGCCCAACTTTCACGAATTTGTTTTTCCTCTCCATCCACTTGGGATTCGAAATCAAAACTGAACAACCCGTACCAAAACCTGACACAACACTTGAAATATGATCACTTGAAAGTAGAAACTCGAATCGACCAAAATTGAACTATTTTTGGCATAAAATTCAATGCAAGTTGCTTCTTCAAGACAGGCTTATTGGATTGGACCTGAAGTTGATACGATCATACGAATTGAAAATCAATTAATCCGACCCGAACCTGAAGCCAAATGTCATTGAGCCGAAACATGGCTAAATATGAACTAATATATCAAAGGACGAGTGAGGCTGTCTGGAATTGAAGGAGGAGACAGAGGTATCGAAGAGGGAGACGCTCGGTTCTTCTGGCAGTGAGGAAGAAGAAGGGGGGGGGGGGGGAAGGCGTTTGTCACATGAGGCTCACATGCAAGCAGTGAGTGAAGGAGAGGAAGACGTCTGGGAAGGGAAGGAGGAACAGTTTGGGCCTTGCGTCGAGCCGTGGAAACAACAGGAGCAGAACAGGCCCAGCCACATGAGGAGAAAAGAAGAGATGCTGAGAATTGGGTTGGACGTGAACAAAGCGAATAGGCCCAGCGTGAAGAGGGAGCAGAAAGGAGGGGGGCAGGCGAAGCTGGCCAGCCAATGGGCCACGGGACTGGTTCAGAAAACAGGCCCAACGTGACAAGGAGGGAAGAAAGAGAGCTGTAAGGGGCAGGCTGAGGGAAGCGCTGGGCACATCCGGGAGATATGATGGAAGTGGGCCGTGGGGAACACATGCATGTTGGGCTCGGAATGGGCCGCAGAGGAGACTAGGGTCAAGCCTGCGAAGCTGTGGGAGTGAAAGAGTGCTGAAGTCCCAGCTGGGCTCGCTTTTTTTTTCTCTTCATCTTCTTTCTTTTCCTCTTCAGCTTAATCTAAAGCTTCATTTGAGCTAATTATTTATTTTTCCAAGTTTTTCCTATTCCTACAAAATAAATAAAAAAATTATTAAAAGCCAAATTTAATGATTTATTTTGAGCAAATATTATATAATAAAAGGGTATAAAATAATACAATTTCAGGTTGACAGGCTATCAGAACCTAGACTGATTAGGATTCAATTTTCTATTTAACCTTTTGCCTTTTGTTATCAGTTTTATGAATCTCTTTGGCTGGTCGTAGGCACGTTTACATCTTGGTCATGCTTCTACGTGAATATTTGGTGCAAAAGTCATTTGATTTTCAAGTTTTGATAGTTTTTCCCTCCCCTGTTGTCACCCAACTTATCAGAGGCCTGGAGCTCAATTCATGTCTTTGTTTCTCTTTTATTTTCCACTTGATTTTGTAGGCTGAGGATTAATTGTACCAAATTTTGTACTTGGGGGTTGCATACCTTCTTTCAACCTCCAAAGACTTGTTCATTCCAGCAATAGTCTAGTTGATCCACCGTGTGAGAAGAAATTATATTTGATCTGAAATGAGGATAGGCGAGCAGAATCAATTGAGGATTATGTGTGTCAAACGAGGTTGAGATGGCGAAGAGATGCCGCCAGAAGCTGATATCTAGATGCATGAGAGAGGGCGTTGGAAAGGACTATCATCATGGGAGCAAGGAGAAGAAAGGATAGACCTAAATAGAAATAAGGTTATTAGTTATTACACATGACTTCACCAACTAGATGACTGGAACTGGATGTCACTCTTGGACCACCCAAAAAAAAAATGAATAAATAAAAAATAAAAAACATTTCCTCCCTTTCAATTTATTTTACATCTTTTTCTTGGATTGCTTGAATAATTTGATTTTTGCATTCCTATCTTGCCCTTTTGTTATGCTCGTTATATTCAGCTTTCACATGCATCTATCATTGCATCTTTTGAAATTGGTTTTCATTAGTTCAATTAGTTTCTATTTCAGTTTTTGGAGGAAGCAAAGGGGATGCTTAGTTTGTTCTTTTGGAAACAGCTTGCGTGATCAGCAGAGGGTAAAGTTGCACGAAGTTAGCTTTCAAAGTGTTCTAGCCTCTTGGGGATTCATATTGGGATTGTTTTTGTTACCTTCATCTTGACTTGAGTTGCCACTTCAGTCTCTAAAAACAGGTTTTGTAGTGGATGTCCAGTGACTGTAATTGCTGGAACATTTACTTTCAATTAAGGAGAATGGTTTGGTAGGTCTTTCGAAAATAGGCTATTTGTTTACCAGAAGGTAAGGTTGCATACAGTTGGTTCTCTCTAAAACTTGCTTCAATAAAATCCATATTGGCAGTTTGTACTTGCATTCATCCAGGATTGGTTGCTCAATCAGGTGCCGGAATATCTTTCAAATAGGCATTTTAGTGGATCTGCTATCGCTTTGGTTATCAAAGGCATTTGTCTCGAAGTAAAGAATCCTGGGAATTTGTTTTGTTTGCTACTTGAGTTGCCCAGATTCATACTTGCAGTCCCCTTGGTCTCTTTTGCTTTATGCTTGCTGCGGCTGATATCCGCAACTAATTGGTTTTCCTTAGAATTGTGTAAACTTCACAGAATGCACAGGCCTTTATTTTGATAGTAGAATGCAAACTAGGTAGTTTCTTTGATTCCTGTTTTAAGCCCATACAGTCATTCCCCCCCCCCCCCCTCACCTGGACTAGTGCCTTTATCTCCCTTTCAGCTGCAAGCATTAAGTTAATGCCCCTATTTTCCTCCCATGTATGATCACTGCTTTAGGAAATGTAGCAGCATGCAAGAAATAGTAATGATGGCTTCTTTCTGAAACAGGTGGTTAAATCTTGTCTTTACATTTCTGTAGACATGTTGCGTGCTTAATTGGGTCTTCCTAAATACAAGGGTAAGAGTCCATATATAGCCCTCCTCACTGGGGCTGTGAAGCAATTGTGCTCACTGTATTGTGAAACGACACTGAAATGTTTGTTTGAATGCAAAATGGTATGGGTAAAGAAGACGTGGAACCTTGTATTTGGGGTAGTTATTTAGATGTTAATACACTTTGTTCACTGCTTTTGGATCCCTGGCTAGACGATGCAAGTAAAAAGTGACTTCTTTCCCCTTTATCTTGACCTATTGCTTCCCTTGAAAGTTTTTGCATGTTATCTTTAAGTTCTGTTGGGTGCTTCTGAACCCCAAATTTCTTGGTTAAAAGTTTTCTTTGTTGTTTTATCAGTAGCGCCCCCCACCCAGCTGAACAATGCCCTTCTGCTATAATAGTTAGCCAATCCCCTACTGGGTAATCCTACGGAATTTCGGATATGTAGTTGCATAGAACTTGCAGAGTTTGGAATTTGGATACCGTATTCATTATTCAATGCCTGGAACTTGATTTGTGTTCTATGATTGGGTTGTTTCAGGCTCACATGGTTTTTGCAGAGCACGATTCAAACTTTTATGCCCTTGATAGACAGGTGATATATCTCTCAGTTGCTTTCCTTATTTTTGCTTATGATCTTTGGGTTCGTTTAATTGTTGTCCTAATGAAAAAGTTTGTCTACAGCTTAACCAAGAAGCTTTTGCTTTAAATTGGACAAAATCAAGAATTCATACCTTGGCTGATACCTGGTTTTCTGGACATCATGATATGGAGATGGATTTGGAATCAGAAAACAGGTCACCCCAAAAGCTTGGAGGAGCAGCTTCACACATGTCTGTCACTGCTCGTGAAGCTTCAGTGGCTGCTGCTTATCATCGTTTGGCAGATTCTTCTACCGTTTCTCAAGGATCTTCATCATTTAAGGAGGAAGATTCTGATGATCACGCATCAGAAGGTCATGGAGAATCTAAATCAGTGATCTCTAAGAAGGAAAAGTTGCTTATTCAGAGCCAATGTGGTAACTGCTCTCACACTCATGAATGGCAGCCTGATCCTGATGATTCCGGAGACAAAACAATGAACTTAGAGCCCTATGCTAAGATGAGCGAAGGCATAACTCAGGTGAAGCTGAGCCCTTGTGACACCGAGATGAGAGTAGCTATTCCCAAATTTACATCTAATGAAGGATTTGAGGGTGTAAAAATGCAGGAGGAACCTGACCCTGATGATACAGAAGTCTCTGTTGGCAGAGTGGCTATTGAACCTTACGTTGTCGACTCACAGCCAATGGAGATTGAAATTAATAGAAAAAGTACGTTTATGACTACTGACGAACCTGATCCAGATGATTTTGAAGCAAGAAGAGGAGATCAACCACAACCAGCCGAGGTTCTTGCAGAACCAGACCCAGATGATGCTCTAGTTCATGCAGAACCTGACCCAGATGATGCTCTGCTTCATGGAGAACCAGATGCAGATGATGCTCAAGAAAATACTGTGGAGCAAGCAGAGCCTGATCCTGATGATAAAACTGTACCACAACCACAAATTCTGGGGATAATGTCTGATGAGCCAGATCCAGATGATGAAGAATTGAGGAGAATTCAAGACCCTGTAAATGTCTTTTGTAACCAGCTTACCAAAGCCATTGAGACGTTGCGTTCTGACCTCAGACCCTCAGAGTTTAAGGAGGTCGTAGAAACTCTGTTCAAAATTATCAGGTGAGAACATCATGTGTGTGTAATTGAAACCTTGAATTTTCCCTCAAAGATTCAGGGTCTCATTTATAGCACAGGAAACAGAGATAGGATCGTTTTCAAATTGGAGTCTTATCTAAGAAGTAACTATAAAGTGGACGCATGGGTTGTCATGATGGGGCTGTCACAGTCATCGCTAAGTCCACAATTTTCATAATGGTGCAATGTGTCTGAATGCCAAATTTTGTTGCAGAAATGTATCACAAAATCCCAATGATGTGAAGTACAAAAAACTTCGCAAGGTTTGTTGCTTTTCCTTGTGCAATTATCCTATTTCTTCTTTTATTTTGGGTATTTATAGCACCAGCTTAAATCTCAATGTTTTCGCTGGAAAGCATATTTCAGCTTTTTCCTTGGCTGTATCTTGTATACAAGAGAGACGGACCTGGGCAGAGTTCTAGATCCCATATGAATCCTAGCACGTGCTTGGGATTCAAACAAACCAAAGTTCACAATCACACACACACACACACACACGGAGCTGGCTTAGATATAGATATGTTCTGTGTTTATCTTCTCACTCTTTCCTGTTTACTTCCCCTTCAAACTGCAGGCAAATCCTTTATTTCAAAGGACCATTTCCTATTATAAAGGTATGATCTCTACCCAATTCAGCTTCCATGTTTGGGAGCACTAACCTGTCTAGCCCCTTTAGACTCTGTGTGTGAGTAATGACTAATGTGTGGCCTGGTTGCAGCCGCCATTGAAGTTCTGTTCTTGATTGGCTTTAGTGAAGACATTGTCACTGATGAGAGTGGGAAGAGTGAGACTTACCTTGTGTTGAAACGGAACGACCCTGGTCTCCTGTGGCTTGCAAAATGTACCCTTGAGATGTAACTGTTGGTGGTCTGATGTCTGATTAGACCACATGAGACTTCAATCAGGAGAAGTGTGTGTGCATAGATGACATTGTACTGTATCTGTATGTTGTACATTGAAGTAGCAATTGAAACTGATGCTTGTATGTATCTCTTCTGAAAGTAGTGGACTTGGAAGATGTTAGATGTCTGCTGGCATCTCTTATTGATGTGTGGTGGTACGTTGATGTAAATTTAGCAATATGCTGAATAATAGACAAACTGTGAGATGAGTGCTATCTATATTGTACATGTGTATACTAATGTAACGTTTGGTTAGATGTAATCAACATTGCAATGTAAATAAGTTTATAATTATGTTTTCATTACTTTTTTTGATTGTATAAGAGTATTGTAATAAAAAAAACTATATTGGAATTATGATTACCACAAAATAAGCAATTATGATTACGTTGTAAAATTGATTGCATTATATCGTTATTGCATTGCATGCAACCAAACATTATATAAATATTTTTTGTCGGTCTACTGAAAAATAGTTTGTTCTTGTTATGTTTATTTGAAATTGGAAGTGTGAAGTTTTTGCATATCAAGCCATTTGAGAGACTATCTTTCAGATTAGATTAGAGACAAAGCGTCAGGAAATGACAATCTCAACATCTTACCCTATCAAATTGAAGTAGAAAGAAAGTCAAACCAATAGAATTTGATGATGAATCAAGCTGACTTGGTCTTCGTTTGACTAAACCATGGCTCGGTTTAGATGCTTTTGAGTGTCCCTTTCGCCCGCCTTTTGAACAGAGATGTGAACTGTGAAGTGTTGGTCATGAACTTAGATGGCTATGGTTTGATATTAATTAAAAAAATGTGTCCCCTTGGCTGTAAATTGGCAGTAACATCCTTTGAGAGAACAAAGTTCTGATGAATTTTCGGGCTAGGTTATATACCAGAGTTGCATGAGAGCACAAAAAGTGAAATATGGCACCTTCATTTCCACTTGAAGATTGAACTTAATTCAACTTGAAGCTCTGCACGGCTTTAGTTACACCTTTTCTACAAAGGAAACAAGCTATCTCCATACAATTGTACAACCTGAATGCCCCATTGAAAATTTAATTTTGCCATATTAATTTGTTAATGGTACTCTTGTATTTTTTCAAATTCGACTGGTCTAATTATATGATAGCAGCTGTAAATCTTTATACGGTGGGGAGTGGTAACAGTCATGACTTCATAAACTCTTATTTTCTTTTCTTTTTTGGGGGGGGGGGTTGGATTAATAAATCTAATATCTAATTTAATCTTATGTAATATCTAATGTATAACACATATAAAAAGTGAGTACATTAGTTATTTGGGGACATTTGTTCTCTTATGATTGGTTATTTTTTTTTCTTTTTTTTTCTTTTTTTTCCTCTTACTATTTTTAATTCAAATAAACAATCAAATTCTCAAAAGGGTAATAATTTAAAGTAGAAATATTTAATGTAGTAAGATACGTTCGCGAGTAAGACAAATTCGTATAATATATATAGCTAAATGCGTTAATACTATTTTTGTATGATTCCATTCGCCTAAGGTGATTAATCTATACATTATATTTGAACATTTATGTACTGAACCTTCATACATTATGTATAGAAGATTCATGTTAAGCATTTATTAAGACTTTATTTAAAAATAAAAATTTACACAATATGTGATTTAAAGTCATGATAATGAATAGTGTCTTTCCAATTACTTCAATGAAAAAAAAGAAAATAAATTAAAGATATATTAATATGATTATTTGTAAAATTTAAATTCTAAGATTAATTATAATATTTCTAAAAATATTTTAGCGAGAATTTTAAAACAAACCGTGCGTAGCATGAGTTTAAAAACTAGTATATCCATGAACGTATGCGATATTCATTGTTACAATAAATAATAATTTGGCGACATCCCTGAGAAAGCATAGAAAATATTGGGGTACAGTTAAAATCAAAGTGGATCAACTGAAGCTCCTAATCCTTTGTACAACATTCAAAAGTGCCAATTATAGGGTTCAATTGTGAAATATAGAAGTTCTTCAACAATTTCTCTTCAATTTTTTTTTAAATTTCTTTGGGATTCAATTATTGATTATCTGAGTTTACAAAGACGGTTGTTAATTATTGATTCCTATGTTTTTGTATTTGCTTTTATACTTTCTTTTTATTTGTTGAAGTATTCGATGTATATATGTAACATATTGAAATTTTGGGTCTTTCTTTTAGTTTGAGTGTTTGTTTTGTTATCTACTTCATATGTTCTTAATTACAGAAAAAAGAAGTTTGACATACTATTTGCACTTAAGAGATGACTAGAAAAATGATATATATTATTTGACATTAATTTGTCAGATATGAGTTATTATTTACTTCATGTATATTTTAGAATCTAAAAGCTAGCTTGTTTTTTTTTTTTTTTGGGAAAAAAGCGTAAATACAACAAAAATGCTCAGACAGTCCTTCTTACAAAGGCTCTACCTAAGTTGTCATCATGTAAATAGAAGAAAAATCTAAGGCATGACTACAAATTCAAAAAACTGGACAAGTAATGGAGTGCCCAAACCATGCCATCCAATCGGCTGCAATATTTCTTTCACGAAAAATGTGATGAATAGTAATACCTGTGGGTGTTTCCATGAGAGTCTTAATATCTTTGACAATGAAATCAACTGGCCAAGGGGCTTGAATTTCCCCAGTTATAGCATCGATGATGATCTTGCTATCCCCCTCTGCTTGGATATATTTGCACCCTAACTTTAATAACCTCTTAAAATCCTAACCTTAGTGCCAGTGCTTCAACCACTATAACGGAAGTATTGCCAAAGTTGGATGCTCCTACTTGGAGTAGTTCTCTTTTCCAATTACGTACAAAGAAATCCTGGTGTTGGATCATTTCTAATTAGGGATCCATCAAAATTAAGTTTAACATAACCACCATGTGATTTGTGCCATCGAACAAGATAGTCCCGTTTGTTGTTCTTGTATGTTTATTGATGTTGCTCGATCATCTACATGAAGCATTATTGAGATCTCCGTTCGGTACTAGCACGCTTTGCTCTTATCAGTTTCCGGATTGGCTTGAAGGTGTCATTGTTAAATGTGACAACATTTCTGTCTTTCCAAAGGCTCCACATGAGATAAGTGAATTTATGGAATTGGAGTTCTTAAAGAGAAGATTCGAAAAAGAGAAGAATGTCTTTACCATCCCCATCCCTATGAACATTTTGTGGAATGGAAACAATGTGTAGTTTTTCCACTTCAACGCATAACTTCTTAACCACGTGGCAATTCAAAACAAAATGGCCTTTTGTCTTAATCTAATCTCTGCCATACAAAATGGACTGACTATATCAATATTTATTACTCTCTTGGCAAGAATGCCTCTTAATGGAAGACCATTATTAAAAATTTGCCAAAGAAAGATTTTCAGTTTGGGAGGAACATTGGCCTTCAAGATCCACTTGCCTTCCCAAAAATCATTTCTTTGTACGCCTTAACATAGCCGAGTGGCCAATTTAGTAGAGAAACGATCTCGACCCGTGAGATCCCAACAATAGGTGTCTTGTACAGGCCCACAGGGTACCTAGGTAGTAGGATACTAGTGACAACTGACAAGCAACACGACACAGGGTGGGAGCGCAATAGATCATTTGGGAATATCCCGCTATTATCAATAGTTATAAATTCACAAACGAGTTTGATCATTAATTTGGTCACAATCAAAATCTAAAAGACAACTTATGTGACATGTTATATGTGAAATTTTCTTATTATAGATATTATTTTACATTATCTTGATTCGTTAAATATTTCATAAATTTAAAGAAAAATAACAAAAATATGGCTTAATCTTTCAATCATACTCCTAGCCTATAATTTCTTTCACATTTTAATATTTATTATAACTATGTAATTAACATAAAATATAAATAGTTAAAGAAGAAAAATATTATGAATTGTTTTATTAAAATATGATGTGGTTACAATTCGAAATAAAAGTAACTACATTATATTTTAAATTTTGTATAAATCAATTGAAGGGCAGAAAGAACAAAGAATCCAACAATCATACATGTTGGGGGGGGGGGGGGGGGGCACACCAGTGTATATACTGTGTTACCCACAAAATGTGCAACTGATGGCATAATTTTCACCTTCATTTCAAGGCAAAGACGGGGTCCAACCACTGCCCCCAACAATTTTTGTCAAGTTTCACAATTGCTATAGAATTCCTCGACTGTCTGAAAAGTGGGTATGAAAAGGCACGCCACATCGCCAAAAGAATGCAATATTACACTGAAACAGTAGACAAAAGCAAACACATACCAAACACATCTGTTTGCATCCATATTTTACCAGCAACACAGCTACTAACTCAAAGGCCGAGCATCCTGCACCCTCTTTACCTTCAAATTTTTGATATGAAAATGCAGCAAAATACAAAAGATAAAACAAAAAACGGGTTGAGATGCTCCGATATGCAAATGAAGCTGAGATAACCTGAAAAATGCATGGTGGAAAAGCCCAATTTATATCTACGCACCACCCATGGGAATATCACCAACACTAGGATTGGATTGACTGACTCCCTGACCAGCTCCAAAGGCAAATTGTTGAGGAACATCTAGAGGTCGGTCAAAAATAGAGGTCCCGGTTCCAATATTGAAAGTTGGTACAGCAGCTGCATCAGTCCTTCCGAACTCAAATCTGAAGGATTCTGCCAGAGAAGTTTCTATAGACCCGAAAAGTTTTTGCTCGTACTCCTGTAGTTGCTGATAAGTAGCTAAACAAACATAAGGACAACCCGTCAACATTGATGGTTAATAATTAATATATTTCAAACCAATATTTTAGTGCTAAATATAGTACTGAGCTCGCCCGCTACTGGGGGTTTATTTAATGGCATTTGACCGACTACCTCTATCAAGGTGGTGTTTTAAAGCATACTTGTCAAGCAATACCAAATTGGGCACATCATTATCCTGCATATTCGTTAGATTTTCAGCCCCTAAAACAAGTAAAGGTAAATCTCATAATAGCTACTTGAACCACCTAAAAGAATCATGACAATTGAAAAGCCCATGAATAGAAGTTAGTAATTGAAGGATTTCCCCAATTATCCCCCTATTCTTCGACTCTAACCCAGTAGAGTTCTCCACTTGTATGTGAGATCAGGGACCCAGATGGACCATCTCAACCACCCCTCCCCCCCAAAAAAAAGAAAAAAAAAAGAAGAGGGCAGAAAAACTACCGTGAGGCTCCAATTTGAGGTTTGTGGGTTGGAATGCAAACTCACAGCAAAGAGAAAATTAAGATTTCTGGGTAGGAATGCAAGTTTACTACGCAAAGAGAAAACATTACGTGACAAACTGATAATATTGACCTTGAATTGCATATTGTTAAAAAGGATATACTTGTTGGATGGTTATGCAGCAATTTTATCATTGTATGCAACTGCATCTGACTTGTTCTAAATGCAAACTTTTTGTGGGGAAAAAAGCCCTCATGGTAGTTTGAGTGTGTGTCACAGAGAGAGAGAGAGAGAGAGAACAATGAGAAGAAGAAGAGGAAAATGCATATATCATGTTCCCTGTCCTTTCACCGAGTTTACCTCTCTTTTGTGAATGCCCTTCATTAGATCAAGTTCCAATAAGGACAATCAATCTCAATGTTGTCAAAGTAGAAGAGAGAGCACTAGAAGTGAGTAGGAGCAACATCGTATACAGTATTCCCCCCCCCCCCCCCCCGCGGGCAACAGCCGTCATGACAGTGCTCCTCTGTCAACTACCAAATTCAGTATAAACCAGGATACAGACTAACCTTGAACAAGATCGACAGACGGTCTCCGCTCTTTAACCCACTGGTGACTCTGCGCAAGGCTCCATCCTTTGCACTTCATCAAGTAAGCAATCACTATAGCCGGTGACCTACGGCAGGAAAAAATCAATAACTACGAAAAGAATGAAAGCATAACTAATGGCAGGTTGGGTGAAGGCAAAATGCACTAAAGGTGTAATATAGGACGCTCTAAGAGCAATTCCTAAAAAGGGAAATAATTGATGTAGGGCGCTCTAAGAGCAATTTCCACACCGAGAAAATTCATATAAGAACTTTCACTTAAATTCAATATCAATTCTTATTCATAATCTGCCTCTTTCAATTACATAAACGGATTTATGTAACCAAGAGGTTCACTAATATTAGGAAACCTAAATAATAAGATATAAACTAGAAAAGGATAAAAATATATAACCTAATGTTATTAAAATAGACTAGGAAACTAAATTTTAATAAAATACCACTCACTATTTTTATTTTGGCTATCCTAAAATATGCTTAAAAATAACTTACGAAAATAATAAAAAAAATACAAAAGATCTCCAATATCTAAACATTCTAATTTTCTAAATCTTTTTACTCATTCTTTGCTCTTATCCTACATCATCCTCCGCTGATTGGAAAAAAACTTGTACTCGAGTTTTGTATAGGGATAGAATAGAGAAAATAAAGCAAGAGACCACTTCACTTCGTCGCACATATGATAAATCTGTAATTTATACAACTTCTGCCAGAGAAGTAAGAACTGAATTAGCGGATGTAGCTTTTTACCAACTAAAAGTTCCTTAGGGACAAGCAAATCAAAGTGCCTCCTTTCTAGTCTTGACAGCTCCACACACTCAAGTTTTGGATACCAAAATCAAAAATCCCCAGAATTTGGCAATGGCTTGCATTCAAATGTAGCATTTTGATACTCCTTATCAGCATTTTTGAATCCAGTGCCCTCCTCATTTGGACCCTCTTTAATTTCATTCTCCTTGAGTTGTGCAATTTTATCTATAGAGAAAATAATCTGTTGAAGTGGGATCCGAGAAGCACATCCATCCAATACCCTGTGACTAATAACTTGATGACTCCGATAGAGTATGGAAATGAGAACTTCCAACAAGAGGTCATCCGCTTCAGTGAGAATCCCACGATGATGGACTCTACATATGCAAGAGTCACAGAAGAATGATGATCTTTAGGGGACACTAATAGATGGTGGAACAAGTCCACGACAAAAGCATCATATTCAAGATCTTACAGCACCACATAAGACTTAACTCTAGACATGGATTCAAGTATGCAGCGTCTCTTATGGTATGATTTGCCATCACTATCAGGTAGGGCTTCAAAAGATAAAACAATGAATCGAAAGATTTTCTTCATTAGCTCATCTTCAAAAGGGAGATTCATTGCTGTAATATGAATGAGCTCAAAAAGGCATAAAGCAAGAGAAATTTGCACATCAAAATCCGCTTGATTTGTAAGCACTTCTAAGAACAACATTCCCTTTATAGGCACTAGCGCATCTTGTGTGGATTTTGAAGGATTCTGGTATACCTGAGAGAAAAGGCCTCCAACTTTATCCAACAACCCGATAAGATCATTGGAAGATGATGGCATAGTTAGCAACTGAGTTCCAAACTGTAAAAGCTCACTTGGAAGCTCTCACTCCCATAGCCATGCAGGTTTGAATGTCACCATGGCAACAAATCAGTAAGGCGAAGAACCTAGAAACCTGAACATTCCTCAGCGATAAATAGCAGCAGAAGATGAAAACAGATCTGGCAGCAAACAGTAATAGGAAAGAGAAAATTGGCCGTCAACAGCAACACTTGGGAATGAACAGCAGGAACCAGAGGCAGCGAGCTGGAATCAAGCCACAAGAGCAGTTTCTAGCAAGCGGGTGCGAGATGGCACGCCAAGAGGGTATTGGGATTCTTGGCCTCTGACCAAAGGCACTAAGGCTCTGTCAAGTTGCAAGCACAACGCAGATTGCTACTTAGGGTTTGCGGTCTCGAACAATGGGAGTTTTTTTTTTTTTTAGCGTCAAAAGGAAAGGGAAACAAAAACACAAAGGCACAGCAAGGATCGCGAGCTCTGATACCAAATTGATGTAGGACGCTCTAAGAACAATTCCTACAAATGGGAATAATTGATGTAGGACGCTCTAAGAGCTATTCCCACACCGAGAAAATTCACCCAAGAACTTTCGCTTAAATTCAATATCAATTCTTATCCATAATCTGCCTTCTTCAATTACATAAACGGGTTTATATAATCAAGAGGTTAACTAGTATTAGGGAACCTAAATAATAAGATATAATCTAGAAAAGGATAAAATTATAAAAATATATAACCTAATATTATTCTAATAGACTAGGAAACTAAATCTTAATAAAATACCACTAAATATTCTTATTTTGGCTATTCTAAAATATTCTTTAAAATAACCTACGAAAATAATAAAAAAATACAAAAGATCTCCAATATCTAAATATTCTAATTTTCTAAATCTTTTTACCCACTCTTTACTGTTATCCTGCATCAAGGTGATATTGTGAGAAGCATCGAATTAGCAGATTACCCCCTTCCCCCCCAAAAAAAAGAAATATGAAGAATTAATCAGGTAACGAAATAAATGTTATGCTTACGAACCTACTCTTGCCTGTCATGCAATGGACGAGAACACGAACCTTCTCCCTTTCACATTGTTCTGCCAGTACAAAGCGAGAATTAATTTCATCCCACATACTTACAAATAAAGAAATAAATAACATTTCCCATCATAAAGTAAAATCCTACAAGAAGGATTCAACTCCATCAGCAAAGAAGCCAACTCATATCACTAGTGTTTCTAAATGCATAATTAAGTCCATTCCCTGGAAGGCCCTATTCTGGAGCTGCACAGAAAATTTTCCGTAACATGATTATACAATGAAAAATGGAATGGAGGCATATTAATTAACTGAAAAAGCAGGCAGGGGTGACCATAAATCCGAAAATGTATGATGGAATGAGGGCATATCAATCGCTCGAAAAAGAAAGCAGGAATGACCATAGAACTCAGATAACTTTCAAGAAAATGTAAATATGTTTTTATCCAGGGGAAATTCACTAGTACGAGTTCCTAGCAAAAACCGAATTTAACACACAGTCGCACAGAACTGAGCACAGCTGAAACAAAATGACCTTAAAGAACAGACATACTTGAGCTCAAAATTTTCAATCAAGAGGCAAGATGTGTCAGAGGACAATGCGAGGGCTATCTTTGAATGCTGAGAGGGAGGCAAGCTGTTTGAATCAAGTCAAGGAAAGGGAATAAAACCAGTGGATGCAAATCAAAGCCTCCAAATTTCCTAGTGTTTTCGGAATAGAGGAAATCTAATTCCCCACCACCCTCAGCACTCCCTCTGCCCACTAGGCCCACCGCCTCCCCCTCCCCCCTGCGCCAGCTCTCTCTGTCCCCCAACAGAGGTCTCCACACTTCTTTAACTAGTAAGCATCAACTCTTCCCCCTCCTTCGCTGTCTCCACCATGGGGATTTGTAGCCTTCATGACTGGGATCACATCAGCTAACACCTTCTTTCTCCATGACCATTCAACCTTGGTTAGGTTAAGGTGACTCATTGACGTAGGACGCTCTAAGAGCAATTCCCACACCTAGAAAATAACACAAGAACTTCTGAAAACTTAATAATTCAATTCATTCAAGTGTGTCTTTCCCCAATGCATGAGGGGGTTTATATAGCAATCAATACAACTGGAAAAAGGAATAGAAAATATATCCGAACATTACGATAAGATTACAATAACTAAAAATAATCTAAGAGATAAAAAGATAATATTTTATCCTAAAAGATAACCTACAAAGATAATAAATTATAAAAATACTTCACACATGCCAATATTAAGATATATCCATATCTTTTTAATTCTCCTTTATCCTTATCCTGCATCATTCTCCCCTGGTTAGAAAAAACTAGTCCTCGAGTTTTGTACAGCGGTAGAAAGAAGGAATCCAAGTAAAGAAAAAACTTCACTGCACTCTGCAAATGGAAAAACTGTAAAGCTTTCAGCTTCTCCAAGAAAAGTAGTAATGCAATCAGCGGATGTAGCTTCTTGCCACCTAGAAGTTCATTAGGGATGAACAAATCAACATGCTGACTTTCAAGTCTTGACATCGAATGTAGAGTGTTGTCCATGAAAGTATAATCAGGGATTATAAATTCAGTATCAACATGTATACCGATTGCGTGTTCCATCTTGAATTTTCTTTACATGTGTTCAGATTTTTGAGTGTCCATTGAATACTCATAGGGGATAATGGAAGAGTTATTTGCTATTATCGTTGACTCTTCATTCACTGGTATTAGTGGTTGAACATTTTCCTCATTAGGTGCCCCAGTAAAAGCATCCACATGTCTATCTAGAATGAGCATTCTTTCACTGTGTACTTCATTTGCATATGACTCACAATCCCCAACATGCACTTCTTGATTCATAGAATCAAGGATGTTGTTGTTAACATCATTTGCCTCGATATCTGAAAGTTCACGATACTTTATGACTTGGACATCTATTTCCATATTTTGCTCTTCTAGAGTCTTGTTTTCAATGATAAATCCCCCATCATATGCATCATAATAGGCATGATCTGTTTCATCCAAATAAGAAGTCGGTTCTTTCCTGGAAGATCTTAAAGATGAAACCCCACATTTTCCAATGAGAAGTTTCGAAGGAATAAAAGGAAGTTCATAATCCCACATATAGTGAGGAATATAGGGCTCACAACAACAAATGAATTTGCTAGCAAAGTAAAGATCTAACTCACAACAACCATCATAGATCTGGCGACATTGAAGTTTGCAAAAAGCATGGATAGCATCCCAATAAGAGTAGAAATTCGCGCGAGCATGAAAATCACCTCTTGTCTGAAATCTGACAATCTTTTCCACATCTCCATAAGGAGAGAAAACTTAGTACAGAACATTTGTCGTAACCGGAAGTGCTTCATCGTAAATTATCACAAACAAGGCCGGATGATGTTTTTCACACCAAGTCATGGTTGCAACAATAGCAATAAGGGGCTGCTAATAGCAACAACAGTGCTGGACAAGAAACAAAGGGCCGAATAGTAGCAGCAAAACTGAGTTGAGAATTGATGAAGATAACCACACAATGTTAGGCCAGAAGCTCCGAGATATAATAAAGGGGGTTCTAGCAGCAGCGAGTTGCTTCTTGCTAGCATCAGGACAAGAGCAACACAAGAACAAACAGTAGCAACACCGACAGTGAATGAAGGCGAACCTCCACGAATGGCTTCTGGCAAGAAGTAGGCCAACTGTGGTGGGGCAGCACAGTCAAGAGTGTTTTCACCACTCTCTGTTGAAGGCCAAAGGAATAGAAGTCCTTCAATTGCGAGCAAATGATCAATTTGCTATCTATGGTTTGGCAGGCTTGGGGAGACCAATTGAAGGCCAAATCAAAGCATTTCCTTTCAATTGGGATGGGGCTTAGGGGCGAAATGGAGAGGAAAGTGGAGAACTGATGTCAATTTTGGAGGAAATTGATGAATCGAATGCGATTTTTAGAGTTAGGGTTCGTGGTTGGGGTGCGAACAATTGACGCACAAATTGGAGCAATTTAATTCAATTGTTTTAGGGTTTTGGAACGAAATTTGATGGGTAATGTAGGAATGAAATCAATTTGGGATCAATGTGAAGGATTGAATGTGAATCTGGGGTCTAGAGTTTTGGGTAGTTAGGGTTTCACGCTTTGTGGTTGGGTTAGAGGTTTTCGGGTTTCAGTTAGCGGCTGGGGTCGGTGAGTGTGAGGTGGTGCTCGACCAGGGGATCCGGTCTATGGGTGGACGTCGGTGTTGGTGACCGGTGTGTTTTGGTGGTGGTTCGAAGAGGTGGTGTGCGCCGCAGGGTTTGTAATTAGGGATTGTAGGTTTTCGGCGAGTGGCCGGCGGTGGTAGAGGTTAGGTGGTGGTCGGCCAGAGGTGTCGACCACAGGTGGGTGGTCGATGGTGGTGGCCGGTGGTCGCCGCCGATCCTGGGTGGTGGTGTCACGTCAGGCAGCAAGGGATTAGGGTTTCTGGTTTGTTTTGTTTTTTTGTGTTTTTGTGTTTTTTTTTTTCCCGAGAACGTGAATGGACAAAAAGAACGGGAACTCAAAGGACAGCGGAAGAGATCACAAAGGCTCTGATACCAATTTGACGTATGACACTCTAAGAGCAATTCCCACACCTAGAAAATAACACAAAAACTTCTGAAAACTTAATAATTCAATTCATTCAAGTGTGTCTTTCCACAATGCACGAGGGGGTTTATATAGCAATCAATACAACTGGAAAAAGGAATAGAAAATATATCCGAAGATTACGATAAGATTACAATAACTAAAAATAATCTAAGAGATAAAAAGATAAGATTTTATCCTAAAAGATAACCTACAAAGATAATAAATTATAAAAATACTTCACATATGCCAATATTAAGATATATCCATATCTTCTTAATTCTCCTTTATCCTTATCCTGCATCACTCATCCTCCGTTGGCTTGAAGCATGTTATCCAACTTGTGTTTGGATGGGCAAATTCAGGTTGAGGTAGGAGGAAGAAGGGAGGGGTGGAGCGAACTTGGTTGGGCTAATGGTGAATCCAGGGCTTTACTAATCGTGATGGTGCTGCTTAGGAGAACCTGAAGTTAATTTTCTCATATCCACAAAATTATAGCCAAAAATCAGCACCAAGGGACCTGCTAATTCGATGGCTGGCCTTCCTCATGCTCAGAGGTGGGGTCATTAACACCATCTTTGTCAGCAGAACATCAGTGGCTGCTGCATAACACAATTTTGGGGGGCAATGATGACGGCAAAGAGGGTCAAGCAAGGGGTCAAAGTATAGCTGAATTTTTATCTTTTCGTTTCTAAAACTTTGAATGGCCAAGAATGGTATTTGAAATCACGGAGTGGTGGGGATAATTTAAACCCATTTTGCCATTTGCAGAAACTCCATCAAGGAATACTGGCAAAGTGAGGGGAAAGGATGAAACATTACCAAAGACGGAAAGAAAAAACAAATGGGCATCTTTAATTCCCTTTCCTTTCCTACACACCCTATATCCTTCCTGTCAAGATCCTTCAGCTTCAACATATGTGATTGGAATGTTGGTATCTGAGGATCATCATCTCAACCTTCAGAGTGGATATGGAACATCTAACCTAAACACTATTGTATAGAGAAACCTTGAATAATAGTACAACACAAAAGATTTTTTTCCCCCCATTTGCCCTTTGGAGAAGGTCAAGACAGATAAACAACTTAATAACATAGATTACTTTGCAAAGAATGTGTTCAACAGACTACAAATATTCCACAGAATATCAAGTTAGCATTAGGCGTTGCTCCTAAATCAGAACGGTCCTCTTTGCTAATAACCCCTGCATTTCATATACATCAGCACCTTGGAATACAATATACTATACAGAACAGCCTGAAAAATAGCCTAGAAGCAAGTCCAAAACAAACTCCCAAGTATGACATAAAAACAGATGCTAAAGCAACATGCATCACACATAATGGCTCCAAACAACTACCAGCTTGCCTAGATTTTCTTTTCAATTACATAACTGAATGAAAAGGAAACATAAGAGCATGCCTCAGCAAAAGAAAGCCGCAATCTCAACCTCAAACTACATCCACTCAAACAAAGAATCGAAATCCAGAGACTGGGACAGGATCCACATTCCAGATACTGAGTTCCATTAAGTAGATTATAAGTTCAAACTGAGAAGTGCAGAAAGAAGAAAAACCTCATGCTAGAGGCATTCGAAAACACCCAAGTGCCTTCCATATCAGGCATTCTGAGGAAAGTTAGAGACTATATGCAACAAGCAAAGATCAATTATACGTTCTGTGATCATCCTGCACTACAGAATATATTCTACAGGATTCTTATTTTGAAGTTGCCTGCAATCCCACTCCACTCTGACAATTGATGCATGAGCAAGAAAAAGTTTCAGCCAATCTAGGTGGACCCCCCCCCCCAAAAAAAAAAAAAAAACACACATGAATTGTTTAGAGAAGGTTACCATAAATCAGATAATGCTCCAAGGACTAATCCCAACATTCACAAAGCTGAAAAATTCTCACAAGCAAACCTTTCATTTTTGGACAATCGCATACTATTGTGCACAACATTAGACAATGCTTAAAGATCAATAGTCCACTTCAACTAGCTAAAAATTCTTTGTTGGGTCTCATATTTTGATCATAGTTGACTATAGCAATATGCCTGCCTAAGGTGTCCACTACTTCTTTCGTTTGTGGACAGGAAAAACCCTTGACGTCTCGGGCTAACTGCACGACTAAATTATGTGTTAAGCTTGTGTACATGTACGATCTCCCCCCCCCCCCCAAAAAAAAAACAGAAAAGGAAAACCAAAATAAAAGCATGCATGGGAATAAGAATTCCAATGCTTCACTAGTTGGGGCACCAAGTTGTCAGTTCTGTTGGATAAAACATACTCATACAATCCCAATGCTTCACTAGTTGGGACCCTTCTGTTGGATAAAACATACTCATACAATCCCCCAAGGGAGAGGAACAACACTTTGGGTATTTGGCAACTACTGTCTCCAACCATTGGGAGTCAAATCCTATTGCCACCCAAACTGAAAAATGGGAGGCTTGACACTTAATGCAAGGCTTAGCAATTAGCCCATTACCCCTCTTCCTATAAGCTCCTTACCCTTGAAGCCCGAGAGGTGAAATGACACCCCCCCCCCACGCAGCAAGGGAAAAAAAAATAGAGGGAAGATCAATCTAATCGCACTCACCTTAAGGTTTCGCCTTTTTAAAGTTGCATTTCTCTCCCATGCAACAAGAAAGAGATACACCACCACTGTTTTTAACTGGTCCAGAAAAGATATTGGTAAAATTAATTGAAACAATTATGAAGACACTGTCATGTACAGTGAACAAGACAGACATGTCTGGTTGGCAAACTGCCTTTTTTTGTTTGCCTTTTTTGGTGCCGTGCAGGGGGGGGGGGAAGGACAAGCCATTGCTATCTTCACGTGACACGCAGATATTCCACCTCTGCTTTTTAACAGCTTCAGAAAAGATATTGCTAGAGATTAATTAAAACAATTAGGAGGCAAGAACAAAATGTACGGTGAAACAGCCTCTTTGGCCCAAGGGGTGGACGGAGATGGACAAGCACTTACCACGCTAACAGAATGAGAGAGAGAGAGAGAGAGAGAGAGAGAGAGAGAGTACACTTGCCCAAAAAGTGAATTGCATCATCAAAGGGTAGGCTTTTGTCATCCTGAAGTGAATGATAGACAAAGGAATTCCTGTAGAGATTTTGACAAGATGGGACCGTCTGCATGCACAAAATACAAACAATTTCCCACAATCATCAAATCGGAGACAAACATGCAACTGAATCTGACCCCCCCACCCCCCAGCAAAAAAAAAAGAGTCCTAATGCAACCAGAAACAAAATAAGATTGTAGCAATGATTCTCTCACTTTCAAGTTTCAAAGGATATGGAAATATATAATAGAATGATATGAGGATTGAACTCTTGGCCTATATAACTTACACAACTACAATGACCACAGCACACGCACTAGCTCTCTCTCATTCAAAGGATATGAAAATAATCTAAAAGTGACTTAATCTTGCACATAAATGACACAGCCTCATGCGACACTAACTTCATATCAGGGGAAGGGGGGAATCTAGAAGACAAAGACAGAGTAGGTTCTTTGAGGTGTTGCGGTAAATTCACTGAGGTACCCTTAGGAGTGACTCATAATTAAATAACTCGACATTAATGCCGTTCAATTTAATATAACTGCAAAGTTCCAACTTAAACTACCCTCAATCAAGATGACCATCAAGAATTAGAACCCTCCAGTATCAATAGATATTTCAGGAATCTATGATGGCTAATAGGGCAGGGCCTATATAAGACGATTTTGATTGTTCAAGTAGAATCTTTACTGTTACCATGAAACCTAAGACTAAAATGAGAAGGTGCAAGAACGTCAGATTATGTGACAGATCACTTATGCTCTGCAAATAGGGCAAATAGTTGGGTAGCAAAGTATACAGACTTTAGGAAACATGTAGAGTTGATTTTATTGTCTGATCTCCCCAAGGCCATCCCGGGTGAAAAGAAAATAAAGGAATTGAAAATCCTTGACAGGACATTATTGCCTTGATATTCCATGTGAAACAAGTGAACTTTATACCCAACTTGGCTCAACTTCACAACTCACCCTGCACTTTTTCATTGGGGGGGGGGTTGAATCTTGACAACAATCCAGAAAAAAGCTTACAAAGATCATAAATTATATTTTACCCAGCTCATAAAGCTTTCAATTTTTTTCTTTTTTCTGGGGGGGGGGGGGTGGGTGGGTCAATTGAGGGGCAATATGAATGATTTTGATCAAATTCAAATGCCAATGAAAAAAAAGAGCCATTAATTCTCATATTAGTTCTTTAGAATTTGATGCTGATTGCTGAATACTTTTTAGTTAGTTTACTTACCTAGTTACTTCTAACTTTAATCTCTTGTCCTTTAACCACTGTTTCTTTGCTGCTTGTAATTTCATTTATGTTTACATCCCTTTCCTAATACTTGTTTTGGCGCTTGGTCGTTGTCAATGATTATTACTACCATTCTAGTATGATTAGAACTTCTACATGTGCGATTTCCCCCCAGCATTTACAACAACTTTCTGAATGCTACAATCATCTTCGTCAAAATTCTACATTTTTCAGTTATGCTTTGTCTGGAGTGTACACAAAAATTCCACTAGTCAAAGGCAGTAAGGATTTTGTTCAGAATTTTATTTTTTTCTCCTTCAGTTTGGGTTAAAAGTGACCATGGATTCCAAACAAGGCCGCCCTACAATGAGCGTCTACATCAGGAAGGTTTCTAAGTTGAGTAAACTGTGATTTACATTAGCACGATTTGCCATATTGCATTCGCTACCACAACCACGACCAAAGCCATCTTTTCATAAAAAGCGGCATCGTATATATCATACAGCGAGTAAATTCCACTGAACAGTACTTAGATCAAACCCCCCCCCAAAGAAAAGAACAAAAAAAACTCAACACCAAAACAATCCTCAAAACAGTGACATATACAGGTACAGCCACTCACACCTCTTAAATCCTCAAAAGGCTAAGGTCATGATCGAAGCAAACATTGACAGGAAATTCAACTTGAAATTCTGCATACATAACAAAAACCACAAACCCCAATTAAAGCATGAAGTTTTCTGCATTTGGGATCAACAAGCAACAAAGAACAATTGAGACAACTCCAAACTTCCAATTGAAAACCAAACCGCAGGAGCAAATTAACAACACAAAAGACCAATAAAAAGGGATTCTCAAAGAAAGAAGAGAGGAAGCGTAAGAAGCATCATACATTGAGAATCCGTGAGATACCCTGAGCCTTAAGAAGTTCAGAGCGTGAAGCGTTGTCATAGCTACCCAGGTAAAGGAAGTCGGGCAAAATCTCAGAAGGGAAGGCACCCAATTGAACAGAACTTCTCTCAGAAGTTGCGGGCATTCTGTGTCCACAAATCCCACAAACCTCGCCCTCCTCGTACTTGTGGTAGTGCCCACAAACCAAACATGGGTTTTCTCGCTCTCTCTTCCTCATGATGATTGAATTTAATGTTTGTCACTCAGAACAACCAAAACCCCGATCACAAAATACAGTCTTTGGGATGGAGAAACGCTTCGATGATTAGGGAGACGGTAAGCAAGCCAAGATCTTTGGTGTTTGTTTGGATTGGGGTGTGTTTTCGGTGTTCAATAAACGATGAACGGAACCCTTTGATTGTGTGATCATTACCAAATCCAGTTTCGTTCTTTTTTCCCTTATGGGGTTTGATGCTTGCGTCACTCTGTACCTTGGAAAGATCTCGACTACCAAGTACCAACAGTGTAGCCGAGTACTCACTCGCGTAGGTCAAAGTTGGGCAACTCTTCTAAGGCTTTTTTTTCCATCCTTTATTTGTGGGAGTAACTTCTCTCCGAATTGCGATATTATTTTTTCTTTTTTCGGTTCTGTTTTGATAAAAGAACTAGTTTTTGCATCCGGGCAATGCATGGATAATTTTTTTTAATTATGATTAGTGATGTTCAATTATATATATATGTTTATGTTATTTTGATAGTATTGTTATTGAGTATTGAAAATTTGAGTTCTTGATTCTATGAATGGTAAGAAATGAAATATATGATTGATGTTATTCTTACCAATATTCTAAATTTTTAATATTTTGTGGAAGGCATGTTGAAGGTAAGTTTCAATAAAGCAACAATATAATCAAAATATGTTTGTCTTAATTCAAAAACAAAGAGGGGTAATATGAAATACTCGGTAACAGAATGGTTCTGAATATGAAAGGTATGCATCAATATGCATCAAATTAGTAAATTTGAAGTCATGCAATCTTGTAAAGTCATTGGTAATTATACTATGGAGCTTTATTGTCGTCCATTTTTCCTTCGTCTTTTGCCCCATTGTCCTCTCATTCTTGTACATTTATTTCTATGCTTTGTTCTTTAGTAATCTCTTGTGTCCTGCACCGAAAAAAGTTCATGCAAGTGACTTTTATTAGTGAGTTTTTTTTTCTTTTTTGTTGGTAAACATTCCCTTTGTGAACAGAAATGAGTTTTGCTTTTGAAAGAATAATGTACAACGAATTACATCTTGAATTATTGTTCATTTTTTTGTTATCCTTTCAATTACTTACCCATGTTGTCTCTTCCTTTCCGATTTTGGTCTTCTGACATACTACGTTGTTCATTACTTTGAAATTTCGCTTCTCTTCTTGTAGATTACTCTTTCTCTTACAATGTGGATTTTGGCTTCAAAGTTGCTGTTTTTATCTTACTCAAAATCATTACTTTATCTAATTTCACATCTTAAAACATGTTTTAGCTACCTTATTTCTAATGGATTGTAGCAAATTATTGGTCTCCATAGGAAAATTTGAAAGAAACACCTTTTGTGTTATAACCTCCCTTGCATAATTCCCTATTTATAGATACTACCGTGGTCATTTAGGACTAGTATCCAATCACAAATTTGGTGTGTACAAGGAATTGATGTATCTGCGTCAATATTAATACTTAAGGGGAAAGCCCACCAAATGGGTTTAGATATCCGGCAATCCCTGAATAGGTGATGAACTAACTCTTCTATATTTTGACAACACAGACACGCATAGTTTTGTCCTAGTTGTCTCACCCATATTGATGCCTATTGGCGGGACATTATGAAAAGCCTTCCACCTCAATAATTTCTAACAAACAGGTACACTTAGAGTCTAGAGAATCTTCCACATCTTCTCAAGTTTGGTGCCACCTATTGGTGTGTTTTAGTTAATGAGCCATGAATAGCTAGATTTAATAGTATATTGTCATACTGTGCTTAGAGGCCATTATAGCCTATCGAGCTTCATAGATGGACATACAATTTGAGCCAAAATGAGATTAGTTGATTTAAAAGGGAATAGGCTTTGAACCTTACCTATATCCCACCCTGTTCTCGTGTCGTTGAAGAGGTCTAATACGGTCGGTAATTTCATTGGGCTTATCCATATATTGACATAGTTGCAGTTTGTCATTGATGCACCATTGATCCTCAAGTATTCTCATTGTTCATCCATTTTGGACTTGCCACTTGAGGCCTAGGGATAGGCGTGAGCTAGGTAAGGGGCGGGTGGAGGTATACCTGCACCCATACCCATTTCTAAAAGTCATCCCCATACCCATGCCCACAACCATCAGATTTTCAAAATCTATTCCCATACTCATACCCATTGGATACTTATTTGGACTTTATTTGGGTATATATAGATATTGAAACATAATACCCATCGAGTATGATAAATTATTTTATCTAAAAAAATCATAAAACTAAATTTAACTAGGCATAATGTTCTAAAAAAATACAATACCAGTTGGATTAAGTGCAATAGTTCATACTTGACTCATGAACAAAAACTACTGAAAATGACTAAAATGAGGGAGGGAGGGACACGATAAATGAGGGAGTGAGGGACGCAACAAATGAGTTACCATTTTAGATTTGTGAGTCATGAGTCACGTGATTTCATTTATTGACATATTAAATGAACGACATAAATGGATGCATTGCATGTTGGGGATGGGCTGGAGTATGCGGCCTTTTTTAAAAACGAATTGCCAACATTCAGAGCTCAAAACTCTACTCAACAATTTATTTCAGTTCCAAAAAATATTCGGATACGCGGTGGTATGGGTATGGGTCGGGTGATTCCTATACCAAACTCGTACCCATATCCATACCCATTTTCAATGTACCCGCCCCATACCCATTTTTTTTCGATTTTTTGTACCCACACCCTCTATAAATGGAGCGGATTTTTCGGATTCGGGTACAACTCCTATCCCTACTGAGGCCTTTTTTCAATTTCTAGCTGCTTTGAATAAACTCAATCTACCCCATGATGGATTATGTTCTTTGTAGTCATAATATGCTGTATCAATAGGGGAATCAATTCCGTACATTTCTCGACAAAATTGTGATATTAATAGTAGTGCTTTGGTGCGAATATGGAAAGCTTGTTTCATTAACAATGCATCATTCAATTTCTATATATCACGTATTCCAAATCCACCTACACTCTTTGGTTTTGGCAGATTTCTTGCTTTATCCAATGAATTGGCTTTTCTCCTTGGGAGTTTGACCAAAAGAAATTCATGATACGAGAGTTTATATTTTGAAGGATGCTTACTAGCAGTTGAAAGAGGGATAGTATGTGTTGACATAATGTGACAATCACATTGTTGATGAGAATAAGTCGCCCTACTAAAAAGAGAAATTTGGTTTTCCAACATTGTAATTTCCATTGAACCTTCTCAACCAAGAACTTAACTTAAATGCTTGCGCTTTAGATCTTCCAAATGTCACCGAAGCATTGAGATATTTCCCAAGTAAGGGTTAATATTCATTCCAAATATGCTTTGAAGAAGGTTTTTGTGTTCATCTCTCACATTGGATGAAATGACATAAAAAACTTGGACATATTGATGAGCTCTCCTTATATTACACAGAAATTAGATGTGGATCAATGCAGCGTTTAACATTGTTGCTTCTGAATTGTCGTAAAGAAAAATCAAATCATTTGCAAAGAGTAGATAATTTATAGGTAGAACACCTTATGCTATTTTAATACCAAGACATTCCCCCGTTCTTGTACTTGTAATAACTTATCAGAAAAAACCTCCATACATAGAATGAAAATGTAAGGCGACAAGGGGTCTTCTTAATGAATTCAAGCAGCAGATTGAAATGGTGCAGATGGCTTCCCATTAATTAGTATATAGCAAAACCCATGGTGATAATTTCCATAATTAGCTATATTCATAATTCAGGAAACCCAACTTACCTCAACACAGCTTCGATGAAGTACCATTCTAAACAATCATATGCTTTATTCAAATCTACCTTGATAGCGGTGACCAAAGATCCTTGATGTTTGTTTTTGAGAAAATGAAGAGTTTCATGGACGAGTAGGCAATAGCCTCCGATTAGCCTACTAGGTACAAAGGCGTTTTTGTATGGACTTATTAGCGAAGACATAATCGTCTTGAGTCGGTTAGTTGGACACTTGGATATTCCTTCATAAATAACATTACATAAGCCAATTGTACAGAATTGGGCAAATGATTCAGGGCTGGCAGCTTTTGGGATCATAGAGATAAAGGTGTGATTACTTTATTGTAGGAGATGTCTTGAATGGAGTGATTTTGGTACTACCTTAATGACATTAGAGCCAATGATATCATTGAATTTCTTATAAAATACCATGGAGATTCCATTTGGTCCAAGCAATTTCCAACCATTCATGTTAAAAAGGCCTTTTGGACTTCATCCTCCATGAAAGGGGCAGATAATGACTGAATATCTTGTTGAGAGAGGTGCTTATGAAAGCGAGAAACTGCACTAACCACTTGTTGGTGTCTATCAGGAGTGTATGCTAATCAATGGGAGTATAAGAGGTCTTGGAAGTAAGAGATAGCCTGTTGGTAAGCTCCTTTTGATTTGTAATCCATATCCCCTCTACATTATTACATCCACGAATGTGATTACATGTTTATCGCTCTCTTGCATAATGAAAGAAAAATTTGGTCATATTATCTCCTAATGTATTCCACTATATTTTGTTGTGTTGCTTCCAGCAGTGCACAAGCTCTTTAAGAGCACAGTTTATTTGCTCAGATAATTGACAATATTATAGGATGCACTGAGATGTTAGCCCACTTTCCTGTAGAGAATTTAGGCTCTTTTTAGAACAATGAAAGAGGTTTTCCCAAAGGGCTATGCACTCCCTTTCTATTCTAGGCACTTCTACAAAATTGTTTGCTACATTTGAGTTTATTTACTGGTTGATACATAAAGGAGCCTTATGTCAAGGTTTGCCAAGCTTTAAATATTCCATATGTTACTTCCTCCCGAAATAGGCACCATGATTCCAATTTATATGGTTTCCCTTTCGTCTTAATTGGTCTTGGATGAACAACATTATGGGCACGTGATTAGAGCAAATAATGGGCAAGTGGAGTGTGTATGATTCAGTAAACAAGTTTTTCCAATTTGAAGTACAGTATGCATGATCGAGCCTTTCAAATACTAAATCACCCTAAAATTGGTTATTACTCCATGTGAATTGAGGTCCAATGAATAGAAGATCAAGGAGCCCAAATCCGATTTCCATTTTGTAGACTCCTCCCAACCCCTAATGTTTTTGCTGCCTCCCAATTCATCAAAGTAATGTTCAATTTAATTAATGTGGCCCATCAATAAAATTGGATAATTCAAAGGAGCTAATATTTTTTTTACAATAAACCAATCCTATATATTAGGAGCGCCATAGACAAAAGAGATTTACTAGATATTATCATCCATATCATGAATACGACATAGAACATATTTTTTACAACATACCAAAACATCCAAAAGAAGATGAGGCTTCTAGCCCATATCCCCATGTTGCTGTGATTTTTTTATAACGATAAAGTTTTAAGCCGCAAGCGCATGGTTTTCGTCATAGCACTTAAGGGTCCATCCATAGGGATGGTTTTATGAAATTACGTCACGTCCTAGTCTACTAGAAACTTAGAATTTGTAATAGATTAATTGACTAAAGTAATAACATGGCAATGACATAAGCTTAAAAGCCCTAATAAAAATGTTGATTGTCGCACTAGAAGAGCATGAAGAGCATAGTAGCATGATTAACAACTGAAAAAATAAAATAAAATAAACCAACTCAATTATGGACTATATTTAGATCAAGAGAATAGAACCCAATTCAAAGACCACAGAATCTGTTTGAATGTTCAGCTTGGTAAAGCCGGAATTAATCCCTAACCATGCACAACAAAGAAGCAAATAAGGCACAAATTAAGATTCTTCGAACGTCAAATTCGAACTCCGCATCGCTTGCCATTCTCATTGAGAGACAGAAAGCCAAATTGAGCATTGATAACTCAAATCCAAATTCCACAAATTTGTGAGACTGTAGTATAAATCTGAGAAGGAATCGAAAATAGTAATAATACGCACTAAGCTGATCGCTACTTCCCTGAATCAAATTACACCAATCTAGAATTAAAATTTGAATTTCAAACTGAAAGAAAATGAAACTCAGAAAAAAAAAGTCTACTCTATGCTCTCCTGTTCCAAGCTTTGTTGCCCCTCCTTATGGCCCCTAGTCATTACTTCAACACTTGAGTTAAGCCCATTCCTGTAACCACCGAGATGTTGATGATGGTGAAACAGCTGGAATTCATGGGAGAAATAACGAAGTGATTGAAGAAGGAGAGAGAAGAGGAAAGGCAATGGCTGGGCTTTAAAGAAGATGAAACAAATGGGGTCTGGGTTCTCTACGAGTCATGCTGGGGAAGAAGAAATATAGGGGGAAGGGTTCTCCAGGTCACGTGTCAGCCGCGTGACTCGTTAAATGTAAAAAATGGGGAAGTCTGGGCTTGAAGGAAGAAAAGAAGAGGCTCGTGGGTGCGGGCAAACCAGAGGCATGTCTCGATTCAACTGGGCCAGGCCTGTAGAGAGAAAAGGAGGAAAAGGAGAAGAGTGAAGGGAGGTGATGTGGACTAGGCTACCCTGACTTTGAGCCTCGGATGAGAAGAAGAGAACAGGCATTGAAGGAGGAAATGGAAGGGACCGCTGGGCTCGCATAGGCGTCAGGTCTAGAAAAGGGCCAAGCCCATGCGAAAGAGAGAAGGGAAGGAAGCTGGTGAAGGAATAGGGCACAAACTAGGCCGAAGACATGAGTGAGGCAGGGGGAAGGAATAAACAAATAGGCCCGAGGATAGAGGATGAGAGCTATGAGAGAAGAAGGCAAAGGAGGTAGAGGTGGACACGGGCTTTTCTGCTTGGCCTGTAGATTGTTAGGTCGGCGTGAGCCTAGGCTTGTTCTTTTGCTCTTGTTCACGTTGGTCCAACACCTTTTGGGTCTAATTTCTTCCTTTTTTTCTTTCTTTTTTTCCCCCCAAATTTCCCAAATTCCTATAAAATAAACAAAAATAAATTAAAATTATAATTTAATTGTTTATTTTGAGAAAATATTAGGTAATAAAAGGACATAAAATGACATAATTTGAGATTAAACAATACCCCAACTCCTAAATTTTGCTCCTCTTCGAGCAAAATAAAATTAAAAATCCTAGAAAAAGAAAAATAACATCATAACACGTCGGAATCACAGTTGCACTTAACTTGTGCAACAAACCCTTTAAACTCCTATGTTGCCCCTAATGGACAAGGAAGCTCTCATGAGCGTTTGCAGAAGATATAGCCACAAAATCTATAAAAAGAAAATAGAAAATCAAAAATCTTTTTGGTTTTTTCCAAAGTATATATACGACATCGGGAAAAATATATACATATTTTAACCAACTGCATCACTCTAGTAACCAAAAAATTAGAACACATATAAACACAATGCATACGTCGAGAAACTCTTAATCCTCACTGATGACATCTATACAAAATCTTCAACCCACTTAGAAAATATTTACAAGTCCGATTGGTAAAACCTTACTTTAGGGATATGTGGAATACTCTCGCTCATGTGCTTAAGATATAAAAAGGTTCACTAAACTCATCTTCTAACCAAACAAACTAGGGTTGAGCAAAAAAATCGGGTACCCGAACCCAGAACCGGATTAGCCAGGACTGGGACCAGTTCCAACATTCAGGAACCGGTTCAATTCCGAGTCTGGGTCCTGAAAATTTGGAACCGGAACCGGTCCCCGGATCCAATCTAAAATTAAAAAAAAAATTAAAATATATATTAACAAACTATCAAACCCTAAACCTAAAATTTCTCCGGACCTCCTCACTTCTCAGTCCACTCCTCCGTTCTCCTTTACCACTCCAATCGGCTGCTTCTCTCTCTCTCTCTCTCTCTCTCTCTCGTCTCTTCGAATTCCATCCCCTTGGCCCTAGTTGCTTCTCTCTCTCTCTCTCTTCCGCCCGATTGCTCAAGGCCTCAGCCTCTCTCTGTGTCACGCTATCTCTCTCTCTCTCTCGTCTCTTCACTGCCTGGCGCACTCTCCGGTGCAGTACACGACGTCCCCGGTGGCTGCTTCTCCATACCTCCTCACTTTCTCTAGCTTTCGTCCTCGCCTACGACGTTGTCGTCGATGACTCTTCTCTCCAGCGAAACTACGAACCACAACTGAGGGCCGACATTTCTCGATCTGTCTCTCCGGCGAACTGCAAACTTAAGAGTGACTAACTCTCCGTCTTTCTCGAGTCTCAATCTGTGTATTACTTGCAAGCTTTCGAAGTGTTCGTGCTTTTGTTTAGATTTGTTCGTGTTTAGATTTGTTTGTGTTTTAGATTTGTGTTAGTGTGATGTATTACTTGTAAACTTTTGAATTGTTCAATGTTCATGTTAATCAGGATTTTGGTGTGATGGATTTTGATTGAGTAGCAAGGACACTGTTCTTTTTTTTTTGAGAAAAAAGATAATAGAATTAAATAACCATAACAGGAGTTATAATTTTTTCCTCAAAGATACCGGGTACCCAGTTGTGGAACCAGTCCCAACCAGTTTTGGGACCGGGCCCAGAAATCCTAGAACCGGTCCAACCGAGACCAGGACTAGTTCTCATATTTATGGACCTGGTCTAACCGGGACCTAGACCGACTCTGCAAAAACCAGCTGGGTACTTGGTTGTGCTCATCCCTAAAATAAACTACCATAGGCTTACTAAGATTCTCAATTCTCCAACACTAAAATGCAATATGCAACACGATAATTAAGAGGACTTAACATAGGACGTAATGTGGTTAAAGGTAAAGAGCGATTTTGAAAATGAGGAGCTAATAGCCAAATAGCTAATGAGCAACCAAATCCTTCCAGAGACTATAATAACCACCCATTTTCTCAGTATGGAAAAATAAGAACATGCCCCACAATAGTAACCATTGGAAATAAGTTAAAATAAAAATAGCGTATCTACAACCATGCCAAACACTAATGCACAACACCTTTTCTCTTCCCTTTTTTGCGATGGATTTTTTTTCTTTTCCTTTGCTTTTTTCTTTTTTTTTCCATTAAGAAAATGGCCAAGGCTAGAACGAAGGGTTCACAACAACAATGGTCAAGGCTGAAAGAGCGCTAGCGAAGGGTAAAACATTCAAATTAGGAAGACAACTTGGCTTTTGTAGATCACAAAACAAATGAATGCATCTATCGTATTACCATAATGCACATGCTAAATGTGATTTTGAAGATATATAAAGTAAGTTCTACAGATGTAATCACGGAAAAGACACACAT
>JACYFF010003369.1:55210709-55252125 GCA_017589665.1 Selenicereus undatus
ATGCGCACTTGCGCACAGATTTGTAAGCAATAAAAAAAAATCTTAAGAGTTGGTCAGGGTTAGGAAGGCTTGGTAAAAGTTGAAAAGGATTGTAATTTTTTGGGTGGGTTGGGAAAACTAATAAAAGTTGGTAAAATCTAGTAAAGATTGATAGAAGTTGGTAAATATATATTTACTAATGAAAAGAATGGACTCTTAGTGGTTTGCTAAATAGAATTAGATACAATTAAAATTTGTACTATTATATTTTCGGTATAGTTTTCTGCATGGGAATAATTTCTCCATCTTATTTTAAATAATATGGTTGAAAAACATACTAAAAAGAGAAAATTTCTTTATAGTATTATTATTTGATAACATTTACTATTAATTTTCAAAAAAAAAATTAATTAGATATTTAATTAGGAGTTGCCAACTCTTAGTAGTTTACTAAATATAATTAGATAGGGTTTGAAACATTTTGTCAGTGCTAAGTTTGATTTCCATATAACGCATAAGTCTTCGAACACGTGAAACTTACTATCAAATTTCTACACCTTGAACTTTCCTACTCGAGGAATGTGATGTTAGATTCTTGAAGAGCCACTGCACATCAGACAAGTGCTTTTTCTCAGTCTACAAAGCTAGAAAAGGTTCTTACGTCGTAGTAAATTGCTAAAAAGAGATTGAATAAATGTACCATACCTCAAAAGACGTTGGAATTATAAGGTAGGTTTACTAGCTACAACCATAGAATAAAAACCAGATTTTCAAAGTTTTCAGGTAAAATATAATCAAATAAGGGAACTGAGTACACAGAAAATTAGAAGCATGGAAACGCATCAAATAACAGATAAATTAAAGGCAAAAATCTACTCTTCCACTTTCTTGCGTTTTCTTTTCTATCTCCATATGTTGCATTAGATCCTCAGTTCTCATATGGAAGACACCACTCCTGATCCAATTTCAGCACATTACATCTATCTAAGACCTCTGCTGATAGGTTTACTTCTGTCATTTGTAAGTCCTTCAGTTGTCCTTTGACATGTTGCATCAAAATGAACCCTGTTGAACAACAGAGGTTAGCGCATATGTCACTTCAAAACATTTATCATGAATTAAATTATCTTCAAGGAATGTTCATTGACTATTATACATTCTGATAAGCTCTAGCATGTTAGATAAATCAGCTGAATTCCTTCAACCTAAAACAACAATATCTCCTAGCACTTCTATTCTTTTAGTCTAGTTTGGGATATACAAACGCCTAATTCATGTTCTCAGGCATAGATCACATTGCCAAAGCATTGTCATAAGACCTAAAGCAAATCACTATTGACCAAATCTAATGAAGTTCAAACTGTACTTGAAGTGATGAAGGATCCACTTCCATATTGATGAGATAACTCACTTAGCTCTTTCAATTCAAAAAGGCATTTTAAGCCCATTACAATCGTTCGAAGGTATTTTGCGCCAAATGCACCACAATCACCTAAGAAAATAAGATTCAACAAACCTTCCAATATAGGATGCTCCCATTCTCTTCGGGAAACAGGTCCCCACACAAGGAATAATTTTTTTCCAACCATCCGTTCTTCCAAAATAAGATTCAACAAACCTTCCAACATAGGATGTCACCCATGTCCAAAAGGCAACAATCACAAAATAATAGCAAGCCCTCAAGCTTGTTTAACATAGTCTTTGCCCTAAAAAATCCAGCAATTCCTCTCCATTCAAATACTCTGCCCAATAGCCAATAGCATCAACTTTCAAACTCCTACGATTGAACTCTTGTTTAAGCTTGTTCTCCATGCCACCAAAACATCTTTTATAGTTTGAGGTTGCACCCAACTAAACCACATCAACGAGAATGACAAATGCCATAATGCAGAAACCCACTGAAAACTGGAAGGCGGGGGGGGGGGGGGGGGCCGCCGGTCCACCTAATGCAACATCCTCAACTTCTAATGTAACTTCTGCTCCTCTGACTATTTAACTATTTTAACGGAAAACTGTAAGTTAGCATCTACTTCCTTAGCCTACTTGCTGTAACTTTTGGCATGAATTCTTTCATTTTTTCACACATCCATTACTTTCCAATTCTCAGCCAAGAACTGGCATGTTCAACCTCGCCTATCTCAAATGGCATCAAATAGTCCCCCTTCTAAAAAAATTATCTCCCATCTCATCAAAATATTTTCTGGTAACTTTTCCTGAACAAATTTCACTGACATGCATCTAGACTTGGAAAGTGCTGATTCTAGATGGAGTGCAAGCAGAGCCAGATGATGCAGCAATTCAGGAGATGATTGACTGAGCAAAAGCATCAGTCTTTGCGAGAACAAAAGTGAGACAGTTAAACATATTAACCAGTCCCCAACCCTAACCCGCTAACTGAGAACCCAAAAAGCAATAAAATCACGTTGATCCATCAAAACAAGGTTTGGGAAGATCCAAATGTAGGCAATTTGTCCCTATGAAATGGTTGTTTTCAGCTGTCGCACAAGAGAGAATTTTTAGAAAGAAATTTTTTTGAAGGGTTAAAACATCATGGTAAAGATTTGCAGAAGAGTTAAAAGGAAAGGAGCGAAAAATAACGGAGAAAAACGAAATATACTCTGTAACATATTGCTAAGCAATAAATAAAGATAACTGTTATTGGAGCAATCAAATTCAAATCAGGTAGATAAGGTAATATGGAGAGAAGTAACATAATGTCAATTGAAAATCAACATCACATCAACAGATAGATACAGAAAGATAATATGGCCTAAATAAGCAAACCATGCTACACACCAAACAGGATAACAAGTACCTAAAAGGCAGAATGTGTAGAGGCCAGAGGGTTGCTTACCAAAGGTCAAAGATCCTAATTCTGAATCATACAAAGTCCCATCTAGGAAAGCGAAAACTGTAATTTGACATCATCAACCCAACTTTTATTAGAACTTCCTCCACCTGTTTTAGAGAATGTTAGTTCTCTCACACCACCTGACGGTTCATCATTGCATCCAGAACTTCCTTATCCAGACCACATAAGCCTCGCTTGCTGCACCTTATCTTCTGTAGGGGGTCACTTTTTCTCTTATCACTTCACCACTGTCTTATCAAATCCAATACAGCCAAACATCCAACCTATCATCCTAATTTCCACTAACGTCATGCTTCAGATCATAATTACCAGGAACACCCATACCCCTGCGATCTGGAGCCTATATATTAAACTAAATTTGTGCGATAAGTAGTGATGTGCATTCTGGACTAAGCGATCTGGGAAGTGTTCCTGGTAGCTATGCTCGAGATTTGTGGTTTCCTAATAGCCAAATACCTAGCACTAAAAAATAAGACTTAACTATGCTGTAAAATTCTCCCTTCATCTCAACAGAACCTTCTTGTCACACCTGATGCTAGAAGTATTCTCCCAATTCTGTCATCCCACTATTTTACATTGGAGAATGTTAGTGTGAATTTTGTCACTTACCTTTTATAATCAACCCAAGGTACCTAAACTTTTTCATGTTTGTCAGTACAGTTGCACCAATGTTGGTTTCCCTTGCTTTCTCCTTGAACTTTCATTCCAAAAATTCTTCTTTCAAGCTAATCAATCTAAGACCTTTAGACAATACGGTTTCCATCAAAAGCTCCAACTCATTTACCCTTTCTCTATTCACATCAATTAAGACTCTATCATTTGCAAAGAACGTAGACCATTTCGGATCCTCTTGAATCCTGAGCTGGCCAACCCACAACTATTGTAAAGAGATAAGGGTGAGTCAAAAGCCTAAAGCAGACAAGGGACAAACGGATATAAATAGGAAAGTCCAGTTAGTCTCTATCTAGCATCTTATCACTTATGTTGCCTCATTCATAAGGCCTTTTATGACTTGAATACACATAATTGGAATATCCTTCATCTCCGAGCATCTCTACAACATAACTCCAGCCCTTTTTCATAAGCATTATCAAGGTCAATAAAACCCATGTCCACTTGACCTTCCGGAAAACTGAAAATCCAGCCAACTCTATAACTGCATTGGATCCATCATGAAGGGCCTTATATCTAAAAGCATGCAGTTCTCAAGGAAAAAAGGAATGAGACCCCACCAGACAACTGTGAACTCTGACGGTACTTACAAATTATTTGATAAGACTCTTAAGACCTACATCAAAAGTAGGAAACCTTCCACTCACTTGATAGGATGAAAGTAGTCCAACCTTGAATACATGTAAAATAGTCCTCCAGGTTCCCACCCAACATGTATACTAAACAATTGGTAAGAATTTCACAAGGGAATGCGAAATAGATCAAAATCATGATCTTTAAATCAAAGCCTCTAGAACTAAAAGCAATTCTATATCCACTTTTCCTCTTACTCCCATAATCAATCATACTAAAGTCTTCATCAACAATCCATCAAGGAGAATTCAAACGCAAAGGTCCCCACCCATGTAAAAAATATGGAATAAAAAAAAATGAAATAAAACAGATGGTTCATTACCCATGGAATGTAAATAAAACCCAACAATTAGTTTCTCCTACCTGAAACATTAAGGAGGACGGACAAAGAAAGACAACTAAGGACCTTTATTACATCTACAATGGTCTTCAGTTCCATTTCCCTAACTCCATAATGCAGCCCTAGCCAGTTGCTAAGACCATGATCACCCAACTCTCTCATTCTCCTCTTTCTTTTTGCTCCCATGGACTCAGGAAGGAACCATAACCTCTAATTTCCTTCTGTTAGTCAAGGGCACACCGCACACCTAAGTCACTAAGGACGCAAGGTGGGCTTTAGTTGCTCTTCACCACCCGCAGATCAAAATGGTGCCCACTACCCAATTATACCCTGACCCCATAGGACACAGAGTATCTCTACTCACAGCACAGCTTTACAAAGACATGGTAATGAATCGAAAATTCATGGAATATGTGAATTCCTAAACATGATACTCAAAGAATCCATCGGAGATAAGATGAGAGAAATAAGACTCAGATAGTTTGGTCATGTGAAAAGGAGTGTGGACGCTCCAGTGAGGAGATGTGAGATGATCAACATCCCCGAAGGCAAAAGAAGGATGGGACGGCCAAAGAAGAGCTTGGACGAGGTGATTAGAGAGGACTTAAAAGTTGTCTCTTTGATGGAGGACCTGGCTCAGGATAGGAAGTTGTGGCGGGATAGGATTAAGATCATAGATCACTGAGAGTCGACCCCATAGTTATCTTTTGGTTGGTGTGGCATAGTGCGGGTAGAGGTTTTTTTCTAATTTGTTGTGTTTGTATGCAGGTTGTCCTGTCTTCGGAGAAGAGTTCTCGTTTGTTCAGGTATATTACCTTCCTCCGATATATTGTCCTTTTATTTCATAGCTTCAGCTACTGATCTTTTATATTTCCCAGTCATCCCTTGCTATAGAATCTCTCTTCTATAAAATGTTTTCCCATTTAGTGTTTTCACAAATCTTTCTTCTATAAAATATTTTCACAAAACTTTTTTTTGTGGATTTCTTGGAATCAGCCTCTCTACAGGTAGGAATGCCGATAGAGGTAAGGTTGCCTACAGCTGGATCTCCCCAGACCCCGCGAAAGCAGGACCCACACTGGGAGTAGTAGTAGTAGTTGTTGTTGTTGTTGATACTCAAAGAACCCGAAATCAAAGATCCACCTTATCATAATTACTTAGGACAGAATATCAATTATATTAACAACACCGAATTAAAATACCATGCAGTCAGCATATTTCAGCTGAAACTATATTCCATACAATTCCTCCATCTCAAGCATTCTCAGCAAAGTACATCTCAGAATAAGTCACTAAAGAATCTGGATAGGACTTACCATAAGACAAAGTTCACAGAAATTTCAGCATTTGAAATCAAATCTGTCCGCTCTATGGTGCTTCTGAAAGTAGAAGACTCATCATCAAAAACAGAGGCCAAGCCTACTCATGAGAGCTCATGACTTTGCTTCAAAGAATGCTCAACTCAAGCAACATTAGAAATGACCCAAAGCCCAAACTTAGAGCAAATGCCAAAATGAACTTAAGAAGCTTGGCATAGTAAGCTCACAAGCCTTGTGCAAGCCTAGATGAATAAAATAAGGATAATAGCTCCTAAAAGTGCCTAGAGCCCCAGGCCCATGATTTTAAACCAAAAGGTGACCCCACTAACCAACACACCCCAGAAAATGTCTTAATACTAAATCCCCTATATCCTTCACACATCTAGTCCTCAAGTAAGTGTCATCCTTAAGATCTTCACTACCATACCCGTTCTCTCCCACCATCACCATTTCTTATCTTATTGATCTTATCCCCAATGAATGTTTTGACATCCACGCAAGTTAAAGTGGCATCGATGGTCAAAGCCTAACTAACTCACATTTCCCTCTTCAATATTCACAGCTCAAAATATCATGCTTTGCCAAGACATGGTCAAAACAGCATAACAGAAAGGGTATGCATCAGAAGGTTCCCAGCAATCTAGATATAATGAGAGCATAGACAGAATCAATTTGAAATTCATATAGAATCAATTCGAAATTCATACAGAACTTTTTTTTTATTTTCACCAGAATCAATATTGGGGGCTGCTAAAGTTCGAACATAAGATCTCTTGCTCAAGAAGGCTTTGATACATTCCTAGAGAATATTATTAAGGCCGAATTGAAATTTCTAAAGCAATTTGTACATTGGTTATGTAATGTAGTGCAAAACAACTGCTACATATTCCATTTCAATCAATGGAGGTTTATATGGCTTTTTTTAAGGTCATGGTGGTGTTAGATAAGGTGATCCCATTTTCCCACTTGCCCTTGTCAAATGTATGCAATATCTATCAATGTGTATTAAGTTGGCAGGTATAGATGAAGATTGTAAGTTCTATACAAGATACAAAGGGCTAAAAATCAATCATGTTTGTTCTCTGGCTAATGTAATTTTGATGTGCAATAGTGATGTGAAGTCAGTTGTCTTCCTCATAGGTTTATTTAAAGATTTAGTACAACTGCTAGTTTAAGGATGAGCAAAGATAAGTTTGAACCTTGAAGTAAGTTATGCTGATCTGAATGATTCAGAAGCACAGCAAGTGTTGCGTATATATGTTCCAAAAGGGTTCCTTTCCCATTGAATAGTTGGGGTCCCTCTCCCTTCAAGGAAGCTTTATGCGCATGATTGTCAGGTTTTATTAGCCAGAATGAGTTCCAAGATTCGGAGCTCAGCTAGAGAGAAAATGTCTGATGCAAGTATAACTCAATTGGTGAACTAAACATTCATTAGTATGCGAGTGTACCTGGCATCCTTTTTTGTTTTGCCTAAATATGCAATTCATCAAGTTGAACAAATGTGCAAGAGGTTTCTCTAGGGAAGAGATTCACAGGATGAGAAGACTAGAGTCAGTCCACTAATTGTTTGCGATTTAGTTTGCAGATCTAAAGCTAAAGGGGTTCAGGAATCAGGGGTCAAGAATGTAGCCCTTTGGCATATTGCTTCAATTAGAAGGATCTATGGAATGTAGCTCTTAACGCTGATACTCTATAAGTGAGACAGAATGGTGGGATTACAAGTGCAGAAATGGTGCTAGTAGGACATGGAGGCAACTGGTTAAAGCTACACTGCTAGAGATTTGTTGGCACATGGATAGATAGACAACAAAATGTTTGGAAGGGAACCGGAAAATCTAAACATACAGTTTCTTAAAGCTATAAATAGTTGTGCATTGATCAGATTCAGACCTGCCACTGGACTAAAGTTACTTAAGCAAAAATGGAACATCCAAAAGGATCTCTGATTAGTTGGCTTGCTGCAGTGAATAGACTGAAAACCACGGCTAGATTGATGAACTGGAATACTGTTCACAATGACCAATGTCTTCTATGTGAATATCAAAGTGAAATCAGAGACCACTAGTTTTTTAAGTCTTGAGTTCAGCCAAAGAATAGTAAGTTGATAAATTGTAAATTTCCTAGAGATTCAACCTTAAAGTCTGGTGTCTCGAAGATGAAAAGGCCAGTGAACAAAGAGGAGATTGATTTGTTTGTTCTTGCCGCTTTGATTTATGTTATCTGGAGGAAAAGAAATGACAGATATTTTAACAATATAAACAATTCTGTGGAGAATCATCACAAAACAGTTTTACCTTTAGTTAAAATGCAATGTTTGCATACAACTTAAGAAAGCGAGAAAAGACATGCATTGGAAATAGAGAGGTGTAATGAGGAGTTTAGGTAATAAATGCAAGCAAGCTTGCTCACTTACTTTAAAAAAAAAAACATTCAACACTCAAATTAAATTTAAATTTATTGCAAAATTCTGATTCATATTACTTTAGCTAATTTCATATTAATCACAAGAACCAGAGAAAAGATGAGGCAAGATAAAATGCCATCTAAATCAAGCAAAGCTGAGCGGCAAGCCTACCAAGATCAAGTAGACAGGATATATTCAACTGTTTACAAGTTACTTCCAGAGATATAAACTGACAAATAAGATCACATAACATCAGTGCTAAAGGCATAATTCAAAGTTTATCCGAAGGGAAAAAGACAACAAGATATTAATGACAAGCTTTTCGAAAAGACACAATGAGTCTGCAACTAATACAAAATAAGAGAGGGGACGTACCAAATGCTCGAATCATTTTCACATCAACTGCTCTTGCTAGACTTTCATGTCCAACAACTTCAGCAAGTCGCAAGACAAGCTTCTTCAAGCTTATCAATATATCCTGCCAAATCATTTAATCAGCAAATCACTGATACAATCTTTTGCCGATAAAATGGCATAACAAAGAAAAAAAACAATCCTGTAAATGAACTTGATAATTATATCAGGAAAATGATTCATAAATGATTTTTCCCTTCCCCATTTTCTACTATTCGTCATCATGCTATTCATAAATTATTTTTCTCTTCCCCATTTTCCACTATTCGTCATCATGCTGCACAGACTATAAAGTTACAAGTGCAATCCTTTCTGCAACATTCTAACTTCATCCTGTCCCGTATGACATTCGCCAAATGACAATACATCCTTGATGACTACCAATCGAAACAATAAGCAAAAAGTACCAATACAGCAGGCTATAGGGAGTGATATGTCTGCATCATTATCCCCGCAATTGAATTGCAAGGAGACCCTATCCAATGGGCCTAATATTAGAAATGTATGAACTGCCTAATGTTGTAGGATGAAAGCAGTCCAGTACAGTCTAGTAAAGAGATTTTGCTTTAATCCACTGCAATCCTTAGATGAAAATTTTACAACACAGCGTACTACTTCGCCATATGGAAATTGGGCCTGAAAAGTGCCTTGCAAGACACTGCAGGGGCATCCTCACTTTTTCACACCCAGTTAAGGACTCAAACGATGCCTTTCAACATGATATGCATATTATCTTGAGATATAAGAAGGGAATTACAATAACACTCCCCCCCCCCCAAAAAAAAAACCAAAAAGACACAAGAACACATACACTTCTCTTCACTAGTAACCTCCCTCAGGAACTTCTATTTTTCCTGCCCATCAAAAAGTAAAACTAAAGAAAATAAGCTTCAGATTTGAAATGATCATCCACACTAGCAGTGATGGAGAGTAAACAAATGCAATAGGAAACTAGTTAGTTGTAAAAAGGAGAGGAAGGCAAGGACGCCATTGTTCCCCCACCTGTCAAGGGACTAATGGTTTTAGTACATATATCACATATGTCATTTTGTCTTTAAATGTTACAAAAGTGTGGGTCACCAACGAATGAAGAAGAATGGGGAACCCAAATTTGACAATTTTAAAAGTTGGGAAGTAGCATTTTAAGGCAGCACAAATTACTAAGATGAATGAACCATATGATTCTATGTACTTAAAAAATCTAATTTGCCCACGCCTTCTTCTTCCTTTATGAACTGACAACCTCAACAGTTGTAGATGTTTTTGTGTCAAAATCCTGTGTGTGCACCCCTTCAAAAAATAGTTTCTAACAACTCATGTCAAAGGAAAGTTGCCCATAGGACCCCCCTAACCCCACCATAGCACAACCCATAGTAGATATTTTACTAGTCTTTTGGTCACTAGGAAAGATACAACACAATATTTTCAATAATTATGAATTCAAATCATCGATTATTCTCATCAATTCACTTTAGATATTTCTCAATCTCAAGAGGACACGTAAAAACAAAAAAAAAATATATGAAACACGCAAATCATTCATATTGATCCACCTTCGGAAAAGCAAAGAGAGAGTTTATATGATTTTTCACTCACAAGCTCTGATTCTGATAGTGAACAAAGCCATTTAACATCTTCAGAACGATTATTTCCAATAAAGACATGCCCCTCCATAGAGAAAATTTTCAGCCTTGCTGAAGTGCAAGCTCCTGATAGAATGAACTGCAGTGGAAGGAAGAAGCACTAAGTATCTGTACAATTATAATTATGATCAGAAACAAAAGAAATGTTTATTCAACAGCCACGGCTCCTTGCATAATTTCATAAGAAGATCCAACAATTCTTTTTTCTTTTTATTTTGGGGCCAGGGGGGGTGAGGGGATAAACCATACTTGAATCCTTAATTGAACCTTTTAGAACAAATCCCAAATTGCACCATCCAATTGGGCAGAACAGCATTATCTACTATTCTGAACCTGATAAGACAGCATTATCTACTTCCAAGTGTTCATAAGATTCCACAAGAAATTGACCAACAGGGTTTATACCATGTCTATCTAGTGTTTACCAGATTGTTAACCACACAATGAGCAGTAATATTGTATGGTTATTGGGTGTCATTAGGCATGTTGGAGTAATTTCCATAAAAATGGAAATTTAATAAAATAATTATTTCCATAAAAATGGTTATGGAAATATATTTTTGATTATGCCTAAATAATAATTAATTATCTTGATAATTAATTATTGTAATGCACCTTTTGGTAAATAATTAATTTGATTAATTATTTATGAAGAGGTACAAATCAATTTGGATGATTAACTTACTTATACCTTTTAATGAAATGGTGTATTTATGGAGAGACATGACCCCTTTTAAAGTGATGTTTGATGAAAGGATGTTATGCTTTCATGAAGAGGCATAATGAAATCTATAAATATGGATGACCTTGGCATGCATTTAAAAGGCCTTTGTTAGGCGTGATCAAGAGAGTTATACTACCACCATAATCTCTAGAATTTTTGTCATGTCTTGGACATTTAGGGTCCTATCTTTGTGAGTGCAACACACAGATAGGGGAGGCTTCTTTGTATCCTAAAGAACTATTCAGGCAACCTTGTTGCACGTGGGGGTGAATAGAGTCTTTAGGAAAAGTATACTTACACCTACCTAGAAGTCTCGGTTAATTTGATACTGAGTTTGTATGTGAGGAAGTGATACTGACATACTATATCTATCAAACCAAATTTTTACTCCAACAAGGCATACAGCACAAATCCATCTCTAGCAACCATTAAAAGGTAATGAAATTGCCCAACTTGTTTCACCAATTCCTCAAAAAAAATTTATCCAGAATTCGACATTGGCATACTCTTCTCTCTCTCTAATTTTTTTATTTTTTTTTTAAAAAAGGGGGTGGGCCAAGAAAAATTTGAGCCTAAACGTGGAAAAAAATAGCAAACAAATTACATGACGCTATGACGCAAAACTCTGAATTACAGAGCACAGAGCACAGTTATCTGTAGTAGCTAACAATGGAGAAAACATCTATCTTTCGCAATCTATGATGCAGTTTCTTTTCTGAAAATGCATCAAAGGGCACAACTTGATCTTCAAGCTTCCAAGTAATGGAGAAAGGAAGCAACCCACCAACAAAAAAAAGGAAAAATGAAAATCCAAGCAGGGAAACAACAAGGAGAAACTTACAGAGATATATGGTAGTCTGGAGAGTGAAAGAGGGGAGAGAGGAACTCAATGGCGGCGGCGCCAGCAGCAAGGGAGATGAAGAGGGCAGTCACCGGCAGAACACAACCAGGGCCAAAGCTGCATAATTGCTGGCCGCCGCCACGAGGGTGCGTTCTCAATCCACAGGGCAGGAAAAGAGAACGAAAACTTCGAATTTTTGCGGGGTTTTTCCCTTTCATATGTTTGGCCTAACTTGTGAATAATTGTTTTTATTTTTCAGAAGTAATATTTTTAAAAATTATTTTTGCAGAAATTAGAAAGTATTTGATCTAATTTATAATAGAAGTATTTTTGAAAGAATTGAATTGTTTGGCCTAATTTTAGTGAAACTATTATTTTTATTTTAATTTTTTTTTACATTTTCTATTTTGGTCTTGAGAAATATCAAGTTATTCATTGCAAATAATAACACGAATTTCTACCTTTTTCCTGACTTGATAGATGAAGATGAGCAATAGCCACCCATCGCTCAAAGCCTAAGTTGTGAGGAAAATTAATTAAATACTTTATTTATGTCTTACATTACCATTTGTTTGTTTGTTGGCTATTGAATATGCCTTGTCAGAGAAATTAATGATCTTAAAATCACTTTCTCACTTTCTCTCTCTATGTGCTTTTGTGTTCCACTTCATTGTTTGAAATCAGTTTCTCGATGAATGAATTGATCATTCTAAAAAAATTGACAAATTTTTCTAAACCTAAATTAGCAAATGGCATGAAAATTTAGATATATGGCTTTAACATGGATAATTAGGGATCCAAAACTCAAAGTAAGAACATAATTGGTGATTAAAGGCAACATAGATGTAACGCCTTCAAAATGCTAATGACATGATTTACGGAAAACTGCAGCGGAAGACTTAATAATAGAAGACGCTACTGCCGTCCTGATAAGGACAAGGCTCACTGAATCCGTTTGATCTTGCAACTTATGTTCAAATCACAATATCTATTAAATTGAAACACTCCAATACCAAAGTCCATAATAGTTCAACTTCAATACAATCGACTTAATCATACAATTTGCTAACTCCACTCACACTACACAATTATATTGAGCATAGACCCAAGTTGACCCTGAGGTCGATCCCAACAGTCATGATATGCTGGATCCACTGTGATCATCTAATAGCTTCGAAAAGGGCTTGCTAAAAGGAGAAACATGTGATACTTCAATCATCTAAAATGGAAAACATGAAAAGAATTCGAAAATAAGAGCAAAAACTCAGTACATACATTACTGTATTGTAAAATGAGCATATAAAAACTGCTGATAGGTACCCGCTTGTGCAATTCATTTCATTGGCAATAACAATAAAAATAAAAGTAATATGAAACCGAATTGCTCATTATTATTTGGATGTGAACCCCTGCAATGATATGACATATACATAGAAGTACACCTGCTAATCCGATCAAGAGTTGGCCTGAAGCCGCACGGGTAAATGATGGACTGACGCCCTATAAATGATAACCGAAGGGGTGTAAGGCCCCGCCCGAAGGGGGCAGGTGCGTCACCGTCGTGGAAGTCCTAGAAGGAACATCCACAAGGCTATTTAAACTTCTTAACCTATTCATAGGCGATAGCAGTGGAAGCTCTTAGCCAAATCTAACTAAAGTTCGGGATGGTCAATCTAAAACATGCATTACATACATACTTAAACCGTATCCATAATGTTCTTACATATATCCGAACCAAAATACATTCAGAACTGTATTTACTAACATAATCCATAATATATACATACAACGAGCCCTACAGTTCCAAATAAGTTCTTTAAAAGTGTTTCAGAGTTGGCTAGTTCTCTTAATGCCCCTGTGGTCCCTTCTCGCTTCCAAAACCTAAAACATGGTGAGATCATGAGCTCCCCAAGCCCAGTGAATAGCCCTTACCTTCCCTGTTATTACACTTTGCACATTAACCGGTTAACACATAATCCACATAGTGCACATATCTCATGACATACAGAGAGAACATATCATATGGCATGTAGAAGGTGACATAAGAACATTCATATGCTTCAAGAATCAAAATAAACTCATACCTCCCATATCTAATATGTTCACAAATATCACAAATACACACAACATACTTATGTTATGAAACGGGCCATTAGAGTAGCTTAGTCGTACTTGTTCCATACCAGGTACACTTCAAGGACTCTCATTTTCACTTAAGTCCCTAAACAAACTCTGCTGTTAGTCCATTCACTAAACTAACCATGATTGTCCCATACCAATCATGTCCTCTGGGCTCATAGTCCTCACTGGAGCCCAAAAGAAAGCAAAATCTGCTAAGCAATATAATGGCCTGTCCATAACCATAATTAGCACATACATCAAAGCAACTTTATCACAAAAGTTCACATAAACACATAACTTGCATCTTACAACATGCTTATCAATCACATATGTATTTCAAAATCAATCACAAGCTCATAGATATTTTGAATGAACCTTCAAATCCAAACCAAATCCAAAATCCAAAACTAAGATCAAAACCAAATCCAAATCCAAACGAAGCCCAATTCCATATCATATCCAAAGTCCAAATCCAAGCCAAAACCAATTTCACAACGCATCACATATCCTTAATTGAATGCAAAAATTTTAGTTTAGGGGAAATCAACTCATGACTCACACAAAGAACCATCACAAAACACAAGGGTCACAAACACATCCTAGCGAACCGGGCAATGCCCACTCAAGGTACCAACCAGGGACTCAACCCTCTAGAGTACATAGATGCCCTCAAAACACAAACTATAGAGCCACATTCACATCCTGGAAAACCAGGGACCCACACAGCTCCCAAATAATACAAACTGAAGAGTCAATTGGCGGTCCGGACAATGCCCACTTAAGGTACCAACCAACGACTCATACAGCTCCAACACACAAAGACAACTACTTCTATGGTCATAGCTCTAGAACGCTCTGTAATAGCCTAAAGCAAGACATGAACCTTTTTCCCCAAAAACACAGCTTATTGAAATCGTATAATCCATATAATCACATTTTTATTTTCAAAGAAGCTTAATTTCTCAACTTTCAACAAAACATTGTCGAAACAGGGCATAACTCTACCGAAAATAATTTCACAAGTTTCCCATACTTCATCACACAATCAAAATTCCTAGGAAGCTCAACAATGGCCATTTCATATCTAATGTACGGATTAAACATACAAATAATCCATAATTACACTAAACAAGGCACTTTAACTCAAAAATTCATAACTCACAGTATACACATCCAATCTTCACCAAACTTTGCAGGAAATTGAACAATAATATATAGATTCTAAAATATAAATTTCATGATTTTTCTCCAGGCACATCATTCCCAGAAATTCAAACAATCATCCAAAATAATCAAAAATCTGCGAATTAAACTCAAAAATTCATAACTTTTAGCATACACCACCAAAATTCATAACAATTTACCAGAAAACACAAAGTGTCATGAGGAATATACAGTAATATTTTTATAATTTTTATCCAAATAAATCCTTCAAAATAATTAAAATAGTAACTAAAAACCATGCACTCAAAATAGGGCAGTCTCAATAGAAACTTCATAACTCCTAAACTACACATACAAAATTCATAAAAATTTACATAAATTTTCCAGACATCCTCAGAAGTTTACAGGAAAAAATTCATAATTTTTATCCAACCAACAGCTCACAGTAATTCAAATATTATTTGAATTTCTGCACTTAACAACTGGGCAGTTTCACTGCAAAATTCATAATGTATAAAATACGCATCTAAAAATCATGAAAATTTACATAAAGTTGCCTCATATCATGGGTCATATACAGTAAAAATTTCAGAATTTTCCAATAAGCCAATAATTCCTAGAAAGTCGAATAGTATCACCATATCTGAAAATCCGAAAATTTCCCCCTATATGTTTCTACCATATTGTTCAACAAAATACAAGCAATCAATCCAAAAATCCATAGTTTAACATACATATGAACAAACCCACAACATAAATATCAATTCAAAACACTCACATAACCCTAAAATCACAAACTACTATAAAAATTTTAGTTGTGGGTTTCTACCAATTGAAATTAGAGCTCTAATCTACTAAACCCTAAAACATCAAATTCAAAGCTTCAATTTGACATTAATTTTGCAAAATTCGAATAGAAATCTCAAATTAATATTTCCCAAACCAATTTTAGGTTGAAGAAGACCAAAAATTACTCACCTTGAATTGACTTCAAAACCAAAATCTTAATCTTCTTCTCCTTTTTCTTCTTCTTCCTCCTCCTTCTTCTTCTCTTTCTCTCTCCTTTCCTCTCTATGATATCGTGGGTTGGGACTGGGGTTTGGGGAAGAAAGCAACAAAGCCCCATCCCTTTGATTTCACGTGATAAATATCCCCCCCTTTTTAGTTTTGTTTTCCCTTTTTTTTTGGAAAAAAAAACAAAATCTTAGCAGAACCATACCGTAATTAATTATTCCCTAAACATAATCATATGAACTTAAATCACACATATATATCAAAATGAAACACTTAAAATACATAAATACAAAACATGCATTCACATATTAATCGAAATTAGTAACTGAAATTTTCAGGGCGTTACACGGGGTCACAAGTTAAATGACAAATCACTGTATAAACTGATTCATTGATGAACTCATTAAGAGTTGTAACTTGATAAACAGGTTTTGCTTTCTGAAGATATAGGCAATGACATACCTTGAGTCTTTAAAAATGTCATCTAACTTGATAAATATGTTATGACTTGATAACACTTGTGCATAATAGGAAACGATAACTAGGCATCGACTCTGTTTCATAAATGTCATTGTAGGCATGTGTAGTCAGTAAATGATCCTTACTCGCATAATTTAGTGAGTAAAAGTATGCATAATAGAAATTGAGTAATTAAATGGTATACATAACTTTGGTATTTCAATATAACTTCAAAACTGAATTGGTGAAAGTAATTAAATTTGATATAAATTAAATGAAAGTAAAATGGACAATAGTAAGATAAATAAGATTACAAAGGAAAAGGCTTTGATGGTGACAAATGAGGGAGTGGTTGTGGCCTTTTCTGAGATAGGTTACCGATACGGGTTTAAGGCTCGCTGATGTATAGCTTGGTTCAAGATAACAGCAAGTGTACTAGATTAGCTTGATTGATAAATATATTTGATACATTCTGAAGTGAGTAAGTAATAAAGGTTTGAGGTCAAGAGAGATATATCTTGGTTCAAAATAGCATAAACTGCAATAATTTGGTCTGATAAATATGGTTTCTGAGCCACAACTCTTCTCACTTCTCATATTTCATTCATAAATCTATTAGATATAGAATTCAACCCCAAATGAATCATTGAACTCAAAAGAAGCTATTAAGCTTACTAAGTTTGGTGTTTTCTTTGTAAAATCCATAAATAATTCAAAACTCATAAACAAGCTCTCAAATTGTAATATTTGTCTTCTTATTTCTTCTTGATCAAGCTAAAAGCTCCATGAATATTTATTTCCCCCTTAAATAACCTTAATTGGCCCAAATACACAAAATGAATACATTATCAATCTCACTCAATCTTTATTATTGCTCTTTACACAATTACTCAAAATGCTTTCAAAAATCACCCAACTCAAAATACTCAACCAAAATTCATGAAGTCTTATAGAAAATTTGAAAATAATATGGACAATCTACAATAAAATTTTCTAAATTTTTTTCCAAGTATATGCTGCACAAAAATTGCAATAACAACCCAATTTGCACCAAAGCAGGTCAGTTCACTTCAAAAATTCATAACTTTCACCCTATATCTCAAATGGAGACCCAAAATCCCAATATGAAAAGATTAAGAAGTCTTTATGTGCAACACAAAATGTGATTCCAACAATACGATTCCCAAAATGGGGCTAAAATACAAGTGTGTCAGCTTTTGTTCCAATCTGCACAGTTTTGGTAAAACGACCATAACTTTTTCCACAGACATCGGATTAAGGCAATTCAAGAGCCCTTTGAAAGATAACACATTGAAATATCTACTCACAAAAATCATAATTTTTGGTTGGGCCGTACATTACCAGTTTATTGCCAAAGTCTTCCCTGTTTTCTTGAAATTTTCATCCCTCACTGGTTTAGTTTTCTCTTCCTTTTTCACATAAATCCTCACTTGAAATCATTCCAAATCACCAAAAACATCATCATAATCATCAATAAAACTAAACATTATAAAATCAAATACAAAATAATCATCATAATCATCATAATCAATCCTTAAACATGATTTTAACTTAAGCTTGCATAAACATGACCATCCCTAAACCCTAGCATGATTGAAGCTCAACTTCACCATGATCAACACCAAAATAACTCTTATTTCTTATCAAAACATCATGTGCAATGATCATAAACATCAAAACAAGAATCAAAACTAAAATAAAAATCAAAACCAACAAGATCAAACTTCAAGATTACTCACTTTGATTGCAAATAAGTTGAGATGGAGATGAGGTTTAGGGGTTTTGATGATGGAGGATGATAGCTTGAGGTACTACGATGTTGGGCGGGTCGAAAACCACCATGGCTGGCCGGAAAGATGGTCGGGAAACACCCCTCAAGGGCTGCCAGCAACTGTTGCCATGAAGAGGGAGAAAGGAGAGAGAGGGTGTGTATGTGTTGTTATATTTGCTTGGCTAGAGTGACCCCAAAAATACTTGGCCGAATTTTATCCTTCCAAAATATCTTTTTTGCTAATTAAAATTAGGCACAAATGATAGTAATTAACTTAATTTAACCACACCAAAAATTTCGGGCAAAAATTTTAACCCAAAATGAATCGGGGCCGCAAATCGGGCCCAAATGAATTGGGCCGAACTTAATGAATTTAAGCCCAAAGATTTTTGCATGGCTAAACATTACATTTTTGTGACATTATGAAAAATAATTTAATGCCCAATCATAATCATCGAGGCCTAATATCGATTCACCTGAAATTTAATCAATCAACAAAACTTGAATTAACAATCTGAAGCAAATGTTACGCCTACACAAGTCCAAGAGAGCTGCCAACTCCTCCTCAATGCTCACAAGCTCCATCAAAGGGGACTTGGCCCTTATACTAATTTGGAACTTCAATTCCAACCTCATCTTAAACCTTTGGGATGTGTTACTCTTCTATTTTAGGAAGGTCAAGGGACCTTCTAAAGGGTTTAGTCCATCAAAATGAAGTTAAACTCTCAGAGATAATAAAGAAGCCCTAAAACGGCAAGGTGTACGTTAACGGCAAATTAACCCAATTTTAACCCGATTTTGTGGGCTTAATTGCCCAAGCTTAGTATGGGTTTAAAATGCTGCAAACCCACTTTTTGGGAACCTTCTTATGTCAACTAAAAGGGCATAAAAAGAGTTCTAGGTTAAGGCATTGGGTCATAGGTCAAGTGGAGCCTTTTTATAAGAGATTCATCAAGGGGTTTAGCACCCTCACAGCTCCCATCACCGAATGCATGAAGAAAGATTCTTTTGAGTGGACCAAGGCTGCCCATGCTGCCTTTCAGAAACTTAATTCCAAGCTATGTGAGGCCCCAGTGTTAGCCCTTCCCGACTTCAAGAAACTCTTTGAAGTTGATTATGATGCAAGTGGAGTTGGCGCAGGGCTGTCCTTATGCAAGATCTACGCCTCATTGCCTATTTTAGTGAGAAGCTCAATGGTTCAAGGAAGAATTACTCAACATATGATAAAGAGTTCTACGCATTGGTAAGAGCTCTTGATCATTGGTCTCATTACTCAAGGCCAAAACAATTTGTGCTCCATTCGGACCATGAGGCTTTGAAGTATTTGAATGGCCAACACAAACTCAATCCAATGCATGCTAAATGGGTTAAGTTCATGCAAAGTTTTTCATTTGTGGCCAAGCATAAGAAGGGGAGTACCAATGTGCTTGCAGATGCTCTTTCAAGGCGACATTCTCTACTAGCCGTGATGGAAGCAAGGGTCCTTGGCTTCCAATTCATCCGTGATCACTACCAAGAAGATGAGGATTTCAAGCCCTACCTCAATGATCAAGAGGGCAACAAGCATGACCCTTGCACTCTGCAAGAGGGCTTCTTATTCAAAGGCAACAAGCTATGCATTCCAAAGGGTCCAATCTGAAAGGTTCTTGTCAAGGAGGTTCATGGAGGCGGTCTAGCCGGTCATTTTGGGATCAAGAGGCCATTGATATGCTCAAGGAGCATTTTTATTGGCCAAGAATGGGAGATTATGTTCATGAGGTAATCTCCAAGTGTTCTATTTGTCAAAGAGCCAAGAGTCAATTCCACCAAGGGTTGTACACTCCTTTGCCTATCCCTAATGGCCCATGGGAGGATGTGAGTATGGACTTCACAGTTTCTCTTCCAAGGACTCAAAGAGGTAAGGATTCTATTATGGTGGTGGTGGACCGTTTCTCAAAGATGGCTCACTTCATTCCATGTAACAAGACGGATGATGCATCTCACATAGCTCACCTCTACCTCAAAGAAGTTGTTAAGCTTCATGGCATCCCTAAGAGCATTGTGTCGGATCGGGACACAAAGTTTCTTAACCACTTTTGGAGGTGTTTATGGAAACTCCTTGGTACTAAGCTCTTGTATAGTACCTCCAACCATCCTCAAACCGATGGCCAAACCGAAGTCACCAATAAAACTCTTGCTATCTTGCTTAGAAGTTTGGTGAGTAAAAGCATTAAAAGAGTGGGATCTCAAGCTTCCCCATGCTGAATTTGCATACAACCGCACTCCTAGTTTTGCTATGGCCCACTCTCCCTTTGAATCATGTTATGGGATCAATCCTCTAACTCCCCTAGAACTCATACCACTTCCACTTGAGTCTAGAGTGAGCTATGAGGCTGAGGAGAGGGCCAAAGAGATGAAGAAGCTTCACCAAGAAATTCGGGCCAAGATTGAGAAGACAAATGAGATGTATAAGGCTAGGGCCAACAAGCATCGCAAAGCCATTACCTTCAAACCCGGGGACTTGGTATGGATACACTTGAGAAAGGAGAGGTTCCCCTCTAGAAGGAAGAACAAGCTCATGCCAAGGAGTGATGGTCCATTTAAGGTCCTTGAAAAGGTAAATGATAATGCTTACAGGATAGAGCTACCCGGGGACATGGGTATATCATCTACATTCAATATGGGTGATCTCACACCCTATCTTGAGGATGAAGAAGAAGGTGATGATTTGAGGGAAAATCACATTCAAGAAGGGGAGGATGAAGCAAATGTCATGCCTACACAAGTCCAAGAGAACTCACAACTCCTCCTCAATGCTCACAGGCTCCATCAAAGGGGACTTGACCCTTGTATTGATTTGGAACTTCAATTCTGACCTCATCCTAAACCTTTGGGATGTGTTACTCTTATATTTTGGGAAGGTCAAGGGGCCTTCTAAAGGGTTTAGTCTATCAAGATGAAGTTAAACCCTCAAAGATAATAAAGAAACCCTAAAACAGCAAGGTGTATGTTAACGGCAAATTAACTCGGTTTTAACCCGATTTTGTGGGCTTAATTACCCAAGCTTAGTATGGGTTTAAAATGCCTTTTTGGGAACCTTCTTATGTCATATAAAGGGCATAAAAAGAGTTCTAGGTTAAGGAATTGGGTCATAGGTCAAGTGGAGCCTTTTTCCGCATGCTGCAGAATCTGCCTCAGCATGCATATGCTGCACATTTTGCCCCATATCTCCCAAACGGTAGCTCCAAAGTGCCTGCCACTTCAACCACGTGAAATCTGACTTCTTAAGCTTTCTAGGAAGGTCTATTTCATCAGATTTGGCCAAGGAACCTAGGAGATATAGCTGTTTAAAGTTGACTTATGTAAACTGAAAAGTGCTGATAAAAGTAAAAAGTACTTTTCAACTTTTGTTTGTTGCTTTTTGGTCCCCTCCCTTGCTTTATGGTCGTGTGAATGGGTCATTTGCTGCTTTCTTTAGCTTGTAAGAGGCTCTCATATATAAGAGAGGCCTTAGGATGTAAGAAGAGGTTGTTGAATGATAATACAAAGAAGCTAAAGCTTTCTCTTTCTCTCAAAATCTTAAGTTCTCTTTATCCTTCTCAAAGGTGGTGAGTCTTGAGTGGAATCCTTTGTGGAATTGTGGGTGGCTTAGCCTTTAAACAATTCTTGGTGGATCCTTAGTCTTGATTGGTGGCCTAGTCTTTAAATCAAGTCATATCTTGTTACAAAGCGAAAATTTGCAACTAAACTCAAGCAAGCTTCATCCGGCCCATTAGCACACGCTCCACAATCAATGAAACTTGAATTGCAAAATGGGACCCAAATAAAATATCCTCAAACTGGGATGATTAAATACGATAAATAAATGCAAAAAATTTAAATGGCATAAGGTAATTTGGTAAATATACAAATTGAGTGTAATTGAAATAATAAACATGATTTGGTTAAACAAATAACCATGAGTGATTAAATCCATAAACATGATAAATTAAATGAATAAACATGATTAATTAAATAAATAAATATGGGTTAGGGTCGGGTTATTATAATAGAGAAGCAAGATGAAAATTAGTATAGAAGTTGCAGTGGGATTGTTTTCTATTGGGATACGATTGGATGGGGGGCGGTGGAGAGAGAGATATACAGAATCTTTGGGTAGAATATGTTGTATCTATATGTGCGAAATATATGGGTATTGGGTGGGAATTTGTTTGATTCTAAATGGCATATTAGTCTAGATGCAAATAATATTTGAGTGTCATCCGCAAATAATACTTAAGTGCCCCCATATTATAAGGCACGCTCCACGAAAATCTATAATCAGAAGTAGCAAATTACTGCTTCTGTTTTTGGGGGCAATTTCTTTCAAAAATGTTTTCCAAAAACAGTTTTTAGTTTTTAAAAAAATAGGTGTTTGGCCTAATTAGTATTTTTGTGGTCTAAACGCACGATCAAAAGTTAGGCCAAATAGGTACTTAATAATGTGATTTTTTTTGTTTGTTGGGGGGGGGGGGTTCAATAAATAGGGCAAAAGGTTTTTGTTTGGAAGGCAAGTCTCATACATAGCCAAAACAGCTATATGATGTGCTTCCGTTACTAGCACCCATACAATACAGAACAGAAGACTTATCTATAGAGTAATAATTAAAAGGTGAGGAGACTCCCTTGGAACTAATTCTAGAACCATCAACAATTCAACATCATCACAAACACCCAAAACTCTATTTTTCTTATTGTGGTACATGTCCTTAAGAGGCTTCGAAGCCCTTTGCCTCTTCTTGATCATGACCACCCTACAAAGCAAGTAGCTTCCCACATTTTTGCAGCTTGTCATGCCCTAGTAGAGTAGACCGTTTTCCTTTGACTTGAAAAACAAATGGAGCTTGAAGAGCCTTGTTCAGAACTCAAGAAGTATCCAAGGCATTTATAGTAATATCCAAGGGAATGGATGTCAAATTCTTAGAGCAAGCCGACCCCTTAATGCCATAAGAAATCGCTTTCCAAGCTAACTCTACAACCTTTTGCTCATGACTACTTGGAGATTAAACTTGATGGACACGTAAAGTCATGTGCCCCAATCCAAAACTAGCATAATATTCAATCTTCTTCCCTTAACAAAGTGACTCGTAATCCGATCGACTTAGGCAAAGTGAGTGTCTTGGCTTGCCATTAATCGTAAACTTCAACCTTGTCATACAAAAGTCTTTGATTTCATCCACATGAGGAGAAATTGTCGGAGATTATGGAGGGCTTGGGTCAGCCCTATCCTCCCTGTATGTCATAGATGAGAAACAAGAAAGCTAAGAATGGAGCTCATATTAGCAATATGGGCCAATTATGCCACCAACATAAGCTCATCCCTTACATTTCTAGACCCCCTTATAAAACCTCGTTCTCCTATTGTTGAGTGGAGCTTGTTTGTTAGATTCAGTGGATCGAACCGTGTCTCCTTTGTAGATGTGGATTGCCCTTCAACGCATTGATCTTGAATGCTCTTTGGCCCCCTAGATGTGTCTAGACATTGTCTCTTAGAAGTTGAAGCCAGAACTGTTCATTCACTAGAATCAGCAGAGTTAACGCATTCTTTACTGGGCACCATCAGTTTCTTCCCCTTATCCTTGTCTGGTAAACCCCTGCTACATGAGCCTTTAACCTTAAGAAGCTCCTTTAACAACTTTAAATTCTTACGATCTAATCTAGCAATTTCCCATAGATTCGTAATAGCCTATTCCAGGAGGTTCAAAGTATTAGAGGCAAGAGCTCTTCTAAAAAAAGCCTTAACGTTGGTTGAAGCAAATTCCAAGTTTAGATTCAATGAGATAACAAGATCTATCATCAATAAAGCTTCTTCTTTAGAGGAGGGCAAACCCACACAAACAAATGGAAGACCTTTCTCATAGAGATTAGAGGCTAAAATATGTTGTCCTTTCCTAAACGATGCATTGCCTTTCTCTTTCATTTCTCTACCCTCGAAAACAGCTTTGCCGGGGCACAAGACATTTTTTTGGGATAAAGGTGTACTAAAAAAACATATATAAATTACTCAGGGCATACTGTGAGAGCAACATATGCTATCTAGAATTCTCTCATTCTACTCAATATCATCCTATCACATTATGTGATCACCATATACATATCTCGGGTTGTATTTTGAAACATCCTCCAATTCCTTTCTTGCTAACATATGTAAACAATTACAATTACAACCATAAAGACTTTACGCTTCCATCTTTCAGACATCTTCCTTTGTGCTATTACCTCATGAATATCCTCCAAAGCACCTACTATCAGTTGAACTAGCAGTAACTCCTAGAAGAATTATCCTAAAACTATAACCATAAAATTCCAGTGGAAAAATAGATGTTCATGAATCTCATTCTCATTTTGACACAACTCACATTCTGGTGGGCAATTCATACCCATTTTAAGTAGTCTGTCCTTGGTTAGTAATCTTCCATGCAATCCTAGCCAAGCAATAAAGGCACATTGAGGGATTCTATGCTTATGCCATACCATATTATACCATGGCACTTGTGCATGGCATGTCTTCAACCAAATATAGTCTGAGTGCACTCTATAAGTGCCATTAGGTTCTTATTTCCATACATTGGAACTAGTGTCAAATCTTTCCACCATGAGGTCTTTAGTTCGAATAATTTTTTTCGAGTACCATGAATCCTTAGCATGTTATGTGTAGTTCCAGACTAATATACACTTAAGATAATAACGATGGACCCACTTGATCCATAAACCATTTGCATTAGTAGCTACATGCCGGAGTAATTTAGTCACAAAGACAGTATTTCATAAATTCTATCTCGAACCACCATACGTCCCTCTTTTTAGTATAAACATAGGATATCCCATGCAATAAGTGATGTTTTCCTAGCCATAGGTTCTAATCCGTGGAGGAATTGTTTGCATAGTTGATTAACCTTGTCCATGATAGCCTTTGGAAGAATGAAAATCGAACGCCAACATGTAAACATTCTTAGAGGGACTAAGTAGATTAACTGCAATTTGCCAGCATAACTCAGCCTTTTAGTAGACAAGCATGGATTCATGCTGTAATCTTATCAACTATAACTACACAATCTTGTTTATTCATCTGTTGTGGTTTAACAACCATACCTAGGTACTTAAAGGGCAAAGTCTCAAGCTGAACGCTAGTGATTCTTAATAAATCACCAGTAATAGCCTCATCAGTACCAACAACCACTAAGTTTGTGACTTGTCCTGATTAGCTTCCAATCATGAACAACCAGAAAAGTGATAGAAAGCTATCTTCAAGAGTGTTATACTCTTAGCATTAGCAAATCATCTAGAAAACTCAACATACATAGATTTAGTGGCTTATAACGTAGATGGTGATGGAACCTAATTTGTTGTATAGCAACCCTGAGTGTTCTACAAAGATATTCTATAAACCATTACAAATATTGAGAAGGGGCATGGTATCACCTTGTCTCAACCCTCTTTTTCTTGCAAAGTACCCAAATAAACCACAATTTACTTTGACAGAGGATTTTGCATCGGAGATGCAAGCCATGACTTTTTGTACAAAAATGGGAGGGAGGCCATAACCTAGAAGTAATTGCTCATTGCTCTATGAAGTCCCATCTGAAGGTGTCATAAGCTTTCCTCAAATCGACTTTCATAATTACCATGGGGGAAATTCATTTCCTATTGTACATCTTAACCAATTCTTGACATATCATAATGCTATGCAGTATAGGTATGCCTTTAATAAAAGCACCCTAGGGCTCATCGACGAAGAAGTCTAACACCCTATTGATTCTACTACAATTCAATTTAGTAGTGCATTTGTAGATAGTGTTGAAGCAGGCTATACGTCTCATGTCAACAACATTAACAGGGTTTAAAACTTTAGGAATCATAGCTAATGTTGTAGCAGTTACCTGGCTTAGAAGTTTTCCAGTGGAGAAAAAATATTGGATTGCCGTACGTTGGCCTAGGCAACGTTAAAAGAACTCCAGGAACTGACAGTCCAAAGAAAAGTGCATAAAAATTTAATAGCAAAAATAATTATTTAAATGTCGAATGCATCACTAATACTACTCATAAGTAAACACCGTTACTATATCGCTTCCCATTCCCGTACGACTTCTCACCTGAAAGCAACCGAGTTTCATGATGAGTTTGTTGTTCCCACAACAATTACACATAATACGAAATTATAAAGAAATAGTACTACAGTAAAGATATCCTTAAAAAGTTAGTAGACTAGAGAATTGATAAAAGAAATAAGAACAAAACCAACACCAAACACAAGTCAAACTCCTACACTTTTGGTGAAAATTTACATAGAGCAAAAATTCTCTTGAACTCCAAACTAATACATTTACAAGAAAAGCGCTCAATTTTTCCAAACGAAAAGAGATTTTGAATGGTAGACATCAAGTGATTCAGGAATTTGGGCTCTTCTTTACAGCGTTGCTTTACAGTGAGTAGCCGTTTCCGTAAGAGATCGCCCGACTCATATGGGAAACCCGAATTGGGTGTAGCCCTGCCGCCCTACTGGAATTGTAAACAAATATGTCATTCACCACATACAGTGTATTCTTAAAAGAAGTATTATCCAGAAACGACCCTTGTGGGGCCCTTTTTCAAAACTTATGGTTTGACAAAGTATCACAATGCCTTTGTTTTCAACCAATAAAAGTACCACAAAAGTTTGCCACATACAAGACCTTGTAGGAAACAACTTAGCTCAGCAATAAACAAGAAGCAGTAAAGCAACCAGTGATAGGAGTTAGGCAAACCACAACCATTGTGATCGATGGTTCCAAACAAGGTAACATTTCCTTCTCAACATGTTCCTTTACATCTTGAGCTCAACCTAAAACATGAAAAACTTATGTTATTGAATTAACTTAGAAGGCCAATTCCCTAAGCCCTCTGTGGGGTTTGTTTCAACCCCTTTCTGAACATTCTTAAATCCAATTTCACCATGTGCTTGCTTGTCCAAACCTAAAACTTACATAACTATTTGACCATCCTATTTAGCTTGCAGGCCTACTTACATGACTATTTGACCATCCTATTTAGCTTGCAGGCTATAATGTAGTATTGTCTTTCCATAAAAATCTTACACACACGTGATTGGATCAAAAGGCCCCAATCTAGACTCCTCGAGGTTTGGTCTAAAGTTGTTATTTCTATAATTTTTGTGAAATTCCTAGCCTAACTCGGTGAAAACTAGCAAAAAATTCTAGACTTTACTTTATGGTCAGAAGTGCACAATTTTAGAAATAACATTGCATCTTCCTCAATACAACTCCAAATTTATTGATTCAAAATTCTGGCGCAACTAAACATCCTTGTGTACAACATATCCAAAATTCATAATGAGACCCTCCCAAATATTGCCAGTAATGCACGTGAGTTGGATAAATTTCCAAGATGAAATCCAACACACTATAACCCCAGTTTTCAATTAATTTAAATGATCAATCCTGTTAATCCAACCACAAAATTTTTATTTTTGAGCCTTGGTTCATAAAAGAATGGTCCCATAGCAAAAATTCTCAAACTTCACTAAGAATTCATATCTTCCAAAAAAAAAAAAAACTTTCAGCAATCCAGTTATCTTGTTAAACTGAGAAGTTTTTCCTTCCTCCTAAAAATCCTGATTTCCTTGCTTCTCACCTATATTGATACCAAATCACATAATGTTAGAACTCTAGAGATGAGGATATGGAATTAGAAAATAAATTCAAATTGATCAAGAACAAAGTTTTTTTCCTTTCGCTATAATCAAACAAAATAAAGGAGACAAGTTCTTTTCACTTACCATTGAATGTTTAATTCTTCAAGGGAAGCAGAAGAAGAATAGTATAATCCTTGTATGAGGGAAGCGGAGTGCAACCGTGTGGTGTGAAGGGAGGAGGTGAGGGAATCTCTTTTTTATTTTATTCTTTTGCTTGACTATGGTTTTAGGAGAAAGTAATAAATATGTAAGGTGGTTTAAAAAGAGAAGAGAGTTTTTTTTTTAATTTAAAATTTATAGGTGGCCGGCTAGGGAGGGTTTTCTCCAACATTTTTATTGTTTTTTTACTCTTGCTTACTTAATAAGGTGAAGAGTGTCAAATCCTAACCCAGTTATGCTCGAATTTATACGACTTGACCAATATGGGAAATATATTATTTTTTTCTCAGGATAGCGTATGACTAAACTCTACAATCCTTTTTTACTCTACCTCCTCAATCGCCTGTTATAAATATTGAGCTTGAGTACGACATGAACTAAGGACAGTATCACATTAGGAAAAATAAAAAGAACTTATTCCAAATAGTAATTTCATACAATTTCTTAATTCTAAGAAGTTTCCACGTAAATAAAAAGGAGTTTCATCCTCGAAACTTGAGCACACCTATGACATGAAAAGTTGGGGATATTTTTCCCTCATGTCTGCCTCAGGTTCCCAGGTAGCCTCAGCTGTGGTGTGGTTAGCCCAAAGCACCTTTACTAGTGGTATAGTTTTCCTAGGCATGACCTTTTCTCTTCAATCTAGAATCTGTATCGATTGCTCCTTATAGGTAAGATCTTCCTAGCACACAAGAAACAGAGAGTAAAAGAAGATACCCATAACCAAAATAGAAGAAGCGATGAAAACTGAACCAACACAGTAGTAGCACAAGTGGAATGCAGACCAATAGACACCTAATTGAAATAAAAAAAACCCATAACCATCACAACACCAAACCCAACTACCAAAACAAGATCTACGACACACAAAAGGTGAGACTCATACCAATCTTTCATGAATCAGAACATGGAAGTGAACACAGAGCATGGTATTCATATCAAAACTGAGCAAACTCAGATCTAAAGCCTAAAGATCTCTCTTAAATTTGAACAAAAACTAGGAAAGCAAAAATTACAAGCTTGAGAGTATAGATGACTGAATCCCAAAGAAAATGAAAACAAGATTAACTAAAATTAAAACCTAAGCTCTACTCTCTATTCTCTGCTATTCCTCTATGCTTTGTTACTGACTATTATCAAGTCAAGATCACTAACTAGTAAATTCACTTTGATGAAATGAGGCTGAATATGAGATTCTATAATAAGAAGGCTTTGAAGTTGGAGAGGATATACTCCGATCACATGTGATGGGTTGACGATGTACTTATGTAACTATGACACGTGGAACACATTATGAACTCTCGATAAGTCAGATGGGAGTTCTAGTCTATAAGCAACTAGATTAATGCATTTTGTCACTCGGTAGGGACCAACACATATTGGTGTTAATTTGCCCCATGGCTAAAGCGCATCACTCCTTTAGCTGGTGAAATTTTCAGAAAGACCTGGCCGTCCACCGCAAAGTCCAACGAGCGACGCCTTTGTTCAACATAACTTTTCTGTCGACTCTGAGTTGTCTTCATCCCAGCTTGGATTATCTTGACCTTTTGGAGCATGTCTTGTAGCATGTCTAACCCTGCCATACAAGTGTTATCAATATCACTCCAATACAGCGAGGTACGACACCTTCTACCATACAGGGCCTCATAAGGCACCATTCGTATGCTTGCACGTACAAGATTTTCAAGGTAAAATATAAATGCTGCAAGTGTACAGTGTTCGCTATATACTTGAGGATCATCTCCTTATGAATGTTGGATGAAAATAAGGTCATAAAAATTAAATCAAAGCAACTAACCTACTTTTGCAAGTTTTGATTATATTTTTTTTTTTTAAAAAAACTTAGTAACTATTGGTTCACATGACCACAATAAGCATTGATAGCCCAAATGAAAGCTACACAATAAAAGAAACGAAGAAATAAAACAAATAGAGAACAATGGAGAAGACAGAACGAACAGAATAACTAAGCAAAATATAGGAGAAGGGAAAACAAAAGCCATGGCATCCTAGCTTCAAGCTTAGCCCAAGCTTCAAATCCATTAATGGGGCTTATACAACTAGAACGTGCTACACAAGGAAGGCCCTAATAGGGCACAAATTAGAGGAAGTAACTTGAAATCAACCTAGTCAAAGCATTCAATTGAAAACTCATAATACGGTATAACAGTCCACATTCCATAATTAGGACATATCCTTTAGTCAACTGTGCACCAATCAAAAATGAAATTAACACAACACTCATAGTTGAGCTAACACTTAAAATGATATATAGCAAACCCAGATAGAATAAGTTGAAGCCCAAAACATAGATAAAATGAGACAGAATCCAGATACCCACTACCAGGAGCAAAACATAGGACCCGAAAATGTGGATGGAGAAGAAAAATCTATACTCAGCATAATCCCATTAAAACCCCCAAGAAATCGAATCATTAGCATGAAACCAAAACTTCAAAGTTGAACCAATATCATGGAATTCCAACCCAAATATCACAATCCTTACTCAAAAATCAATAAAACTAAAACTGATCGCAGTAATTTTTGACTAACAAAAGTAGATTGTAAATGGAGAATAGGGCAAATTCAAATGAAATAGAACACTAAATTAAACCCTAAAATCCTAAAATTGAAACTAAAAACTAAGATTATGAATCTAAAACCCTAAATTATAACCGAGCTTCCCCTCCATCACCCCATTGCTCTTCAATTTATGTAGATCCAAGTCGGTTTCAATGTTCATCTTCACCATCGATTGAGGGAATGATGTGGATGACAGATATGGCCCTGGTGGTGGAGGGACTTCGGTGTTGTGGGGAATATGGCGATGATGGTGTTGCTGATGCTGGTGCGTGTGGGTGGTGGTGGGAGATGAAGTTGCTAGTGTTGTGAGTGTGTTGAAGAAGAAGAGGAACCAGAAGGGGGTGTCCTGGTAGCTTGTATGAGGAGAGAGAAAAAAAATAAGAGAGATGGGGGTAAGGGGGTTTCTATTGTGGCACTCGTGAGGCGCAAGGGGGGGGGGGGTTGTTATGGTTTTTAGATTTTTATTTATTTATTTTTCTTTTTTTCTTCATTCTTTTGATGATGGATTAAGGGGGAGTGGGCTGCGATGTTGGGCTACTGGTTCAATCTTTAATTCTGGGCCCAATTCTTCATTTCCACTAGATTTTTTCATTTTGTATTTTTTTTGCAAGGCCTACAAGATAATAAAAACTCAATTACAAATTTAAAAATCATAATTATTGGGAGCTGAATTAGGTGGAGAAATATTTAAAAAATAATCGTAGTTTGGGTGCGAACAAATACCGCAACACCTAAATTTTGCTCGTTATTGAGTAAAACAAACTAAACTAACTAAAAAGAAACCAAAGAATAAGAAAAAGAAAATCCTCACTCACTTTCGTGGGAATCACTATTGCATTTAGCGTACGTAGCAAGCCCTTAAACTCCTCGGTTTTCCAAGTGGACGAGTGAGGTATCGTGAGAGTTTTCAAGTGAAACACCCACAAAAATCCTTTTAAAAACAAAGAATTTTTTTTTGTTTTTAAAAACACAAACGTATATACAAGTAATTGGAGGATTATGTATACAATTTAGGCAATTGCATAACCCTAGTAACCAAGTCATCAAATTATATACAAATAGAATGTATAATAAAGAGATAACTAAGTCACAAGATGCATCCCAACTCTCATTTTTCATCCCACACACAATATGCAATGATATATATACCTTGGTGCATTTGCAAATGTGTATCAATCGTTATGAATCAATTTGTTAACATTGACGTGATTCTCGTTTTCTTGTCTTATTGCCTTCTTTGCTCCATTTCCCCCTTTTTTTCTTTTTTCAAGAATAATAATAGACACACCCTAAACTCGCTTGACTTACAAATATTTACGCATTCCCTAAAATGAGTTTTATTAGAATGTGTAAAGTACTTATTTGATTGCCCAAATAGAAGTGCAATCAAGTAAAATGGCACATATTCTAGTCAATTAAAAATATGAAATAAAGATAGTGACTTTGAACATTGGTGCCTTGGCTTTTATTCTCATTTTTAGGTTTTTTCCCTTGTTTTTCCTTTTTTTCCACATTTTTCAAGAGCATAGAAGGTCACTTCAACAAACAAAAAGTTCACATGTCAAGTTAGCAAACAAGACCTAAAAAATTGATGAAAAAGTGAGTAAGGTAGGCACAAAATCACACATAGGAGACAAGATTATTATGAAAATTGGAATCTATATTTTCAACTAGATATCTCATCATGCAAACTCTATTTACATATAACTCAATCACCTAACAATATGGGATCAAAACACCTAACAATTAGACAAATCCTCACATAAAAATAAAAATCTATTTAAAATTTTCGAAAAATATATGCAAATGAGTACCTCACCCTCACACCAAAACTCCATAATGGTCTTTATTGTGCGAACTAAGGTGCCAAAAAGTAAGCACATAAGCAATCTAACCACCAAGCCTACACACATCCACAAGTATATACAAACCTACACGACCAAAATACAAAATAAAATGAAACAAAAACAAAACCACAAAAACAAAAACAAGGACAAAATCACCAAAATCAAATCCAAACAAAACCAAGGTACTACTAAATACAAAACAAAACCTTAAGCAAAACAAAACACCAAACAAAAGATAAACAAAATACAAAACCAACAAAACAAAAAAGAAGGCACTAATGCATTTACAAAAACATATCACCAATAAACAAAAACATACAAAGCCAAAACTGAACAAGCATCCACTAAATAAAAACTAAACAAAACCAAAACCAAAACCAAAAGATTAACACGCATTCACAAGGCAAATACACCACTAATAACAAAACACATAAACACAAACAAGGGTGATCATAGCCAACTTGGCTCAATGAATCTCAAATTTCACATTAAAATTGATCACCCACACAATCACAATCCTAAATATCCACAACTATGTAAAAGAGAAAGAAAGAAAAGAAAAAGGGGAATAGAAAAGGGGTGGAATGATCAGACCAGATTGTATACAAAATGTATCCAAATTAATGCCTGACTTAGATGATGTCAAAGAGGTTCATGGAGCATCAACCACTCCATCTCAGCTCATAAGCTGCGACTCATATCAAAAACCACCAATGATCATAACAACTTGTCGCATAATTGGGAATAATCCTCATAAAAATGAAAGTAGTAAGAAACAGGAGGTGTAGCCCAAATAAAGTGCATAAATGGAATGCAACTCAACGTTCTCTTAAGCTTATCAAAGCTCTCAGCCCAATCAAAAAAGAGACCTGTATATGCAAAATCAGAAGCATAAGTTAATGGTCTAACAAAGATGTGACTATATGAATGCATAGCCCATCTAAAGTGATATGAATGACCTACATGAAGTCCAACACCTCTGAAAGGGGAGGGGAGGGGACCTAGCCAAAGCCAATCAAATGAAATGTGAAAACCAATCCTCACAGGATAGCCTAACGTCAAGTCCTTCACCTAAATGTGATCCTTGAGTCTCTCTATGTAAATATCATCAAGAGTCTAATCTAAATAATGACTTCCAGGCATAAACATCTTAAACTTTATAAAAGTAGACTCAGGAAGGTCTGAAGAAGGGTGAAGAATAGGGAGGGAAGAAGAAAGGGGTCAATTGGAAAGGTTGGGAGCTAAGTCAAGGGAAGACTCCATATGAATAGGGTCAACAACCTCCACATGAGGCATAACCTCACCCATCTCCACAATATAAGGCTAATCAAATGAATCCTCCTTAGAAAATGTATATCTGACCCAACAAATATGCCATACTAATCATCATATCTAACATCAATCTCAAACCTATCTCCCTCCTTGGGCTCTCTAAAGGGAGCCAAAGAAAGAGATGAATCATGAATGGTCAGACTACCCTCAGGGGTGTCACTAACTGGGCCAAACTCTAGGGAGGGTGCAACTGTTACAGGAGATGAAGGATCACTCACTTCCTCGAGGTCATCACAGTGTGTATCATCATGGAAATCATACCTTAAAGGAATCGGTGCCTCACTCCTAATGTCAAAGTCCTCACAAGACCTGACCTCAGAAGTACGAGAGCCTAAACTAAGGTCGGTCTTGAGTAAATTATGCAAGTAAAGCTTCCTATTAAAAGTGGCCAATGCCTCTAATCTATGTGGTCTAACAAGTAGTGGACAAGAATCCACATCATGATCAAAGAAATCACGATAGTCACATGAAACTGGAGCACATGGAGTATGAGGGTGCTCATATGGTATACCCCCAAATTGACTCTTATCTAAAGGTGTAACATGCATCACGTAAGGGTCAGGAATGGAGTGACTTAAGGTCTCTCTAGCATTGTCATACTTCCAAGTATCATGAGCCAAGTATTCAAAGAAATCCCAAATTTCATCCGGAGTCTTACTAAACAAACATTCCAAACCTCTAGGGGATATGACACACCGAGAGTGCACGGGTGTTGTAGTTTAGATTGAATATCATTCCCATAAAAACTAATACAGTCTATTGAATTTTATCCTTCTAAAATGCTAAGCAAATTAAATGTTGAGTGATTTTTTTTTCTAAAACTAATCTATTGCTAGATGAATGTTAATTACTGATATAAAACTTCTATCAATTAAAAAAGCGGAGGGATTTGTCTCACCAACAACAAATTAGATCCAATAAATTATATATGTGCTCTATTTTGATTTGGATGAGTCAAAGGATAACAATCATATATAATTCGGTTCTTTCTTTCAAAATAAACTAAATTATTTAGACTAATCTAATCATCGTTCTTTCAAAGGTTCTTGAATTAGTTCAAATTAAGGGTCTAGATTGCCAATTTTCCTCTCAACATGCAACTTTTTCTCAAAAATTACTATGTCAAGTGTAATCTTGTCGATCCAATAGTGGATTTTACCTTTCAGTACTTCAACTAATTATTTAATGATTTGCAAGCAAATTTTGCCGAACTTACTCAAAATGTTCACTGCACAAGATAGATTGAAACATGCCAAATGTACAAAGCACATTTTTGATAAAAATTAAGATTCTAATTTCATTGTTTGGCTAACAAATCCCTATACTAGAGGAAAAATGCTGACACGTGATTATTAAACTAACAAAAGAGAATAACTAAACCCCAAAACAACCTGGAACAATTCTAATGGAGTTCAAAGAGTAAGCGAAGAGAAGATTCTTAACAACAATGGAGTTCTTTGTTAATTCTTCAATCTTCAAGCCTCCAACTTGCAAATTGCCTACCTTCAAATCTTCTTCTTGGTCTGAAAATGATAGATACACTAAGGAATTTGAGAGATTTTTGAGAGATAATAGTTATGTCTGTCTTCTCTGTAGCTGAGCATGCTTAGATATATCAGCCACCAAGCATTCTCAGTCACAGAACCGAGGAAAACAAACAGTTGCAGCTATTACAAGCTTGCCATAGATCATGTCTTTCGCCACGGATAGTCCATGGGGGCCTTTGTCTCGGTTGTTTCTCGTTCTTCTTTCTCACCATGGGGCATAGTGGCTTGGGGGGCATCCGTGGCGAGTCAAAAACTCATCATTTGAGGGTCAATGTTGGATTAAAAAGGTCTCAAAACCTACAAAAAGTATCAAAGAACTATACCCAAGCGTAAAATGGGAATTTAGGGTATAAATTATAACATAAAGCTTGCAAATTTCCTATGAATGGAACAAAACGACCCCAAAAATGATATAAACTTTAAGCACTTATCAGTGCATAGTTTCAACATGACCCTGATATCCATCATTAAGACCCTCAAAAATCACTTGGCAAATTTTCCATATCTTAAGATATCGATCAACACATTGAGCACGAAATTCATTCAACCTACTCAAATATCACCAAAATACTTCATGCTTATATTAAGGGAAAATGCCTGTAGGACTAAAAGGTAAAGTTTATTGTATGGTAGTTAGACATGCTGTGTTATATGGATCGAAGTGTTTGCATATAAAGAAGACTCAGGTTCAAAGGTTAATGGTAGCAGAGATGGGGATGATTAGATGGATGTGTGGTTATACGAGAATGGATAGAATTAGTAATGGAGTGATCAGAGACTTAGTTAAAGTGGCCCCCATCGAAGATAAGCTGAGAGAAATAAGACTCAGATGGTTTGGCCATGTGAAAAGAAGGAGTGCGGACGCTCCAGTGAGGAGAGGTGAGAGTATTACCATCCCAAGGGGTAAAAGAGGGAAGGTTCGGCCTAAGAAGAGTTTGGACGGGGAGATTAGAGAGGACTTTAAAGTTGTAGGGTTAACGGAGGACATAGCTCAGGATAGGAGACTGTGGCGAGATAGGATTAAGATCTTAGATCACAGAGAGTTAGCCTCATAGTTGGTCAATCGGTTGCAGTAGAGTTTTTTTTTTTCCGTATGTTCTGTTTGCATGTAGGTAGTTCATGCGCTTGGGAAGAGACATTGTTTGCCTACCTCAGTTTGTTAAAGTACAGTATCTCCCTTTGCCTTGTTGCACTTATGGTTACATAGTTACTACCACCTGATTTTTTTCATGTTTTGTAATTTATTTTCTGCGACTTATTCTTAGTTTTTTTTTTTCTGTTAAATGTTTTCCATAAAAGGGTTTTCACAAAATGTTTTCTATAAAATGTCTTCACAAAATCCTTCTTCTATAAAATGTTTTCACAAAATCTGATTTTTGTGGGTCTATTGGAATCAGTCTCTCTACGGGTAGGATTGCTGGTAGAGGTAAGATTGCCTACATCTGAATCTCCCCAGACCCCGCGAAAGTGGGACCCACACTAGGAGTTGTTGTTGTTGTAGAAAATTGCCCTTTGTTTTTTAAAAGTTTTTTTTCAAGTTTTTCAATTTTAGTGATTTTCAAATTTTTACAATTTTTTTTTCAAATTTTGATTTTACTACTTTTTTTAAATTTTTTCAACGAAATAAACAAAACAATGACTATTAATAATGAAATAAACAAAGCAAAACAAAGTATATAGAACTAATAATAAAGTAGCAAAGAAAAAGAAAATGTGATATAATCTCATGCTGTCGTCCCCAACAACTACGCGAAAAACTCATACGAGATTTTTAAGATAAAATATAAATGCTGCAAGCGTATAACTTTCACTATAGTATTTGTGGGTCGTCTCCTCAGGACGTTCGATGAAATTAAGGTCACAGAGATTAAATCTCCAAGTTAATCAAACTATTTAAAATATTTAGAAAAGCTTAGTAATTACTAGTTCACATAACCACATTAAGTAAATAGGTAAGGTGAAATCAATTAATTGAAGACAATGGATAAACCTAACCTAAAGTTTCACTACCATCACCTTCTGTAAATCTCACATCAAACAATAGCAAATCCAATCAAATAAAAGTACTAGAGAGTTATTCTAGCACTAACACAACCCAAATGAAAGCTACACAGTTAAAACAGACAGATAAGACATAACAAATATAACAAGTAAGCAGAATATAGGAGAAGGCAAAATAGAAGACATGGCATCCTAGCTTCAAGCTTAGCCCAAGCTTCGAATGCATTAATAGGGCTTACATAGCTAGAACATGCTACACAAGGAAGGCCTTAACAGGGCATAATAAAGTATCGTAGCCCTGATTCCACAGTTAGGACATATCCTTCAGTCAATTATGCACCAATCAAATTCAATTAAAAACTCAGAATAAAGTATCATAGCCCAGATTCCACAATCAGGACATATCCTTTAGTCAATTGGGCACCAATCAAAACAGAAATTGAGAACATAGCACACACAACTGAACTAAAGCCTGAAACAAAACATAGCAAACCCATACAAAGTAAATTGAAGCCCAGAGCAGATAAGACAAAATAGAATCTAGCTGCGCACTAGCACAAGCAAAACAGAGGACGCAAAAACATAGATGGAGAAGAAAATCTAAACTCAGCAGAATCCCATTAAAACCCAAGAAATTGAATCTTTAGCAGGACACCAAAACTTCAAACTTGAACCAATATCATGGAATTTCAACCCAAACATCCCAATCCTTACTCAAAAATCGATAAAACTAAAATCGATTACACTAATTTTTTTGCTAATAAAAGTAAATAGAAAATAGAAAACAAAGCAAATTCAAACGAAATAAAACCCCAAATCAAACCCTGAAATTCTAAAATTGAAACTAAAAACTAAGATTACAAATTAAAACCCTAAATTACAACCTAGCTTCCTCTCCATTGCGCCGCTGCTCTTCAAATTGTTCACTTTCAAGTTGGTGTCAATCTTCATCTTCACTATCGATTAGAAGGATGATGTGAACGATGGAGATGGCCCTGGTGGTGGAGGGAATTCGGTGCTGTGAGAAATATGGCGATGATGCTGGTGCCAATGTCGGTGCATATGGGTGATGGTAGGAGATGAAGTTGCTGGTGTTGTGAGTGTGCCGAAGGAGAAGAGGAACCAGAAGGGGGATGTCGTGGTATGAGGAGAGTGAGAAATAAAAGAGATGGGGGTATTGGGGTGTCTAATGTGGCACATGCGAGGCATGAGGGGTGGTGTTATGGTTTTTGGGTTTTTATTTATTTAATTTCCCTTTGCTTCTTCAGTCCTTTGATGACGGATCAAGGGGGAGTAGGCTGTGATGTTAGGCTAGTGGTTTAATCTTCAATTCTTAGCCCAATTCTTCATTTCCATCAAATTTTTTCATTTTAAATTTTTTTTTGCAAGATCTACAAGATAATAAAAACTCAATTAGAAATCTAAAAATCATAATTATTAGGAGCTAAATTAGGTTTAGAAATATTGCAAAAATTATCATAATTTGGTTGCAAATGTATTTTGATAGCTATTATTGTATGAGAACTCGATAAGGGGCCATTGCTCATCCCAGGTAAACTTCAAATTCAAGGCGCAGGATCGCAACATATCTTCTGGCGTCTGCATTGTTCTCTCTGCATGCCCGCCTCTAGCAGGACGGTAGGATGAATCGAAAGTCAATGTGGTCCCAAAATCTTCTTGTAGTTTCTTCCAGAACCCCACTTGGAATCGAGTATTCCTATCAGACAAGATGTAGGGCGACACTCCATGTAGGTGAACTATTCCCTTAACATATGCTTGTGCCAGCTGTGTCAAGGTCTAAGAATTACGAATGGGTATAAAATGCACCGTCTTTGTCAGTCTATCCACTATGACCCAGACTGAATTCTTCCGTCGTGGGGTGAGAGGTAACCTTGCCTTGAAATCCATCGAAATGAACTCCTACTTCCAGTCCGGTATTTCTAGAGATTGCAAGGGTCAGACTTGCTTTTGGTGCTCAATATTTACCTTTTGATAGGTAAGGCATCGACTCACATATTTGGCACCTCTCATTTCAGGTTACTCCATTGGAATAATTTCTTAAAATCTTTATACATGTTGCTCCCACTCGGATATACAGAGTGATGGGTGTTATGAGCCTTATACAAAATCAATATCTTGAGTTCTCCATGATTAAGTACACAAACCCTCCCTTGGAATCTCAAGAGGCCACCCTCCTAAACCACAAACCCTAGGTCCTTCTAAGCTATCAAATCCACTTTTATTTTCTCCAGTTAGACATCAGATTGTTCTGCTTGATGGTAAGGTTGCCAGAACTGAACCAGTTGGTGAACCGCTTAAGCTAGCGGTTTGATGGTTCAATCGGACGGACAGCCTAGACCAAATTAAACCGGTTGACCCGAATTCATAAAATATAAGCAATTTTATTCCATGTAGATAAAAAATTCTTGCAATTTTATATTAGTTATATATTATTATATTTACTTTTGACTTAAAAAAAAGATCATAACTTAGTTTCAATTATATATTTTAAGTTTGTTGGTTATCATGCTCTAATAATATAACCAAGAATTGCATCCTAAAAATAAAAAATAAAAAAGAGGGTTGTTGTGGCTTTATTATAAAAAAATAATGAGAAAGAATGATATAGAAGGGCTTTTGGTGCAGTTAGTGTGCTGAAGCTAAGGGAAATCTGGTGTAGTGTCATGGGTTCGACTCTTAGCAAATGCAATTTGTGCAAATTTTTAGACAGGTAAGAAAAGAAGGTGAGTTTAATCGGGTCAAGCCACCGCTTTATTGGGTCAATCGGGCAGTTCAACTGCATTTTGACCGTTCTAACTAAGCAACGGTTTTATGGCCCACAATGGACTGGACCATGGTCTGGTTCAAGGGTTAACTGGTCGGACTGGCCGATCCGGTCCGGTTGCTGTAACCGTGCCTGATCGATGTGGCCTTAGCTTTAGAGCCTTAACTCCCAACTATCTTAATCTTTCTCCTAACTGATGAGCTAGATACAAGATAATGTTCAATGCATGGTAATGCTTATGACTTAGGGCATCTACTACTACAAGATGAGATTAAATAGCGTCATAATCCTACAAGTGACACCATAAAGGTAATGTCTCCGTATCTGAAGTGCGAACACCACTGCAGCTAGTTCCAAATCATCGCTAGGGTAGTTCCTCTTGTGAGGATGTAATTGGCCGGATGCATATTGTTGAGTTATTTTATTTAAGTTTTGATGATAACAAATCCAAGTGTAAAAATTTGTCCAAGTAATGTTGCTCCAAACACGATCTCCAAACAGGCCTAACTGGTGTTTGTAATCCTTATTGTATTAACTTGTTTGCTACATGTGAGAACAAGTCCTTAAAACAGGTTTCACGTGGTGATTCTTTATTAAGTCAAGAACGCCATCTCGACAGTTGATTGTAAAGCATGTTCCTGAACTCTAGCAATGCAAAGAACAACCCCAGCAAACAAGATGGCCTTGGTGTTCACAGCAGCTCTACAAATCTTGGACAAGATGACTGATTCAAAACAAGAAGTCTTGGGTATATAGGTTTTATTTATTTAGACTCTTGTTAATATGCCAATATTGAAAATGCTTTTAAACACCTCTTGAATCGGTAATTGCGCTAAGTGCTTCAGAACACCAGTTGCGAACAACTCTGCAAACAGGGTGCCTAGGGTGTTTCTGAACTGAAGTGGCCATACCCGGTTATCTTGAAAATTCATTTTGGTTGGCCAAGATCTCCAGTATACCTTCCTTAAACTCTAAGGTTGCTATTTTTCTGGAAAAGATATTTCTTGAAAATATGGTGGGAGATTTGCTAAAATAGGTTTTTGGGAATTTGCCAAAACTAAA
>JACYFF010003369.1:55272125-55299738 GCA_017589665.1 Selenicereus undatus
TTATACTTTGGGAAAAACTTGTCACTAGCCGTTGGGGATTATTTTTTTTGGAAAAAATCATTTTCCCATACTTAGCTGATTCTCTTGGTTTTGACCGTTGGAATTCTTGTTTAAATAACAACATTTTACTCCCATTGAATGATACACATACACACGAGAGAATAGCAAGAAAAGAAAGCAAGAGAATATCTAGAAACACAACACACGCAAAAAGCAAAATTCAAAAAGTGGTTTTTCTAGTGGAAAGAATTTTTTTCGAGCTACACTTGAGAAAAGAAAAACCAATACAAGTTGTGTTTAAACCAAGCTTTCAATATATTGGCATACTAGGACTTCATTGTACCTTACATCTGCTTTAGTCAGATGCACCCAGTAAGGTGTTTTGTAACCCTGATCTTGAATCAGAAAAGTGAGTGAGTGGTCCTCAGTCGTGTGGACTTTGGACGTGTCCAATCTGGTGAGATTTAGACGTGGTGCAATCTGCCTTAGAGAAGGAGGTTACGTGGTTGCAAGGTGTAACAAGGTGTGTTACAATTGTAACGAGTTAAGCCCGGTTTAGTGAAGTGGTTAAATCCTACACGAGGTAGGTCGTGGTTTTTCACACCTCAGTTGGGCTAGAGGTGTTTTCCACGTAAAAATTGTGTGTGCTTTATTTTCCGCATTTATCTTGGTGATTTTTGCATTTGCAATATTTGAGAACACCCTTTGCAAACAAGTCACAAGGGTGTTTGTTATTTACAACGCGAAAATCAGACACCACAATTCACCCCCCTCTTGTGGTAGAATACTCACGATCTTAACACATATCACCTTATCACCTTGCATAAATGCTCACCCCAATCCTTGTCATGATGCATCGCTAAAAACCATAAACCACTTGCTACCTTCTGGAAGGGTAAGGACAGGGGCTGAGGTTGATCTCTTTTTCAACTCCCAAAAAGCCCCCCTCACACTTAGGGGTCCACTAAACTTCACGGCCTTTTTTGGTGAGGTTAGTAAAGGCGGCTACAACTTTGGAGAAATCCTTTACGAATCGTTGATAATATCCTGCTAATCCCAATAAAGCTCCATACCTCAATCGGGTTTATAAGATGAGGCCAGTTCGTGATGACTTATAGCTTTTGAGGGCCTACCCCGATCCCTTCAGCCGACACTATGTGGCCCAAAAAGGCAAACGTTTCTATGCAAAACTCACACTTTGACAATTTGGCAGACATGGTGTTTGCCCTTATATGGCATTTGGTTGGCAGTAACGTAATAAGTATTTAATGGAATCAAGCATGTAATTCAATTTTCAATCTACTGGAATGGGATAATAATTACATTAGAATGTTTGGTTACCTAATTTTTACAATTATACTGGGATGAATTAATTTACAAACACCACTTCATTTTGCATGTGGCATGAAGTACTCACAATTCAATTGGCATTTTATTTTGCTTACATTGATTATTTGCACCGTTGTTGATAATTATTATTCAATATATTGTCATCATGATTATGATACTTCACATGAGACTGACTTCTCTCCATTTTCTCTAATTTACAATAATATACAATTATTCAAGTTTAGTAAGTAGAGAGATGATGGTGATAATGATGATGATGATGAGAGAGAGACAGCGAGAGAGAGAGAGAGAGAGAGAGAGAGAGATGATGTCTAGAACGCACATATAGTTATAATAATATGGTCATAGTTATGGGTTAAACTTTATCTAATATGGAGAGAAGATATAAGGGAGAAGAAATAGGGGTAAGGGGGACTTTAAACCTTTAAAAACATGGTGGTGTACTAAGAGATCAGAAGCAAAGGAGTAACAACGAAGAGAAGAGAGAGAAAGTCCCCAAATATAATAGTTTAAGATTTGGTAGACTTTGATTCATAGGTATGTAACGCAATAGTTTAGGAAAATTCAAGTAATTGTATTTGCATAAATTGAGGTAAATGTGATTACAATGCAATCTTGATTATAGCCGTTAATGGTAACCAAGCATGGTATCATCATTACCATTTTGATTGCATTATCACTTTGATTATATGGAACCAAATGAGCCACTAGTGTCTCTAGAGTTAACCTTAAATATCATCATTACCATTTATGAACACACCACAAATCGCACGCGAAACGGTGTCTTATGAACATCATCCTCTTTTATCCCTAGCTGGGGGTAACCCAACTCAAGTCTATCATCGAAAAGGTTCCTGCTCCCTTAGTTAATCAAAGAGATCATCAATATGTGGCAAAAGGGTATCTTTTTTTTTAATAGAGATTATGTTCAACTCCCGCTAATTCACAACACAATCTCAAACTACCATCTATCTTCTTGAGAAACAACACAGAGTGCCCTATGGTGAGGTACTTGGTCAGATGAATCCTTTCTCCAACAACTCTTCTAACCATACCTTTAACTTCTTGAGTTCCGTTGGTACCATGTGATATGGAGTCTTAGATATAAGATTGCACTAGGGGCTAGGTCTATGTCAAACTCTACTTCTCAGGGTGAAGGCAACCCTAAACTTGATGTGGATTTTATGTTCAGTTTTACTTGCAAGTGCACAAGGTTAATTGTACACTAGCGAGTATAGGGGGTGTCGATCCCACAAGGAACAATAGTGATTTTAAATTTAGTCTTTTTGATTATAAAAAAACAGTTCAATTGAGGAGTTCGATTATCAATATGAATTAACATAATAAAAGAAGAGTAAATGAGTTAAGAGAGTGAAGAGAAATCAAATAGGTGAAAAATCTAGGACTTTGGATTTCACCGTTGATGCAAATATTGATTTACTAATTCAAATGGGGATTCAATTTGTCTCTTGTTTAGCCTTAGCTACAAGCATTAGGCTATAATTTGAAAGGATGATTATAGTTATAAAATGAGATTATTTATCTAGTGGTTTAGCATAAATCATTATTTTTAGACATAATGCATCTAATTTCTAGTGTAAATTATTCAATTTTAATAATTATAATTTTAAGCCCAATTGCATAATCACCATATTATCCTACAAGATCTAATATTAATTTGAGGTAGTGAATTAAACTATTGTGATCAACATAATTAATCAATAGTATTAAGATGTAGAAATAGGTTAAGTTCAAATATAAACTCAAATTATGCAATAAAAGAGACAAGAATTACCCCAAAAGCAGTTAACAAAACCAATATTATAATCAAAGATCTATCCTAATCTTAGAAATGAGTAGTTTAACCAGCCATAGTTAGTGAACATGCCATTAAAGTTGGTATATTTCACTTCATATGCCCAAAGTCTTATACTCAATTGCACAAATGATATAATCAAGTGTGAACTCTCAAATTTGACTGACAAATGAGTTGAGAAGAAAGAGAAAAATAGTTGACAAAGCTTATTTTCTTCCAAACCCCTCAACCCAGATGGTCTTGCCTTACAAAATACTCTCAACTCCCTAAAAAAATAGAAGATGGAAGATAGAAGAATGCTTGGATGCTTGAATAGGTGAATGGATGAATGAATGACTGTATGGATGCTTTAGCCCATGGTCCCTTTTTATAGTAGAAAATCAACATGTCTTGATGCCTAAAAATTAAGAAAAATTAATTTCAATTAATTCTTGGCTGTTATATTGCATAAGAAAGGGCTAGTCTTAAGCTAACAATTAATCAAAATTAATTAGCTTTGATTGGGTTAACAATTAGCTCATGTGGAAAATTGAACACTAGACAATGGGATATGCTGGGGAAGCTGAATTGGGAACGAGTGGGCCATCGAAGCTATAAGAGCAGCCCAAACAGAGAGGGAGGAGAAGAGGAGTGGGATGGGGAAGTTGGTGGGTGGTGCTCCAGTTGGGCCACACACAGGCTGAAACAGGCCAGTGGAGAAGGGAGGGAAGGAGGAAGAGTGAGGTGTTGGACCTCTGGACCCATGCAGAGAGTGTGAGAGGGTGAGTGGCTCGAACTGGGCCGTTGGATGGGCCCAGGCAAAGGTAATGAGAGAGAGAGAGGGAGATGAGGAGGAGAAGGGGCACTTGGGCTAGAGCTTTGGTTGGGCGTCGGCTGGGGTAGGAGAGAAAGGAGGGAGATTAGGCTGTGGGTAAGCCCGTTTTAGGCTGGACTGGCCTTTTTCTTTTTTTTTTTGCTTTTTTGTTGGGCTTGACTCTTGAGCATTGAACTGCAGTTGCGATCTCCTAATGAAATTGTTCCAATTACTCGACTCCGTTTTGAATTCAACGATTTTTTTAACTTGAAAATCACGTAAAATATGCATTATTTACTCATAAAAATATATTCCAAATACTTAAAGATAGGTAAAATAAAGGAGAAAATTACATATGAAATATGAATTATCAACTCCCCCACATGTAAACTTTGCTAGTCCTCGAGCAAAGAATATCCTTAATGCATATATTCATTTAAACCATCAAGAAGAATAAGAATAAGATCAGGGAAGAAAATCAAGTGATCCAACTATGAATGCCCACTCGAAATCACATATATTAATTCACTACCAACCCACATGAGGGTAGATCTATGACTAGGGTAAGGATGTCCATGGACACCCCTAACCCAAAAAAATGTCTTATTAGCTAATTTGAAGCCTCTATATATATTACTAATGGACACCCCAAAAATTGACCCAAAAAAGACCTTTTACCATTAAAAATTGATCAACTTGAACCTTGTAATTGGACCAGCCCAATAGCTGAAAGCCAGCTCTTAACATTAAAAAAAAAACCAAAACTTAATGAACGTAACTCACGTTTCTAGCCAACCGTTCGAGCACTCACCTTTCTCCTCGCGACTGCTCGACTCCTCCATTGATAGTCGCCAGTTCGCCGCCCACTCTGCTCCTCGGTGCTTGCCTTCTCCACTCTAGCCGACGTAGCCGTGCACTATGAACCGGTCACGGAAAAATGAAACCTCCACTTGGACCACTCAGGTCTTCCACTTTGGTTGCTGCTCTACCCAGAGCTCAGCCCTCAGGCTAGGTTTCGCTACTTCAGCCCCACCTACCCCACATCGAGTCGTCAATGCTCTCACCGGCCATAGAACCCCCCTAATAGTCCACTGCTATCTGCTAAGTGCTTGAGTCAGCCCTCAAGCCTTGGGTTAGGGTTTCGACCATAAATAGCCAAAATTAAGCTATTGAATTTTTGTGTTTCGTTCTGTATGTTGATTTTGTTTTGTTTTGTTCTATTCTATTCCGAGCAGCCACCAATTAATCTTTCTGGTTCATCGATTCGTTCAAGCTTATCTCACATGGCAACAAGTAAAGCACTCTTTGCCCTTTTTCTTTGCATAATTTTTATTGCAATTAGCTTAAATCGGGGAAAACAATTATGGTGAAATTGGGCTTTTTACTGTTATTCATCCCAAGAAAGAAGGTGGTGTTCAAATGCAGCCTCATGTCTTTAAGAAGAAGATGACTAGTTTGGGATGTAAATTCATGATCTGAATTGGGGTTCGCGGGGGTACTTCATTTGAATTGGGTTTGTGAGATTGTGGCATTCGTCCTTCGAAATTGATGGTTTTGACGGCATTCTTATGGTTTCCCCTTTTTCTATGGAGGGTCTTTGTGGGTTTTGCTTCTTTGTTGCTTTTTTTGGCGATAAGTTTTTGGCTAGTAATTCAATTTCATTCTTACAATTGCTTTTTTGTTTGCTTTGTTAATGACTACTTGGATGTGTGCTCTTGCATTGATCGACTCTATTCTGTTATGGAGATCATCAAATTGAATTTGCTTACTTAATTGCTTGCTTAATAGCAAATCACAATTGCTTAATTGCTTGCTTAATGATTTTGTTCCACCTTGCAATGTATTATGTACTAATTGGTTATGTGTTCTTTGTCTCTTTCCCCCCCTTTTTCGGTCTAGTTTAATATACATCGATTTAGTTCCATTTTATAATACTTAAAAAAGAAACAATCTGAAAAAAAAACTACAAGTAGTAGTGGAGTCCGATCTAATATTAATGAGTGTAAGAGAGATGGGGGGATGAGGGTGAATATAATATTCACAGCAAAAGTCAATCATAATCATGTACCTATTCCAAAACATAAAAAAATGTAAAGGACAATTGTAATAGTAGGCTACTATAACTTCTCTTCCATTGTTTAAATTTTATTTTATAGTGCACATGTTAGTTGGTGGACACCCCTGGTTCAAATGTTTAGATCCGCCACTGAACCCACAACTCATTATCAAAGATTTCCAATTTCAACTAAGTCAATAGGCCAAGATTCAAGCAAATTAAGCACACAATGAAACCATGTAGTAAACCATAAGTAAAAATTTCATCCCACATAAAAAAAATTACAAGAACATCTTTAAAATCAAGTCCCTAATGCCAAATCAATTTATCATTCTCTTTTTCTTGATTTTTGTTTTGCGACTTTGAATTTTTTCAAAAGTTACTTGATTCCATGTGCTTTCTTGAGTGGATAAAGATAACACTCAGAGAAACACTTAGTAATTCAATTTATTTTTTTTATTGATAGAAAAGTCAATTGGGAACTCAATGCTTATCAAATACTCATAATAACATTGAAAATGGGGTTTCATTTCAAACTCATAATCGGCTATATAGTGACATTAGCACAGTAAAGATTTTGGCCTTCAATTAGTCAAAGCTAGAAATAATCTCTAATAAGCATGTGTCATATGAATCAAATCCTCATAATAAGAGTAGAGCATGCATAATAAGAACACTAAAGCTCTTCCCAAAATCAAACTCACCCAACAATTTTCAAGTTTAATTTTTCTCAAAATTTTCATTTTTCCTGCCCACCACCCCTAAACTTTACATTGTCTTCAATGTAGAAAATAATAAGAAAGAGGGAAATGGAGAAAAGAACAACACAACTCGATAGCACAAGGAAGTCATTTCCATAGAAGCCCAACAATCAAACTCCCAAAGTAACCATCACCAACCACAAAAGGCAAACACCAAGTGAAGAATCACACCCAAAAACACAAGCACAAGAAGAAGAAAAAAAGAATACAAAAAACTCAAACTCACCTAAAAATATTGGGTTGCCTCCCAACAAGCGCTAAGTTTTATGTCTTCAGCTAGACAAGGTCTCACCCACTAGTCATAGTAGACAGGGTCTACTAGATTGATGGATTCAATCAAACCAGGGTCAATATTATGTGCCACAACAGGTTTCAAATATTGGCCATTAACTATGAGAGCTCGACCATCTTGGGGATCCAAAATTTAGACTGCCTCATAGGGAAACACTTGTTAGACAACAAAGGGACCATCCCATCTAGATCTCAACTTGACAGGAAACAGTTTAAGCTTAGAGTTAAAAAGTCAAACCTTCTAATTGGTTCAAAAGATTTACAAGAAATCATTTTATCATGAAAAGCTTTGTTTTTGGCTTTATAAATCTTAGCATTCTCATAGGCTTCATTATGCAATTCATCCAATTCATTCATTTGAAGCTTACGGTTAGAATTCGCTTGTTTCATATCAAAATTAAAACTTTAATAGCCCAAAAAGCACAATGTTCTAATTCAACTGGCAAGTGACAAGCGTTACCAAAAAGAAGTCGGTACAGAGACATCCTTGTGGGAGTCTTATAAGCAATGCGATAGGCCCAAAGAGCATCATGCAATCTCAAAGACCAATATTTCCTATTGGGTCAAACTATTTTCTCAAGTATATTCATAATTAGACACCTCAGCTTGACCACTAGTCTGAGGATGATAAGTGGTAGCTACTTTGTGCATCACAGAATACTTTCCAAGCAAAGCCGCAAAAGATAGGTGACAAAAATGACTACCTCCGTCATTAATAAGAGCTCTAGGGGTACCATACCAACAAAAAATATACTTTTTCACAAATTTGACCACACCTTATGGTCATTGGTCCTAGTAGCCTGAGCATCCACCCACTTTGACACATAATTAACAACAACCAATATGTATAAAAAGCCAAAAGATGAGAGAAAGGGACCCATGAAATCAATGCTCCACACATCAAATATCTCAACAATCAGAATAAGGGAAATGAGCATCATATCATGATGGGACAGGGCACCCATACGTTGACAATGCTTACTAGTAAGACAGAATCGGTGAGCATCTCTAAATAGAGTGGGCCCAAAAACCCACTTTGTAGGACTTTAGCAGCTGTTCTATGACCTCCAAAGTGACCACCACAAGCATAAGAGAGACAAAGGGTCAGAATACTATGAATTTCACTCTCGGGACCACATCTACGTACCACTTGGTCATGGCAATGTTTGAAAAGATAAGGGTCTTGCCAATAGTAATGTCTTACCTGTTAGAACAACCTATCTTTCTCTTGTTTGGACCAGTGAGCAGGAATCTTTCCAGTGGCAAGATAGTTCACAATGTGAGCAAACCAAGGGGGAGGGGCATGTGACAATGCAAACAATTGCTCATCAGGAAAGTGGTCAGAAAATCCAATTAAGTCATCAGTATACTTAGTAAAGATCCTAGACAAGTGGCCTGCAACTGAATTTTCAGAACCTTTCCTATCTTTGATTTCAACATCAAACTCTTGGAGCAACAAAATCCATCTAATAAGTCTTGGTTTAGTGTCATTCTTAGTCAATAAGTGTTCCAATACAGCATGATCAGTGAACACAGTCACTTTCGAACACAAAAGTATGGACGGAATTTATCAAGTGCAAATACTACAGTTGGCAACTCTTTTTCGATAGTTGAATGATTCTTTTAAGCATCAGTTAGAGTTGTACTAGTATAGTAAATGACATGAGGCATTCTATTCACCCTTTGACCTGTTCGTACAAAAAATGAGCTAATTTTTAAGGTACTTTTACACCTATTTTATGCTCGTTTTAATCGTATTGCTAAGGTTGTAATTTTATTTTATTTTATTTTGTAGGTTTTGAATAATGTTGGAAAAATGCCAGAAATTACAAAAAAAAATAGTGGAAAATGGTGGAAATTGAAAAATGGGTAGAATTGCAAATGAACCGGCCCAAGAAAACAAAACCGGACTGGTTCATTAAAATAAAACCCCTCTCCCTCCTTAAACTCTTTCTCTCTCCCCTCAGCCGAGCGCCCCGAATCCCCAACCCACACCCCTCTGCTTTTTTTTCCTCCTCCTTCTTCTTCCCCACCGAAACGGCCATGGCAGGGCAACCATTCGCCTTCTTCTCCCTTCGCCCATAACCCAACCGTTACACCATCTCTCTCCTCACCATTTATTGAGCCATCATCTCCATATTCAAGACCATGGTTCTTCTTCTTCCTTCTCCATTCGGGCAGCCATGGCGTTTCCAATTCCTGGTCCCTTCATCTGCCTTTCATTCATGGTCCATCATTAATTGTCAGCACTCGGACGTTTCGAAGCAATTGAAGGAGGATGAAGAGTCGAATGGAGGCTATAAGAAAATCGAGAGGGAGTTCGAATCAGGTGTGCAAAAGGAGGGTAGCAGATTAGGGTAGCTTCAATTCGAATTATGGGTTTCAATCTTGAGTGGAAATTGTAGTTTTAGTTTTGATTCTTTTGTTTTCATCTTCGTTCTTCTTTTGTTTTTTTTCTTTAGTTTTCACAAATTTGATGTAATTGAGTTGCGAATGTTGAATTTGACTGAGGCAGAAGATTCGAATGTTCAATTCATCTGCCTTTGCTTCACTTTTCCTCTAATTGATTCAGACAAGTTTCTTGTGAATGCTCCATTCGATTTTCTAAATCTTCATGTTGTTGTTTCGTTTCTTTTGGGTTCCAGTTCAATCCAACCTGAGATTGTAGAATTAGAAATTAGAACCTAATTGTGAAAACCTCTGGGTTTAACTTTTAGTTACTGGTTTCTAACTGTTGATGCCGAATTTCTGCTCTCTTTCTTGCTTCCCTTTTGATTAGCTTTGATTCGGTTCTGTGATTGTTGCTGAAGTCAGTTTAATGCTTTCAGGATATGCATGATGTCAATATTGCTGGGTTTACAAACTCATAGAATTGTGTCAATTTTGATTAATTTAGATCTAATTTAGGAGCAAGTCAGTTGGTGATCATATTTCATAAGCCATCCCTGTGGTTCGACACCCGTAATCATTATAGCGACAACCGTATACTTGCGGAAAATCACAACAAGTTTTTGACGCCGTTGCCGGGGATGACGTTGTGAAATTTGGTTATATCGAGTCGTAATTTAATTAATCGAGTCGTTCGAGTCGTTTAGAGTTGTGATTTTTTTTTAATCGTTATTTCGTTTAGTTTAGTTTTATTTTTGAATTTAGTTTATATTTTGATTTTGATTTTTGTTTTTGTTAAGATTAGTTTAATTACAAATTTTAGATGCTGTTTATTGCTAAAAAAAAATAGTACTAATCAGTTTGGTTTATGTGTAGTGAAAAAATAAAATAAAAATTCAAGGTCGAACTGATCCATAAATATTTACAGTGCAGATTTTTTCACCAATTTCCGCATTCTGTTTGAATTTTCTGGACCTATTCTGGTATGATTTCTGCCATTTTGATATTTTTCCTAGATTCAGCATAATGTTTAGAGTGTGTGTGAAGTTTTCTGGAATTTTTGGAGCTGTTTAGATTTTTCTGTGACTTTTAGAATTAATATTCTGTTTGCATTTTTCTGCACTATTTAGGGACAAAAAAAAATATATCCATGTCTCTTGTGATTATGTTGAATTTTCTGTATATATAGTTCTGATTTGGAGTTTGATTTTCTATTTTTATTTTATTTTTTTCGCTTTTGTTTAAGGTTTAGTTTATTTTCTATTTTCTATTTTTGTGGTTCAAATAAAAATCAAAAGGAATGATGCTCAAGTCTTGTGCTTATTTTCTATTTTGTGTATTTGGTCATTTCTTGTTGATTGAGCCTTTTGATAATATAGTTTTCTTTTTGTTAGTTTATTTTGTTTCGTTCCTTTAATTAATTGAATCTCTTGTTTTTACTTTAGTCATGAATTTGTAATTAGTGTCCTAGAGTCATTTTCATTTTCTTTCCTTTTAAAAAAAAAATCCATTTAAAAAAATTTTAAAAAAAAATTGAAAATCCTCAAAATTGAAAAAAAAAAAAGGAAGAGAGAATGCCAGTGTTTAATTTCCCACAACTTGAGCATGAACCTTTCTGGAGTTATTTGTTTCGACTTAACGATTACCGTGCTCACTTGAATCAAACTTTTGAGAAATGGGAAATTTGTGAGGTTATCGTTTTGGGTTTGTAACACCCCCAGCCCCTAGGGCCGAAAGCGTTACGTTTTCCTAACTTCTTACTTAAATTTTGGGACGAAACGGACCGAATTTCCCCTGAAAACTGAACGTTCCCAGGCTAAACGCCTTACAAAAGTCCCTGTAAATCAACGGAAGCGTAAACATTTAAAACATAACTCAACGGCCACACGCCGGAGTTCATAACTCGACGAGCCACCCGCTCGGAGTATATTAAACAGAATAGTTCATTAATACAGAAACAGTAAGAGATACAACTCAACGGTTCACACAACCGGAGTATGGGGTTTACAACCCAAAACATAACCAACTTCAACCAAAAGACATTTAACTGACTGGATGGTTGGCTCATATGGCCATACAGAGCGACTCATAACAAATATGTATTACATGAACTTAGAGTACTATTTACAAACGTTTATAATCTAAAAATACTTTACATGACTCGTTGAAGATATAAGTAGGCACAAATGACACTTTGCAAGCGATAATCGATTCTAGCTGACTCAACTTCTTCCTGTCATAAAGAAAACCTGGGGGAAAAGGGGAAAGAGTAGTGGGATGAGCAACCACACGCTCAGTGAGTGTCCCCCAACCCCCTTAAAACCAAAACCGTTGCAGGCAAATAATACCTTTACTAGTCACACATCACGTATTCATACTTTAATATCATATTAGGCATTCGTAGAATTCCTATGAAGACATTACTAAACATAACTTCATTTTTAATCCTTCGAACACATCTCTAGACTCCTGAATGATTAAGTTCTTTGACTAGCAAGCAGTTAAGTAATACTAACATGGTATTAAACCACATATCCCAGCTCGTAGGCTCTTGGTTACACATTTAAGCATGATAGATTCTAAGCTTCGATTAAGGTTGGCATGCTAGGAACTTGCTTACTCATCATGTGTTTCTAGAGCATAAACATTGAATACAGCATCACTTATATACTTAATATGCACTTTTAATCAGACAGGTTTGATATGGAAAAGGATGAGGCCACATGATATTGGAATCCATTTTCAACATGTTTAAGAATCACTTCATAAAGCATTCATTCAGGACTTTCTTTCTTTCATTGAAAACATCTTCTTAACCTCTTAAGGCTCTTGCCCTTTTTTAAAGAGATTTCATTTCGTATTCATATGATATGCATAAGGCACACACAGATTCCAAGTCTCATTCATAGGTTATGCATAAAACATGCTCATAAGGCCTTCTTTTACGTAATCGTATCTTACTTAGCATTTCATTCATATATCATTCATAAGAAAAGCATAGAACATACAAAGAAAACTCTCTTTCCTTTCTTTGAAAACGTTTCATTTAGCCTCTTAAGGCTCATAAAAATTCTTCTCTTAGCCTCTTGAGGCTCATATTCTTTCATATCGATCGCATACTGACCCTTATAACTTTTCTCATTTCATTCAACTGGCCTCTTTGGGCCCGTAAAGCATTCTTTTTCCTTAAAACCTTAAAACATATAAAGTGGCATAGGCCAATTGCTTTTCTTATCTTGGTAGGAAAATACTTTTGGCATAAGATCATTACAGGGTGCTAATCGGGTGAGAACTATTCTCGACCCCATAGTGAGACCTAATGCTCACGCATAAGCTCTTACTCCCGGGATGGCTACATATAACATATCGGACCATTACATCAGCCCTCATCAGGGCCTCTAGGGTTTATCCGGACTTATCCCCTAGGATAACATCGTTCATATCATATCATATTGTCCGCAACACATTATCTTAGCCACTTAAAGCGTATCGGCCATAACGACTAATAACTTTGCATTTCAAACAGTAAAATCATTCAACGTATAACTCACACCTTTTTAAAACTCTTTAGGGATTCCCCCGTTCAAGCGAGTTCACTCCCAAAACTGTTTTCATTTAATTAAAATAGGCCATCATGCAGTAATAGTTATGGCTACTATCATTTCAAAACATGAAATCTTTCTTTGAAAACTCACCCTTATGCACATAATGCCATTTGAGCACTTAAGCACATATATTACATTTAAGCACTTCATAATCAATTCAACACAATGAGCCACACATGGCCTCGCAATCCACACGATTGCGGTCAATTCACAACCCAGTCTCCCTCCTCACTTTCACCATACCACAAGACCTCAAACGCTCATAATGTTGTCCTCAAACCGTCCAACTACTAGCTCGTTTCATCAATTTATTAATCACAATATGTTATCATATAGACTTATTTAAAAGAGGGTGAGGTTTAAGCTCTTACCTGAGCAAACAGCACCTTTTAGCCACATACAACCATATTCAGTCGTCAATTGACAACACTTTACTAAGTAAACCAAACATGATTCAAATCTAACATATACGATGCATTTTAAAGGAAACTTTCCTAAGCATGAACATACTTTGAATGAAACTAAACATATCTCAATCTCTTCAAGTTTAATTCGATTACAAGCATTAGTTAGTTTAACTCGAATCGAAGCTAAGCATACTAAACTAACTTCGTTATTACCCCTTTTTATACATTAGCTAACTTTAGTCTAATTCAAGCTAACCACGTTCTTATAACTTCAAAATTAACCCCTTTTCATGCATCGCTAATTATTTGAATTGGAGCTAAACATAATAAACCAACTTCGTTTTTAGTTCTTTTTATACCTTAACTTACTTTAGTCGTATCCAAGCTAACCACGTTCTTATAACCTCAAAATTAATCCTTTTTCATGAATCGCTAAACACTTGAATCGAAGCTAAACGTATTAAACCAACTTCGTTTTTAATTCTTTTTATACCTTAGCTTATTCTAATCAAATTCAAGCTAACCACGTCTTTATAGCTTCAAATTAATCTCTTTTCATGCATGGTTTTCATTCAAGTCCAATTCATGCATGGTTCCCTTTATACGCACATAACTTGCATCGATTTACAATCTCAGGCATAAATTAACCGAATAGTTCGAATCTAATCATGCACAGCCCATTTCTTGACATTTCTAACAAATCTAATAAACCCTAACTTGACATGCAACATCAATATGCTGAAAACATTTTCGAAATTAATACTAATTTAGGAGGCAAGGAGCACCCACCTCGATTCCATGCTAGAGACAGGCAATTTAGCTTGAATTGAGGCCAAAACCGAACATCAACAGCCAGATACTCCTCCACTCTTCGCGCCTGACTCGACCTAGCCCAAACCCAAAACCCTAACTCGCGATTTCTGAGGAGTTTAGGCACAATAGAGATGGAATTAGGGTGAGAATCCAACTTATAGAAGAGAAGAGGTTCGAAACTCACCGCACATGCATAATTCCGGCCGAGTGTCCAGCCGTCCTTGCGCCAGAATCGGCCCAGCCACGACCGATTTTCGCTCAGCCTCGGCAAGAGTTGGTCGTCGGCAGCCCAGAGAGGCGGATTGAGGCTTCAAACCGGCGAGTATGGCGTGTGTGAGGTGGGGAGATGAGGGAGACGGTGGTGGTCGGCGGTGGCGCAGGGGACTGCCGTGGTCCTTCCCGACTTGCCGGTGGCGACGGTCATGGTGGGGGAGGAAGAAGACAGGCTCAGATCGCCTGGTGTCCATGAGGGAGGAGGAGAAGTGGAGACGCAGAGGAGAGAGAGGGGACTCGGGGCTATTGTGACCGAGAAGGAGGAGAAACCAAGAAATAAAGGGGTTTGCAAAATTACAAAAATGCCCCTCCCTCTTCTATTTCCATCCCAAACTGTTCAATGCTTGATACCACTAGTCTATTTCGTATCCAAATTTCTAAACCCAAATCGATAATATAATCCTCGATCAATCATTCGATCCCAAATACGTCTAGGTGCAATTTAATAAACATCGAACTGCATCTAAGGTCAACAACCTAATCGCATTCAGGAAATGACTGAATAAATCGAATAACGACTAAATTAAACTATCGACATAATTTAAAGGCATAAACGGCACGAAATAACTTTAAAATCAATAATTTTTTTTTTAATAAAATTACAGTTTCCAAAAGCAAATCGATAGTCATTTAACTCATATAGTTACTAAAAGTACGATTTTATAACACAAAAAGGTAATACAAGCAACTTAACATAAAAAAAACGAAGGCGGGTCTTACAGGGTTTAAATACTGAATTTAGGGGTGTTGTTGAGTTCATTTATCCTGGAGGTGTATTAGAATTGTTGTCTAAAAATCAAGATGAAGTTTGGAATTTTTTTGAAAAATTAGCTTGGGATACCTATGAGTTTGAACAAGCTAAAAATAATTTTGGTTACCCACTTCATAGTGAGTCTGTTATTCCTGTTAGTCCTTACCCTCAGGATCATTTTATAGATTCACATGACCCATCTTACTCTTGTGTGCCTCCTGTTTGGTGCGATTATTGTGAATCTTCTGCTCATGATGCTTGTTCTTGTCCATATCATGACTATTTTGATGCTCAATGTGCTAGTGTTGAACAGAGGTTAAATGCCTTGACTCATAAAGTGTTAGAGACAATGAAAAAGAGAATTAATGAACATTCTCACTGTTTTAATCAGAGTAGGGAGCGTTGTGATGAGTCTGACTCTAGTTTAGGATCTCCTAAACCTGCAGCTAGTCTTTTTGATGATTTTGAGCCCTCTTATCAATCTAGGCCTCATTTGTATGATGATCTGTCTTTGCCTAGCCTTGAAAAAGAGAACAACCTCCCCGTGTCTCTATCGCCTGACCTTGCACCCCACACTAGCTCACATACGGATGTCATTGATGATGTCTTAGTTTCTACCGGCCCACCCACCATCTTTGATGACTCTTCTGAGTCTGAGGGTCAGGAACCTGAGAAACCTTGTGAGTTAGATATGAGCATCCCATCTGTAGTTGAGCATCATAATAAGTTAGATGATATTGCTGTTCAGGAGTCGTGTGAGGAGGAAGTTGAGCCCACTATTTTAGAATTCAATGATGATATTCTTTCTGTAGAATATGAATCTTTTTCATGTGGGTTTAATCTCGATGACAATTTTGATGAGGATTTTTGTGTTGAATATGAATCATTCTCTTTTAACCCTCTAATACCTCATGAGTCATTCTCTGTTGAATATGATTCATTCACTTTTGATGTCCATGTGGGGTTAGAAGTGGATCTGTGAGTTGAATATGAATCTTTTTCTTTTGGCCCCATCCAAGTTGAACTCCTTTTTGAATATCACAAGTCTGACTTTGTTGAGTCTGCGAATGTTACCCCTGAGAATTTTGATTTAGACTAGGCTCATACACATATTGACCTTAAAGGACTTGTGGACTTAGGACCCTCTGGTTTGCCCAGACCGTTCTTTCATGATGATTATATTTCTAGGCTGATGACCCACTTGCTGGCTACTTTTAAGTACGTCTATCCATTTTCTGATTGGGCCCACCAATTTGACAAATTGAAGAGGGCCCTTACTTGTGCTGCATTATTGTGGTGGATGTACTCTTTGTGGCATCAACTCTTTAATTTTTGTTGTCAAAATTTTATTAAGAGTTATTCATGCCTATATGATAAGCTATTACGTGCTTTAATGGGATTTGATTTGCATAGCAGCTTATCTGTTTGATATGGAGTGGCTGATGCTCCATGACCCCCATATGAGTGAGGCATAGCTTAGGTGTACTTCAACACCTGACCTAGTATGATCGTTCCACTCTCTTCTCTTTCCTTTTCTTTGTCATTTCTTTTCTTTTTCTTAGTTGTAGATATTTAGGACTATGGTTGTGATGGATGATCGCTCTTGGTTGTATTCAGTTTTGTGTCTCTTTGTAAGTTGTGGATATCTAGGATTGTTTTGTACTGTGCATTTTTTTTATTTTCTTTGATTTTCTTTGGTTTTGTTCCGTGAGTTTGTATATATTTGTGTTTTGTCTCGATTTTCGGTGTTACTTTTTGGCACCTTAGTTCCCACACCGAGGACATTGTGGAGTTTTGGTGTGGGGGTGAGGTGCCTATTTGATTAGCTTTAAAAGATTTTTGCTTGTTATTTTGGGAAGTTTAGTACTATTCTGATCAACTTAAATTCCCTGTACTTTGATTGATAGTCTGCACATACGCATGATGTGCATGTTAGGTCTTTGTTCTTAGTGTGGCATTTTTGACTCTAATTCTAATCCCATTTGTTCATTATCGCTGTGTGATCCAATCCCTATTTATTTCATCCTCATTGTCTTAAGGTCTTAGTTTTTCATGATCGGCTCTTCCACTTGTTTTAGATACAATTACTTTGGAAAAAAAAAGAAAAAAAAAGATGCGACAATTTGAAAAAAAAAAACCTGAAAAAAAAAAAGAAAGAAAAGGAAATGAAATAAAATTTGGAATGACAAGTATCCCTTTGAGGCATGCGCTACTGGGTGTTACCCTTTGAGGCAATATTGCAGCTGGGAAAGCTTGCTTCCAATGTTAATGAGTCAATCATATAATTTGTGTTTATCAAGTGGGATTGAGTGACCCAAAATAGTCCTAATAGAAAAATCAAATGCATCGCACATAATCCGAAATGGATGAGAAAAATCAGGGGGTTGTACAATAGGGGCTGACACCAATAAAAATTGAAGCTTCAAAAGCTTTCACACAAGACTCGTCAATCATAATAGGAGCACATTTAGTAAGGTGATTAGTAAGTGGGCAAGCAATTTTGTTAAAATCCTTAATAAATCTCCTATAGAAACTAGCATGACCAATGAATGATTTGACTTTCTTCACAGAAGAATGCACAGGTAGATTAGAAATCAAATCAACCTTGGTTTTATCAACCTCAATCCCTTTTGTGGACATTTTATGCCCAAAATAATCCCTTCTTGGGCTATGAAATGACTCCTTTTCCAACTCAAAACCAGACTCACTTCTTCACATCTTTTTAGCAGAGTGGATTAATTAACAAGACACACATCAAAAGAAGAAAAAAAAACAGAGAAATCATCCATAAACACCTCAATAAAATTGTCAATATAGTAAGAAAATATGGCTATCATGCATCTTTAGAATGTGGAAGGTGCATTACACAACCTCAAAGGCATCCTCAGATAGGCAAAAGTGCCTGATGGGCATGTAAATGTTGTTTTCTCTTGGTCCTCAAGATAGACAGGTATTTGATTATAACCATAATACCCATCTAAAAAGCAATAAAAACTTTATCCAGTTAAATTTTCCAATGTTTGATCAATGAATGGGAGGGGAAAATGGTCTTTCCATGTGACAAATTAAGCTTTCCGTAATTAATGCACACTCTCCATCTTGTGGTTTGTCTAGTGAGAATCAATTTGCCTTCATTGTTGTTAACCACAATTATGCCAGATTTCTTAGTGACTACTTGAATCGGACTGGCCATTGACTATCAGAAATAGGGTAAATAATGCCTGTATCTAAAAGCTTTACCACCTCTTTCTGGACAACCTCTTTCATGTGAAGGTTTAGTCTGCATTGCATTTGCCTAACGGTTTTAGCATTATCCTCTAAATGAATTCTGTGCACGCAAATTATGGGACTAATCCCTTTTAAATCAGCAGCTGACCACCCTATAACACCCTTATGATCAGATAAGACACAAATCAACTCTTCCTTTTGATCACAAGATAAAGGAGAAGATATAATGACAGGTAGGGTCTCTTTAGGGCCTAGAAACACGTACTTGAGTGAATTAGGGAGAGGTTTCAACTCATGTTTGGGTGGAGATATAACATAAGGTGGCATAGGAGAACTAACCAAAGGAGGGAGAGGTTCATAAGTGAACACCCAAGAGGAAGACTCAAGATGAGAAGTGGAATCTAGATTAGAATCCATCTCATCTATTGTACTTCCTAAATTTAACAATCTCAAATCCCCATGGGAAAGATAGGTTCCCAAGGGATCACTGCTCAGAACAGTAGGTAAAGATTCTTCAATCATTTCATCAGTCACATCAACAAAGAAATATTCAGATTCATCTTTAAATATAGGTCGAGTAGAAGCTTTGAAAATATTAAGCCTAACCCTCATGTTCATGATCGAGACATCCATCACTCCCGACCTACAGTTAATGGTGGCATTAGTTGTGGCTAGGAAGGGACGTCCTAAAATAAGAGGGATCTGCTTAGAAGCATGATTAGGGTCCATGTTTAATACAACAAAATCAATAGGAAAGAATCCTTTATCAATTTGCACCAAGACATTATCTATTCGCCCCCTAGGAGTCCTAACCGACCTATCAGCAAGCTGAACGGTACAGTTGGAAGGCTTCAGTTCACCTAATCCAAACTCTAAGTAAATAGAATATGGTATCAAATTAACACTAGAACCCAAATCAAAAAGCGCCATTTCAATTTTATAATTGCCAATATAGCATGAGATGGTAGGGACACCGGGATCTTTGAATTTAGGTGGAGTGTCACATTTCAAAATTGAGCTCACTTGTTCACTTAGAAGAACCTTTTTAGACTTGTCATCTTTAGATTTTTCTTTTAAAAGTGAACATGTCTTTAAGAAACTTAGCATAAGCCGAGATCTATCTAATCGCTTCCAAGAGGGGAAGTTTGACCTTAACTTGCTTAAAGGTATCTAGGATGTAATCTCTTTACTTGTCTTTCTTCGAAGGGAATGGTGCATCCAAAGCTTGAGGGTAAGGAACCCTTGGCTTATATGTCACAACGTTTAACCAAGCTTTAGCTTTATCTTTTAAAGAGAAGGGGAAAAGCCGCAAGCGATGAGCATCATAAGATATATTATTAAAAAACACAATGGGACAAATCTCTAAAAATGCACCAACGTGCTTGAAAGGATTTTCAGACTCTAGCCCATAAAACGATGGGAGCATTTGGATAAGAGAATGTTTAATGTCAATTGGCCCCGAAGCAGTGGGCATACGTGTTCTTGTAGGTGAATCATATATGGGGAGTAAATTACTCCTTAAGTTGCTTAGGTGGTGAGGTTTGTTCTTCAACCATATTTTCTTAGATTCCTTTTTCTTAACTGTTAGCTTACGAACATAGCGTTCAATTTGAGGATTATATGGTTCAAGATCTAAGCACAAAGAACGTCTACCATACATATACTCACAAACAATCAAGAGAATAGAATGAAATCACAACAATAAAAACCACAAAAAAAAATAAGAAGAAAAGAGAAGAGAGAGATAAGAAGGAAAAACTAAGAATAAACAAATAAAAGAAAGATCCAAGGGAATGGGGAAAACTAAAAAAAATCAAGCAAAATAAAAAAAGAGAAAAAAATGAAATAAAAGGGAGGGAGATTGTTCGATTAGATACAATAAATGAAATAACAGAAATAAAAGAGTTAGATTAGATTAAATTATGTGAAAAGGGGTAGGGAAAATAGTTAGATTAAAAGGGCTTGGGGAATGAAACAATAAAAGTAAAAGGGGTGGAGGTGGAGAATTAACAAATAAAATTATTAGATTAGTGGGGAATAGGAAAGAGATAAAAAAGATAAAAAGAAGAGAAAATTCAAAAATAACTATTTATCCCCCAGTGACGGCACCAAAAACTTGATGTGAATTTTATATTTAGTTTTAAAACCCTTTTTACTTGCAAATGCACACGGTTAATTGTAGACTAATGAGTATAGGGGTGACGATCTCATGAGAAACAATAGTGACTTTAAATCTAGTTTTTAATTTTCGATTATAAAGAATAGTTCAATTGAGGAGTTCAATTATCAATATGAATTAACGGAACAAAAGAAGAGTGAATGACTTAAGAGAGTGAAGAAAAATCAAATAGGAGAAAGATCTAGGACTTTGGATTTTATCATTGATGCAAATTTTGATTTATTAATTCAAATAGGGATTTAATTTGTCCCTTGTTCAACCTAAGCTACAAACATTAGGGCATAACTTAAAAAGATGATTATAATTATAAAATGAGATTATTTATCTAGTGGTTTAGCATGAATAATTCTTTTTAGACATAAGTCATCTAATTTTAGTATAAATTATTCAATTTTAACAATTATAATTTTAAGCCCAATTGCATAATCATCATATTAGCCTAAAAGGTCTAATATTCATTTGAGGTAGCAAATTAAACTATTGTAATCAACATAATTAATCAATAGTATTAAGATGTATAAATAGGTTAAGTTCAAGTATAAACTCAAATTATGCAATGAACGAGACAAGAATTACCCCAAAAGAAATTAGCAAAACTAATATTATTATCAAGGATCCATCTTAATCCTAGAAATGAGTAGTTTAGCCGGCCATAGTTAGTGAAAACATCATTAAGTTGGTATATTTCACTTCCTATGCCCAAACTTTTATACTCAATTGCACAAATGATATAATCAAGTGTAAACTCTCAAATGTGACTCACAAATGAGTGAGAAGAGAAGAGAAAAACAGCTAACAAAGCTTATTTTCTTCCAAACCCCTCAACCCAAATGCTCTTGTCTTACAAAATACTCTCAACTCTCTAAAAAAATAGAAGTGGGAGATAGAAGAATGCTTGGATGCTTGAATGGGTGAATGGATGAATGAATGTGTGTATGGATGCTTGAACTCATGGTCCCTTTTTATAGAGAAAAATCAACCTTTCTTAATGCCCAAAAATTAATAAAAATTAATTTTAATTAATTCTTGGCTGTTATATTGCATAAAAATGGGCTAGTTTTAAGCGAACAATTAATCAAAATTAATTAGCTTTGACTAGGTTAACAATTAGCTCACGTGGAAAGCTAAACACTTGATAATGGGATCTACTAGGAGAGCTGAATTGGGAATGAATGGGCCGTAGAAGCTGCAAGAGCAGCCCAAACGAAGAGGGAGAAGAAAAGGAGTGCGATGGGGAAGCTGGCGGACTGGTGCTCTGGTTGGGCCGCTAGGGAGCTGGGCTGCACACTAGCCCATGCGAACTGGCTGAAATAGGACAGTGAAGAAGGGAGAGAAGGAGGAAGAGTGAGGTGCTGGGCCTTTGGATCCATGCGGAGAGTGTGAGAGGGTGAGTTGCTTAGACTTGGTCGTAGGATGGGCCCAAGAAGAGGTAATGAGAGAATGAGAGGGAGAAGAGGAAGAGAAGGGGCGCTTGGGCTGGAGCTCCGGTTGGGCCTCGGTAGGGGTACGAGAGAGAGAAGGCAGATTGTGCTGCGGGTTAGCCTATTTTGGGCTGGACTAGCATTTTTCTTTTCTTTTTTTTTGCTGTTTTGTTGGGCCAGACTCTTGAGCATTGAACTACAGTTGTGATCTCCAAATGAAATTGTTCCAATTACTCGACTCCATTTTGAGTTCACTGATCCTTTTTCGCTTGAAAATCACCTAAATATACATTATTTATTCATAAAAATATATTTCAAAGACTTAAAAGTTGGTAAAATGAAGGACAAAATTTATATATAAATTATGAATTATCACACATCCTCAAGGAAAATATCGTGAAAAGCTCTCTCCACTTGTATATCCGCTAGAGGTGCCCCTACTGCCTATGCATCCATCACATTGTATAGTAAAAAGTACCCATAGAGCATCTCATTTTAGGTTCATTTTGATGCATTTTTAGGGGATTCATAAGTTTTATGCTTAGTTTTTAACCCAAAATCCCATTTTACACTTAGGTATCGTGCTTTGATGATTTTTGCAGGTTTTGAGACCTTTTTGATCAAGAATTGACCCTTAAAAGTCGTCCTTATGACGCACCACAAATGCCCCTAGTTACCATGCCTGTGGAAGAAAGAGAAGAATAAGAGAACACCGAGGCAATGGCCACCATGGATGGTTCGTGGTGGTGCCCACAGTCCGTGGTGGCCCCCCTTTCCCCCAGATCATTATGTTTTCTCCCAGCTGTTCGACTTCTTGGCGGCATTTATGTTTTGACTGCAGCACATTCACTATAAAAGGGCTATTTTCAGCCTCAAACCATGCCATTCCATTCAATTCTACCATCTAGTAGACTCAATTTTTAGAGTCAAGGAGAGCAACCAGAAGAGGGAGATTCGCGAGGAAGCGGGATCGTGTTTGCAAATCGATGGATTCAAGCACGCGTTTGGGCTGAGCAATTCTTTCCATTCTCTTCTCTTTTCTCCACTAGATTTATTGCATTTAGCTGTATTTTAGGTATTGCATATAGGATTGCATGTGGGGATGGTGTGGATTGACTTGAGATAACATCCAATGATGATTCTTTAGGCACAATAGCTGTCATGAGCTTGAGTAACTCCTGATGTATAATCCCTTTTGGTGCAAAATTTTTTTGAAGGTTTTGTAAATGTTTCTTGTTTTGACCCTTGACTTGTTTGAAAACTTTGTTATTCCTTGGAGTCATCGGCACTAATATGTGTACATAAGAGTAATTTTATGAGCTTAATGAGACTTTGGTAGGTATTTCGTGAGACTTTGAGGCTTATTTGGGCTAGTTCATTATATTTGGTCTCATGTTTTTTTCATATGTGCGGCTCTTCCATGTTGCATCTCTAGAACTTTCCTAGACTCTTATTCGAAACCACATTAGCATGTGCATATTTGATGATATAATAGAGGCAGTTCTTTCTTTGGTCATTTTAGCCACATGGACAAATAGCCTACCCTTGTGTTACATGTTTATTCCCTTTGTTAGCTCCTTTGAGCTTATAGCCGTCTTTGTTGTGATTACTTCATAATAGTCCTTGGCCAAACACATGTTCCTAACCTTTAAGCCAAGTCTATGGAGCATCACTTCATTTATATAGTGGGTGGTTTTGGGAGTAATTGAGTTTAAGGTGGCTCTGGTATGTTGGTTTGTTGAGGGATTGATGATATCGAGCATTTAGTTGTGTTTCCCTCTTATTTGGGCTATGTATATGTATTAGATTGTGAGTTAACAATTGGTGATCCTATACTTTTCAATAATTGCTATTTTCGTTTCATTTCCCAAAAAAAAGGGAAAAAAAGAAAAAAAGGTTATGTTGAAGAAAAAGAAAAAAAAAAGGGAAGATAAAGTCGTGTTGTAAAAAAAAGCAAAAAAAGTGAAAAAGAAAAAGAAATTGAATAAGTGTTTGGCATTGGATATGTAAATAGCTTGAATTCCTTTCTTTGTCAACTCATTTCCTACATAATTCATTAGGGTATGTTCATTATGTTGTTGGAGTTTGGGGTGTTGGTGAACTTATTGGTTGCTTGGTGTTTCGTTTGTCGCTCCATAGTCACTTGGCTAAGTAGCTCCACATTGCCCCAAATGCATTTGTCCACTCCTTTCCCTTAACCATTCTAACCCACATTACAACCCATATAAAGTCCTCTTGATTGTCTTATGCACATTGCATTTTAATGGTGGAGAATTTGAGAGTCTTGTCAAGCATATGGTAGATTGCATCATTGGAATAAGTCTTGAGTGAACCTATGCATTTTTCCAAAGTAAGGTTCTACCAGTCCATTTGGCTCTATACAATTCTATGTGCATGCATGACATGCTTTGTGGTTCTTTAGGGGTGATCAAGTTTGATATCAAGCTTATGGTTTTATACTTCTTTGAAAACAGTCACTTACTCTTGATTTTGAAATGTTTTGCGTGCTATGTAGGGTTGCCATTGATTGTTATTCTTACTTGTGATATGCACTGGCTTGCCTACTTTAAGGAGGTTGTTATGTTTTGAGTCCTAGATGTTTCTCCCCTTGCTCATTTTCTCTAGTGTTTGCTTGAGGACAAGCAATGGTTCAAGCATGGGGGAGTTTGAGAAGTACCCATAGAACATATCATTTTAGGGTCATTTTGATGAGTTGTTAGGGGATTCATAAGTTTTACGCTTAGCTTTTACCTAAAAAATCTCATTTTACGCTTGGGTATAGTGCTTTGATGACTTTTGCAGGTTTTGAGACCTTTTTAATCAAGAATTGACCCTTAAAAGTCATCTTTATGACTCACTGTGGACGCCCCGAGTCACCGTGCCCGTGGAAGAAAGAGAAGAATAAGAGAATACTGAGGCAATGGCCACCACGGATGGTCCGTGGTGGTGCCCGCGGTCCGTGGTGGCCCCCTTTCCCCCGAATCGTTATGTTTTCTCAAGGCTGTTCGACTTCCTGGTCGTTTTTATGTTTTGGCTGCAGCATATTCACTATAAAAAGGGATATTTTCAGCCTCATACTATGCCATTCCATTCAATTCTACCATCTAGTTAGGAATAGACTCCATTTTTAGAGTGAGGGAGAGCAAGTAGAAGAGGGAGATTCGCGAGGAAGCGAGATCATGTTTGCAAATCGATAGATTCAAGCACTCGTTCAGGCTAAGCAATTCTTTCCCTTATCTTCTCTTTTCTCCATTAGATTTATTGCTTTCTAGATTGATAGATTAGATTAGGTAATCCATCTTAATTTGTAGTTTTAATTCTTGGGATTCATGTGGAATTCGCATTTGCCTATGTTCTTGAATTGATTGTTTGGTGCATTTTTGAATTATTAAGGTTCATTTCATCAAGTCTAGAGTTTGAATTGCTTGTAAGAAGTTTGATCCCCTTCTTGTTTGTATTAGATATTGGGTGAAGTAATGAAAGGTGAAATCTGATATCGGAATCACCAAATTCGATTTGATTGTGTGATATCTTGAGAAAGAATTACCAGTAAGGAGACCTAAAATGATTATCGTGCCTAATGAACCTAGATTAATTGAGAATCCATGAGAATTGATGATTGATTTGATTTGGGTATTTCGCTCCACCTTAAAAGAGGGTTGTGATATTTCGACTATTAGTCTTGAAATTTCCTAATTAAAGAGAGAGTGCTTTATCAATTCTTAAACCAGGTAATTCATTGGTTGACTTAATTTCTTGAATATTTATCCATTAGACTAGATAATAGATTAATAATTTCAATCTCAAATTTTGATTCGCTTGGCCTATCTTGACTGGATATAACCCAATAGATCAACCTAGTCTCTATGGGATCGACCTTGATTTACTACGATGCCACCGTGCGCTTGCGGCCCTATCAAATAGATATGCATCGCACCCTCTGGCTAATAGCTTATGGCCTTTGAGTGCTGATATCGCTTGTATCCTGGGTTTATAGGGTGGTCCCTTATATGTCACCCTACCCCACTTTGCGTTTACTGTGTTAATTTTTTGTTCAGAGCAATCTACCCTTGCTCGATACTTACTCAGTCGATCCATTCCCAATATTGCTTTGAACTCAAATAGGATAAACATGAACAAGTTAGTTAGAAATTCACTACCCATTATCACAAAGGAGTAATTTTCGAAGGTCCAGAACCAATAGTTTCCTTGGTGGTTAGGGTAATGAGTGACAAACACTAGTAGGCTTTAGTTTTAGTTTCTCAACTATCGTAGGGTATATAAATAAATGTGTAGTACTCATATAAAATAAAATAGTGATAGAAAAGGTATGCAGAGTGAAATTACCCATCACTACATTTCTATTTACATCTACATCCTTCATCTTGATGATGAAAACACGCCCTGTTTGGTTGGTCATTGGTGACGAATTCCTTGGCGGTGTCAGGTGCAGTGCTTTATTCTAGATTTTGGGATTTGGGCCCTTACCGTTACCCCCTATGTGTTTCCTCCATTCAATCATTTCGATTATTCCCTAGTGTAGGGAGAGGGCAGTCCCTAACTTTGTGCTATTGGCTTCCACAGCTGAAACATGCACCTTGAATTCGACTAAAGCATTCACTTGAGTAGTGGCCAGGTTTACCACACTCCTTATAGACAACACTTGGGCGTCCTACTCCTTGCACAATTTTGTTCTCCTAGAAGTGATGTTGTGAAGGTTTCTTGCTCATCAGCTAATGGTTATGAATTTCTTTATTCTATCCCTTATACTTGTTCACCTGATTGTAATAATCCTCATGTAGCCTAGCCGCTCTCTCCACATTCACAGGCATGTCAAGCATTTGCTGAAATGTAGAGAAGGTCCTTGCCACAATCTTCTCATAGTACTTAGGATGGAAGCCCTCCTCAAATCGGTTCAACCTTAGCTTTTCAGTAGCCACCAGATCAGGCACAAGTGGGAACAACTCATTGAACCTGGAAGCATACTCCAGCACCGTCATCTTCCCTTACTACAAGGTAAGAAATTCATATTCCTTCTATCTCTGAAGGGACATCAGGTAAAATTGGTCATTCAGCATCCCTTTCAATTGGGTCGCATTGTAAGGTGAAATGGGATAGGGAGATCAGCCTCTGTGGGATAACGGTAATCTATCTACGCGACATACATGCACATTAAATGTCATCTTATAAATTTAGCACACAAATAAACACAAAGAAAGCTTGTTTAGACTATCCCTTTCTTTTCATGTCCTACGCTCACTCCCATGCATGTTACTACCTTATATGCAAAGAAAAATTTTATATACATATACATACACACACACACACACAAGAAAAATTTTATATACATATACATACATACACACACACACACACACACACACACACACACACACACACACACACACACACACACACACACACACACACACACATATATATATATATATATATATATATATATATATATATATATATATA
>JACYFF010003369.1:55299748-55315486 GCA_017589665.1 Selenicereus undatus
TATATATATATATATATATATATATATATATATATATATATATATATTTGGCGAACGAAAAGCTTTAGTCATACTGCTTAATACGTGCTCTAGGACAAGCCTGGATTTGACACCAAAATTATAACACCCCAAAAATTCTAAATAAACCAAAAAGAAGAGAGTAAAGTCTTTTACGGAAAACTTTCGAAATTTTAATGGTTGGGAAGTTATCGTCGTGTCTCACCAGAAGACACAAGGCTTAGGTAGCTTCCAATTTTTCTGATCAAACCCAAGAATGGTAAATTTAAAAAAAAAAAAATCTCTTAGTCAAACTTTGCCTTATGTTGCCCTAAATGCCTATACAAGAACTCCAGGAACTGACTCCAAAGAAAAATGCATAACAATTTAAGGGCAGAAATAATTATTTAAATGTTGAGTGTGCCACTGATGCTGGCCATAAGTAAACACAGCCACTATATCGCTCCCCATTCCTCATCAGAGTTCTCATCTGAAAGCAACTGAGTTTCATAGTGAGTTTGTTATCCCATAACAATTACACAAATAATATGAAATTTAAAAGAAATAGCTCTACAACAAGGATATCCTTAAAATGTTGGTAAAATAGAGAATTGATAGAAGAAACAAGAACAAAGCCAACACCACACATAGATCAAACTCTTACATTTTAGGTGAAAAGCCGCATAGAGACAGAAATACCCTCGAACTCCAAACTAATATAGTTACAACAAAAGTACTCAATTTTTTCAAACAAAAGGAGATTTTGAATGGCAAACATTAGGTGATTTAGGAATTTGGGCTGCTGCTCACCAACAGGAATAAACAATGGGTCATCTTTACAACATTGCTTTACGGTGACTGGCTTGTATACAGGAGAGATCATACGATTCATACAGGATGATAGGAAACCCGAACTCACGACTCATACAGGAAGCTGAACTGGGTATAGGGATATCGCCTGATTGGAATTGTAAATAAATATGTCATTCACCACATATAGTGCACTCTTAAAAGAAGCATTTTCCAGAAACCCACCCTTGTAAGACCCTTTTTTCAAAACTTAGGTTTTGACAAAGTATCACAATGTCTTTTTTTCAACCAATAAAAGTACTACGAAAGTTTGCCACATATACCCTTGCAGGCAACCAACTTAGCTTAGTAATAAGCAGGAAGCAGCAAAGCAACCAGTGATAGGGGTTAGACAAACCACAATCATGGAATAAGGAGGGTTTTTGAACAAATTAACATTAGCCCCAATGAGATCTCAGAAATATGTTACCTTCTCAACTTGTCCCTTTTCGTCTTGAGCTCAACCTAAAATAGGAATAACTTATATTAGTGAATGAACCTAGAAGGCTAATTCCCTAGGCCCTATCTAGGGTTTGTTTCGACCCCTTTTCAAATATTCTTAAACCTAATTTCATCATGTATTTGCTTGCCCAAGCCTAAAACTTATATAGCTATTCGACCATCCTATTCAGGTTGTTGGCCATAATACAGTACTAACCTTAAAATTTCTTAAATAATCATACACACACCCAATTGGATCAAAAGACCCCAATCTGCACTCCTCGAGTCTCCTCTAAATTTATTACTTCTGTAATTTTTTTTATTTTTGAAATTCGTAGCCTAACTCCACTAAAACAAGCAAAAAGTTCTAGACCTCATTTCAGGATTAGAAGTGCATAGTTTTAGAAATAATATTATATCTTCCTCCATACAACTTCAAATTTATTGATTCAAAATTTTAGTGTAACTAGACATCCTCATGTATAATGTGTCCAAAATTCATGACAAGATTTCCTCCCAACTATTCCCTATAATTCATGTAATGTAGATAAATTTTTAGGATGGAATTTGGCACACTGAAGCACCAATTTCGAATTAATTTGAAAGGTAAATCATATTAATCCAATCACAAAATTTTTATTTTTGAGTCCTAATTCATATAATACGGGTCTTATATCTTATAACAGAAATTCTTAAACTTCCCTAAGAATCCAGATCTTAAAAAAAGAACTTTCAAGAATCCGGTTGCCTTGTTATACCAAGAGGCCTTTTCCTTCCCCTTCAAAATTTTCGCATCCATGATTCTCCCCTTTGTTAACCCTAAATCACGTAACGTTAGAACTCCAAAGATGAGGATATGCAATTACAAAAGAAATTGAAATTGATCGAAAACAAAGTCTTTTCCTTTGGCTATAATGAAACAAAATAAAGGAGACAGGTTCTTTTCAGTTATAAATGAATGTTTAATCCTTCAAGGAAATGAAGAAGAAGAGTTTAATCCGTATATAAGGGAAGGGGAAGTGGAAGAATCTTTTTTTTTTTGGGAGCTTGATCAGGGTTTTCGGAGAAAGGAGTAAATAAGTAATGTGGTTTAAAATGAGGAGGGAGTTTTTTTTTTCTATAGGTGGCCGGCTAGGGAGGGGTTTCTCCAGTATTTTTATAATTATCTTTTTCTATTATTGCTTAATAAGGTGAAGAGTGTCAAATCCTAACCCAGTTCTGCTCGGAATAATACGACTTGACTGACAAGAGAAATATATTTTTTTCTCAGGGTAGCGAATGACTCAACTCAACACTCCCCTTTTACTCTATCCGTCGACCGCTTGTTCTAACTATTGAGCTCGAGTACAACATGGAGAATGAATAGTATTACATCAGAAAAAATAAAAAGGACTTACTCCAAACTGTAATTTCACATAATTTCCCAATTCTAAGAAGTGTCTAAGTAATGTTTTTTTACCTGGGGAAAGCCCTTTCTATATCAGCTACAAAGTTATAGTTCGAAATAACCTCTTTCTCTTGAGCATGTAAGTCAGAATTGACAGGGCCCATTCGCATGTTCCTTTTGATTTGATATAATTGCTTCCATGCCTCTACTCTCTTATGTAGAACATTCCCAACTTGTTGCTTATTTAGTTGTCTTAGAGGTTGTTTAAGCAACTTGAGCTTAGTGACAAGGATAAACACAACAGTGCCTTTCATGCGATGTTGCTAGATAGATTTAACAATCTCTAGGAACACTAGGTTCTTAATCCACACATTGAAGACTTTAAAGAAATGTTTCTTCTACAGTGCTTATTATTATAATGTAACAAGTAAAGGGGAATGGTTTGGTACACCCTCATGTAAAACCTCATATTCAGCATTAGCAAAGGTTTGAATAGTGTCTCCATTGAGAAACACTTTGTCTAGCTTCGAAAAGACTCCTGTAGGACCTTGTTTATTGCTCATGTAAGCAAGTCCCTTGTATCCCATTTTTTGTAAAGCAAAGTGCGATATGCAATTAGCAAAATCATCTAGTTCACTAGCAAGTACTTGGTTCCCTCCTATTCTTTCATCCAATCTAAGAAGGCTATTAAAATCACCTCCCACTATCCAAGGTCCCTCAATATGGAAACTCCAGTCGTTTAACTCCTCCTATAATGATAACCTTTATTGATTATCATATGCTTCATACACAAAAGCAACTTAATATGTGCTGATTGTTCCAAGCTAATACTTTAGTATACTACATGTATATCTTCAGTATGGATGCTTGAATTTGTCTACTATCCCATATCAACCATATTCTAGCCCTCTCATTCGATGTGGCATTTGTGACTATAGTCCAAGTAGGAAGCAATGTTCTCACAATTTCAATTTCCTTACCAACAATTGTTTTTGTTTCAAAGATCCTCATGATACTAAATTTTTTTTGAAGGATGAAATTGCGAACAACATCTTGCTTATGAGGTCATGGTTTGAGAGGCTGTCAAAGCTGTTTTGTGATAATAGACCTAAAGATACGCCTATTAGAGGTCTTATGCATTGTCCTATGTCCACCATTGGCTCATCCATTTGCGTATGTACTTCTTGTCCCATATGCAGTTCAACTTCAACAACGACCTCACTCTCCTTCTTAAATTGTTGTTGAGCCACAAATTCTTAAAGAGTTTTAGTCAATGCTTCTACTCCAAATCCTTTTGATTTTGTTTCTATAATTAACCATCGTATGCCCAAACTTATCATAATGGTGCATTTTAATGGCCTCCATTTAAAATCCAGTTGCTGTATAATTAGATTGGCATACTCATCCATGAATGTCACTTGCTTAGGAAAAGGCTCATTGATATCCATCTACACTAGGACACAGGCATATCTAATTTGAGATTTATCATGAGTAGCTTTGTCCACTACCAAAGGTCAACCAAGTAAGACAATAATTTTGCTAAGCCCCTCTTTTAATTTTAGGTCAAGTTCTGGAAATGTAACCCACATTGGTATTTTCAAACATATCTTTTATTATAGGTTGCCCCACGGACCATGCCTTCATAATCAATGGCTTCTTGTCAAAGTAGACATAATTATATCTCAAGAACTCATCCCGTTCTAACACGTAGTGGAATCTCACAATAAACACTACACCAGGTTTTGCAAGGATTTTATCAATGTCACGAGAACCCCAAATTCGGTTGAAACCCCTTTAATAGCCTATAATAATGGATTTTCCCAAAAACAAAGCAGATAATAGAAGATTTCTATAAACCATCCTCATATTCAATATCTGCATTCCATTGTGTGTCAATGGGGGGAATATAAACAAGCTTAAATTCTATACTATTCGTTGCAACAAAAATCAGTGTTTCCTTCCACATATATAGTTTCCATCTCTTGAGCCTAGGAAGTCGATTGTCTGTGTTTCCTCAAACAATTGATCCATCTTGCAAATTCAGCTTGCATTGCCTCTTCATGTGATTTGAGTCACCAGGTACTGTTCCATTCGCTGTTGTCGCATTACCAACTACATCAATCTATTGCCCTTGATTATTCAAGTCATTAGTCAGTGTTCTAGCAGTTAAAGATGATGATAGATGGGATATTGCTTTCTTAGTAATTTGTTTAACCTTCCTTGCCATTTCAGCGCCTCAGACTTTCTCTCTCTAACCCATCCTAAGCTTCATTTTGAAGCTTGGTGAGACCCGTAGCTTAGTTGCATAAGAATTGCAGCACATTATTGCCCAACTCATCTTTAAGGTTATTAGGCAGAGGGAAGACTGGATAGAATTCATTGCCACCAAAGACATAAACTTCACAATAAACCCCCAATCGAGGGTCAAATTAAGACCAACCACATCAACTGTTTGAGCTAAAAATGTGATATTTTAAGGTACTTTTTCACCGGTTTTATGCTCGTTTTAATAATATTTTTAAGGTTTTTAATTGATTTTATTTTATTTTGCAGATTTTGAATAAATGCGAAAAAAGGGCTTAAATGGCGGAAAAAGTGAGAAAATAAAAGAAATGTCGAAGGTTGAAGAACCGGGCCAAAAATCGATGAAAAACCGGCCAGGAAAGAAGAAGAAAAAAAAAGACCAAACCGGTCCAGCCTGAACCGGACCGGCCGGTTCAGCTGAACCGGTTCAGCCATTAAAAACCCTCCCCTTCCTCACGCTCGCTCTCTTTCCTCTTCACATCTGTCTTCTTCTTCCCCATTTCCCTGACCCCCAACCCGAAACCTAGAACCCTCGACCCTCCTCCATGCCCATCTCGCTTGGTCTCTCTCTCTCTCTGCCTCGTCACCTCCTTCCCACTCTAACCATACCACCCAGCCCACGGTTTTCCCAGAAACCGGAAACCCCAAACCCATAGTTTTCATCTCCACCATCTCCCACTAGGCCACGTACACCCCCTTTGTTGGCCTTCTCATCCATCGTCCACATCAAGCCGAAGATCGAAGGGTCGAGAATTGAGATGGGCTTCGGGTATAAAGCTTCGAAGACGCCATTAAAGAGAGGACGTTCGAGTTTTTTAGGTAATTCTAGGTTAGATTAGGTTCAATTTAAGCTTTAAGTTAGTTTTAGTTTTAATTACATTTTAATTTTCGGTATTAGTGAACTAGGGTTTGTTCTTCGTTTCCTCCAAGTTTAAACTCGATTTCAGATTCATTTTTTTTTTGGCTTTAATTTCATGTAATCGAACATTTCTTTGATATTCTGGAGTTGATATTCCTGATTTTGGCTTGTAAATGAAGTGTTCTAGGCCTAGGTTCGTTCGATTTTGCGATACCCCCTTCCCTTTAGTCGTAAATTACCCTTCCCCTATTCGAGCTTTGATCTGGATGACAGTGACATTGGTTGTGGTCGAATTCCTCACCTGTGCCGAGTTCAGATGCTCTTTGTCATGGGGTTTGTTTCCCGAGCCTTGCTTCTCTTTAATTGTCTCTAAACCCAGCTGATTGAGTTGATGTATTGTATTGAATGAATTAGTTATTGACGATGATTTTGGTTCTAATATAGTGAGTTAGGTTGTTATGCTTTCATTCCATTTCTTCCTTCCCCCTCCCCTGCTGCCGTGTTCTTTGTTGTTTCAGAATTGCTTCCCTTTCCCCTGTTTTTGCTGCTGCTGTACTGTTTGCTCTGCTTCGGCTCTGGGAATAAACACTGAATGTTTTGCTGTTCGATTCTGCTGTTTCCCCCTTTCCCTGCTGTTTTTTTTGTTCTTCGTAATTGTTTAGTTGGTTAATATGATTAATTTCAGCTTAGTTTGGTTAATTTGGCTAATTAACATAAAGGTTAGTTTAGGTTTAGTTTATTTAGTTAATTAGGTTGTTTTGATGCTTTGTTGAATTAGGTTGTTAAATTGATTTAAATAATTTCACTTAGTTTAGATAATTAGTTTTAACTGTTTTGTTTCAAATGACCATAAATCTCACGTCTTTCCTGAGGACCGACCCTTAAGTACTACAACTGACAATCGTGAGTATTTGAGGCATCATTTTCTTTTCTTTAATTTAATTTTCCATTCGCCCTTAAAAACCTTCAACATCAACTCAGCGACAAGGAATAATTGTTTAAGTCCACCACTAAGATATATCAGAGTGATGCCACTACACCAAGAATTCTACAGAGATATAAGTCCAGCCAAGGTGACAACAAACAGGCTCACAATGATGCAACTCACCAACTGACACTCTGCCCCGATAACACAATCTGACAACACATGCAATGAAAGTGGACAAAAGCATAACACAACCTAGAAAGGGAATTGATTAAGTAAATCGGATAAATTTGAACCAAGATACCTCTGTAAACATGTGAAATCCAAAACAAGAATTGATTTGTGCAAATGCAGTTGGTTGCAGTACTTGGAAGCACCCAGAACTAATCCAATAACCCAGACTAATTACCAAAAAACCCCAAAGAAAAACACTAGATTGAAGAATTCTTCCACTAAAACCAAATTACAAAGAAGATGAACAAACCCTAAAAACTGAAATTCAGTACTGACACTAATTTGATGAGACAAATAGAAATAGGACCAATAGATGAGAGACGATAGCTCATTGGAGCTATCCATCGGCAATCACTGCCGTCACCGGCTCTGATTTAGCGAACATAGGGGTGAAGTCATTGATGATGGTGGAGCATGGAGAGAGGCTTCACTGGAGAGTTCGAGAAGAAGATCATAATAATGTGATTTTGATGGGAAAAAAAATAATAAGAGTGCAAGTACAGCGACTTCCGTAAAACAACAATTATGGGAGGTATGATAATTTCCACAATAATAGTCGTGCATGTGGTGATATTTAATCTGTATCGTTAATTTTTTTTCTTTTCAATGGCATTAAATTTAATATTTTTAAATTATTAAACTTATGATAATTACTTGAAAAATTATTTTAGAAGGACATGTTGGATTGTGAAAAATTCTATGATTCAATGAAAGATCTAAGAAATATTAAAAGAAACCAAAAAAATTTAATTAAATTATTCGATGCACGAAGCCCAATCACCCTGCCTTGTTTTAGGCCATTAGCTCCTTTCCAGCGAGACACCACTGAAGTTGATGTTGGCTAGGTTATCTCTAGCAAGTTATATTTCTGGCAACGTCCCCAGCCCCCAAACTAACGCTCCTGAAAAAGACCGAGAAGATAAACTTTCGCTGAAAAAAATGTGCACATAGAAAAAAAGATAAATTGTCGTCGGTGAGTAGCTTAGCCGGTCATCAGATCTCGTCCAGTGTCGGTGTCGGCGGCGACGATGGGCCGGGCAGCGTATATAGGATGGAAGTTGGAAGGTCGTGAATGTTAGCATTGAAGGGTGTGTGTTGAGGTTTTATTCAGTTGTGTAGTAGTTATATGTGACGCCAGAGCATATGGTTTAAGCAACACCTCAGACCCCAATGGTTGGGATCCTTAGACTATAGTGATAAGGTCACAGGTTTAATCCTTAGCCTTCCAATTTTTACGGAATAGAATCCACTATTTTTGAAAATATTATAACTTTTTGCGGAATATATGACGCGGGAGCATATGGTTTTGGAAACTCGTTTGGACTAAAGAACATTACTGAATGTTTCCTTAACAAAATTATTTTGAAAATATTGTTCCCTTGAAATCCAAGAGTTTCTATACAATAAGAATTCTTTCCTTAATAGAAAATTAATTTCCTTATTTTTGGGGATTCTATAAGTTTTGCCTACTTCCTTGCAATTAGCTTCACACATTTTCTATAAATTAAATGGTCGTCTAAGTTTAATTCATCACTATTTCATAACTCTCCACTGTCTCTATTCATATTCATTATGAGCAATCTCCAATCACGAAGTTCAACACAACTAGTCACGATAACAATGTAAGGTTTTTTTTTATCATAATGTGTATTTATTGTCTTTAATTGTATCTATTATAATTTTTTTACAATTCCCTTAGTATAAAGCAATATTGCATGCAATGAAGTTTTGTTAGATGTGAATTTCATTGAAACATATATTATATGGTTCTAAAATTGACAACTTCAAATAATCTAACCTTTTTTTTTTTTTTATGTGTTTGCGTGTTGGATGACATATTTATTAGGTTATTTTTAAGTTTGTTCTTCCTAGTTTATTTTTGTATTACAACACATAATGTGTGTTTATTTTATCTTTAATCTTATCAATTATAAATTTTCTTAGATGTGTTTTTAAGTACTGCATGATTTTAAAAAGTGACCAAATTCTTTGTGAAATTTTTTGTTGATTTGATTTTTCTTAACATTTATAATTATCTAATAAGATTTCTGCTTTGTTTTTTGTTTTTTTTTATTAATGTTTACAATTTGCTCAGTGTGATCTTCACATTAAAGAAGATGAAGAAGAAGACGATGATTTTATTAGAATTGAAAATTTAGAAGATATACAAGCAACAATGGATGAAGAATTTTAAGATCTAACCATGGAAGACATGAGGAGATTTATATTTAAAACTCTTAACCTAGGCTATGAATTCTATAAAAAAATATGCTAAAGTTCAATGTTTCCGAGTTCGGAAGGACGCGATAAGCCAAAGCGGAAGAGATGGACATCCAACTTCGACATCGTTTAAATGTTCTGCAGAGGGTGTACGCCTATCAAAACATGTTGACAATACTGAAGCAGTGTGAAAAGCGAAGGATGAAACACGTTTTGGTTGTATAGTTGAAATATGATTCAAGTGGATTAGCGAAACATATCACTACATTGTGGCAAGATTTGTTGTTGAACATACACGTCCCATTGCCAATGCAAATCAAGTACTATACTTGAGGTTAGACAACATCAATTTTTAAATTTTTATATATGCTTATTTAATTATGTTATTACTAATGCAAATTTTTGTAATTTAAAAATTTAAATCGCACAGGAAAATTCCAAAGGAGACTCAAATTGAAATTGAACACATGCATAGTGCTCGCATCTCTTCCCATTGCATAATGCAAAATTTTGTGAAACGAGCTAGAAGTTATCACAAATTGGGTTTTCTCAAGCAAGATTTAAAGAATCATGTGAAAAAGTTTTAAAAGGCAAAAGAGCGTGCTGGCGATGCTAAGGTTGTTATGGGTTATTTAAGGGGGGAAAAACATGTCGATCCCTCATTTTTCTTGAAGTATACTGTGGATGGTGAGGGTTGCTTAGAAAAATTATTTTGGTGTGATAGAGTTTCATGCATAGACTACAAAACTTTTGGGCAAGCCCGTATCTTAATACTACTTACAAATACAAAGTCTACAATAAACCACTTGTCATGCTTCTTGGTGTCAATCATAACCGAAAGATAGTGCCTTTTAGATGTGCATTGGTGGTCGATGAGAAAGAATCTTCATTTATTTAGGTTTTGGAACAATTAGTCAAAGTAGGGGAGGGACAAAAGTCATTAATTGTTCTGACAGATGGAGACAAGGCAATGGTTAATGCTATTAAGGTGGTATTCCCTGAAGCCCACCATAGACTATGCTTGTGGCATCTCATGAGAAATGTTAAGGGGAATGGAGGCATCAAATTTCGTAGTGGCTTTATTAAGTGTGTCAACAAGTATTGAACTCCAAATAATTTTGCAAAAGGTTGGAAAGAACTTGTGTCCTATTATGGAGTTCAGGATAAAAAGTGGGCTAAGAACTTGGACAATGATAAGGAGAACTAGGCAAAAGCATACTTACAAGGATATTTCTTTGTAGGTAGGTAACCTAGACTTTAAGCTTTTTCTATCATACTCAATAGACTAAAATTATATTGATTTACTTTTTTTTTTCCAAGCATGAGAAGCACACAAAGAGTTGGATCGATGCACAGAAATATTAAGTCATCAATGACTGCAAAGTGGAAGATATATGAGCTAGTCATGTCATATGATCAAGCTATTATAGAGCTTCTAGCTCAAGATGGACATGGTTACTCTGCTACAATTCATACCTACCTATTTACTGACAAAATCTTTTCCACCATTAAGTCCCATGCAGCAAAAGTCTATACAAGAAAATGCTACTACCTACTATGTGAGAACATGACCTATGAGGCAATGTATATTGTCAAAGGTGAGCAACAAAATGTTGATGGACCTGAAGAGCCTATTTTTTTTATTAGGTAAAAGCAGTTGAATGTGAGAACACATAGTTTATAGTGTTTAGGCATGATGCTAAAGTTAGAGTCAGTGGGCTTCCCGTGCCATCACATGTTTGCAATGATGAAATATGCAAATATGAGTGGAGTGGTAATCAAATCCAAATAATGACACATCTCTAAATAATATGCTCAAGCGGGGATGAATTTGGTAAGCCCTTGATCGATTTACTAGTTGTGCAATGTAAGACCACATATTACTTAAGGATTTTTGACAAGATATGAGCATTTGTCACTTCGCAATATATTAGGTGTTCGAAAATTAGTTGGTTACCACATTGTATGCAAATTTAATTCTTCCAACCTCGACAACCTTTGATTACAATGAATCCAACAAATACGATATTTTCTCTTTTATGTTAAGCACAATCAATGTCCAATGACAAGCGTCCAACAATGAGACATAAACCTATATGTGTAGATAAATTAATTACATCATTTCTTGGCGTTTTTGTATTGGAAAACAAATGTAATAATATATCAATTTTAATAATTAACGTACTTGTTCAATCTGATTTATATCTTCAGGAATATAATAATCAACAATAGCTATACTATTGTCATTTGGAAGTTTCACAGCGGACTATAGAATGAATCATTTAGTGGATTCGATAATATTTCAACATTAATAAAAATAAAGGAGGTACAAAATAAAAAATCATACCAATCTTTATTAATTGAAACATGTTAGGTAAATACATCCTATTGCTTCCCTCCTTTTGCACTTTTAAATGTATATCAAACATAAATGCATCTATACACTGTTAAATAAAAAAAAAATCAAATTTATGTTATCAATATTTGAAATATATTATATTTTTTGATGAATATTCATTAAATGAAATGTTACACATATACTTACCCAATTTGTCACCTCATTGTCAGGATACAAAGCTAACAAGTCGTGCACTGTCAAAAATCCCCTAACCTCATAATTTTCATAAGCAATTTCATATGCCTTTTTCCGCTTGAAAGCTTTGTCGCGTATTATTGCTTTTCATCTATCAAATAAGACAAATAAAATTTATACTTATCAAGACAACCATGTGAGACGTGATTGTTCTCATCATTGGGGATGTCATCATTTAAATCTATAAGCTGTAAAAAAATATAAAATAAAAGATAGATGAATTAAATATCTTATAGAGAGGTATATTGCTTATATGCGTGATATATCATATATATGTACCATTTTCGATATAGTATTCTTATAAGTTACATGATTCCCAACATTGCTTTGAAACTCATGCAGGTTGTATAGATCATCAGATGATGGGGATTATCAACAACAATTAAAATTAACAACAGTATGTATTAATAAATAAATATCAAAAACTACTTGATGTCATACCATTGCGTCTTCGTTTTCCAATGATGACTGCTTGTGTTCATCTGGGGTAAAAGTATCCAAATCTAAATCATCAAAAACATCTGTTTACAAGGGTCTACATTGCAATAATATTTCATTTAGCTCATCTACACCACACAACTTGCTAAGTTGTAGATCATGAGTGGAGATATAAATTAAAACAACAGTAAAAATTATTATTTTTTTCTCAAATAAGGCAAAGAATATTAAACACTGGTGGCGTACCCTTGTATCTTTATTTTTTGAGAGCAAGTCTCTCGTTGAATTTTAATTGCGCCGCCTTCATCCAACATGTAATGCTTCTTCAATGTCAAGTTCTGGCCTGTGAATTTTAGGCCGCCATCTCGAAGTGATGTCCTTACTTTTCCACCTCTTTTTTTACATGTTGACTATTTTGGTGTTTTGTGTAGATGAGGTGTTAGTTTTATTTCATTTGTAGTAATTGGGCTATCCCTTATGATGATAAGCCCATCAAGGAAGTATTGATTTATTAAAACATAGGTTTTTTAGAGCTGCAGGAAATTCCATCGGTAATTGGAGAGTTGTCATCATCTGCACTAGCAAGCTCTCTTCTTCGCATACAAGTTTTATCTTCCAGGCGGGCAAAGTCCTAGCTAGTGAACTTTATGTAAGGGGATTCTGATTGTTGTTTTGATAATTTTTCTAAAGGATCATCAAATAAATTTGGAACAGGAGGAGTAATAATGGGTACATCGTTATCTCTACATGATTCAAATTCCATTTTTTCTATAGTACTAATACAAATTTCATCTTGGAACGTATCCTCCTTTTTATAATATGATCTATGACTATGGAATGTAGAGGTAGTAACAAATTTTTAATTGATTGCAATTCGGTAAATACTTTCTCAAATTTTTTCGAGCAATCGCATGCACACTTATACATCTCACATGAATTCTTCTATTTTGATTTCTACAAGTTAAAAAAAAACATCAAAATAAAATATTAGGTGAATCCAAGAAAGACATACCACAAATATGTTTATTCTAACTAAACAAAAAAATTAGATACAATTAATTATAACATTTGTAAAAACATAAAATGAAAATCTTTGTTTAAGGGTCCACTTATTACATACAAGTTGATATAATCAAACACAAAAATTACATACAATTCACTATAACATTAGTGAAAACATAAAGACAGAATCTTTGGTAAAGAACCCAATTAATTACACAAAAGTCCATATAATCAAGCAAAAAATTGCATACAATTTATTATAACCTTTGTGAATACATTAAAATATGTGTAAGAATCCAATTAATTACATACAAGTCCATATAATCAAACACAAAATTACACACAATTTGTTATAACATTTGTGAAAACATAAAGATAAAATCTTCGTTTAAGAACCCAATTAATTACATACAAGTCCATATATTTATTATTTTAAAACTTATCAATTACAATGTAGAATACAAAGTGAAATAATTTGAAGATAGGATAATGAAAAGTATTTTAACTTTCAACATAATAATAAAATTTAATAACTTACCTTGTGTGCCTCCAATTCAATATGATGGTTGTATTTGCTTCAAAAAAGATCCCTGTGATAAAGACATGAATATGCAATTTATACGCACTAATGAATTGTGGCCAATATTTTCATGACAAAGTATATTTATACTAGTGCATGAATTAGGGTAAAAGGTAAAGAGTCACTTTGACGGCTGGAACAAAATATAACATAAAATTTCGCTTGGCCAAATTTTAAAAAAAAAAACGGAAATAAAAATTCTCAAAAACAAAGTTAGGTGGATTCGAACCCTGGACCTCATCCATCGCAACTGAGAGCTTAACCGGAGCAACTATTTGGCTCCTCACCACACTTGTTGTTTAAATGATAATACTAATAATGCACAGAATAGAAAAGCAATGAAACCAACTTCACGTAGCTACGTTGACCTATACCGCTGGCGGACGTCAACCCATCTATCGGTGGACGTCAACCCATATGCCGAAGAATTTGAAACGTCGTTGCCGCCCGCCTTCACTGTCGCCGATGACTAGAAACGCCAGTGACGTTCACAAGGGGTGGGTGAGGGCATGGGAATGCACATTGGAGGGGGGACGGATGCGCTACTCAATGGCGCTGCCTGGGCCGTTCTAATCGTCGATTAATGCAGCCTCATCGACGATGCCAGTACTGTAGCCTCCATTGTTTCTGGCCATGGAAAAAGAAGGGGAAGGGGGAAGGGGAAGGGTTTTAAAATTAATTAAATAATTTATTTTAATTTTTTATTGTAATTGAAAGAGTGGAAATTATTTTACTCCTCCAAACATAATATTCATAAATTAATTTTATTCATTTTAAAAAACATCAGTTTAATTTTAAAAAATAATTAGAAAAATCAACGGTTTATATCTAATCATACTAAATGTACGGTGTATATTGTGGGAATTATAGTCATTGTCATAATTTCCATTTGGTGGAAATTACCTTACCCGTTCGGAAATTGATAATGTGATTTGGCCCTGTCCTTTTTGGCAATATAGACTAGCTATAAGTTGTATGACAATATAAGAAATCGTAAGGAGTTATAAAAACTGTAACAACCTATAAGAAGATACAAGAAACTATAAGCAAATTGTAAAGGTAGTTGCAAGCAGCTGTTAGGATTTTTAAAAAGTCATATGCATAATTTTTGGACTGTATGTATAATTTATGATAGTCTATAATGTATGACTAGCGAAATTAATTTTTCTACAAAAGTAAGTTATGAATGATTTGCCTGTGATATTAATAAAAATAACTTTATACCTTTGCTAAAAAAATTATTTTTTAACAACTATAATATGGATAATTTTTGGTCACCTGTAATTCATTCTTGATTAACAAAAACAATAGAGAAATAAAATAATTAATGAGAATAAACTACTAAAATTTACTAAAAACCCATAATTAAAGAACAATGAAATAAATGGTTGACAGAAGATTAATATAGTGCTTACAAAATGTAATCTCTTTCAACAATAAAACATTAAAGTTATATTTTTTATATAGTATAGTAAATTTTCTTTCAAAAAATCCTTAGTTAGATAAAACCTTTCAAGATAACGTAACAGGTTTTTCAACAAAAATGAATAAAACCTCAACATACAATAATTTAAAACTCCCACCTTCAAATTAATATTTTTTAAGATAACATTACCATAAAAATTAATAAAATAAAAAGCATCAAAATATTAAGCTAGCATTATTAAAAAACAAAAGCTTTCAAAACAGGTTGTAACAGCTTGATGTCAAGAATTCATAAAAGCATACATCTTGACCTGAATTAAATATTGTTATAAACAAGCACACATACACACGTGTGTATGTGTGTGTGTACACACACACACACACGCACACATACACACATATGTATGTACATGTATGTACACATACAAATACATACATATGTACATGTACCTATATACACAAACATATATATATATATATATAT